>CM038796.1:223107216-223621056 GCA_021764765.1 Vicia sativa | reverse complement strand
AGCATTTAACAAGAAGGTCAAGCACGAGTCTATCAAATTGGCGATCCCTGGTAATCCAGCGCATCATTCTTCCACCAGGTGATCGAGGGCAAATGGACTCCCCACCTGGGGACCATTTGTAGTCAAAACGATATTTTAGGCGGAGCTATGATACTTAGCACCATGGATGGTGAAGACTTCCACCACACCGAAGCGGACATAGTCAAAAAATACTACGTAAGCGAGACCCGCTGGGTCGTGAACCTAGGCAAAAAATAAGGGCATCTGGCGAACCAAAGGTTCGGGCAAAAAGTAGGCTTATATGTACACCCCAAGAGCAGTCGAAAACACGAAGGCGGCTTGGGCAAAAAGGTATCGGTGGGCGAAACCGAAAGGGCGGTCTGAGCAAAAGTTACAGGATTTAAGCGTGCGACTATGTCTCTTCCGGATCACACTTCCGGACTACTATTAGCATTCAAGGTTCAAATGGCGAAGATCAATTACTCACTTTCTACTAACGACAAGGAGATGAGATAGTAAAATATATGGTACTAGCATAGTTGGAACTTAGCAGATTGTTTCCATATTTTTTACCTTTCTTATGTACAAACTACTTGGCCATCGCCACCTTTCAAACAAACGCAAACTTCTTTCTCTTTACACATTTTGTTGTTATGCGTTTGCAATAAGTCCAACGTTTGTTTTGAATGACTATCGCATTTGACAATAAGAATCTAATCGCCAAACATCGAAAAGTGAACAAGCAAAAGCCCACTACGAGGCTCGAGGAATTGGGATGGCGAAAGTCAACAAATAGTTCCCACAGAGCATAAGGTGTCACTCACAACACACCTTCCCGGAGTATATGTTAATCCTGAAGGTGGATTCCACTCAACCGAGACAACGTTACATCGGTCTCCAATGATATTACTTCATCCCAGCGGATATTTCTCAATCTCCCCTTTCCCAGTATCGGACGAGAGACTTGAGTCGAGATAGTGCATCGGAGAAACATACATCTTCATTCCGGCCAGGAGATTACAACGGGCTCAGACTCTTCTAGCCAGTTTCTCGGCGCAACCATCAAATACCCTCAGTGAGATCTACACTCGGAATCCCGGTAGGCGCCTCCCAAATTTCCTCAGCCGGAATCTCATACAAGGTCCCCAGCAGATCGCCTCCTAGAATTCTCCTCGGCCTTGAAATAAATGAGATCTCAACAACGAGCTTCTCAAATCTCTACCTTCCTCAACAATGTCTAGCCCAAGACTTGGTCGAGATAGTGCATCGGAGGATCAGGTATCTTTCTTCTCCTTAGCCGGGGTTCTCACGACACTCCCCGAGTAAATCTTTGACAGAATATCGCATCTTCTCCAAGATGGATATGTTTGAAATATCACAACATCTATCATCCATACATCTCTTAAAGTCATAATTCATGCATATGTCATTCCATATACAACATCATGCATCATACTGCATAAAACTAACGAATATTCTATCAAAGTTTCTCTTGTTTTCTCCAAAGCAGTGTGATCCTTGGCCTTAAGCAGGTCCAGTTAAGCCCGAGCCGGCGGAAAACTATCGAAAGACCTCCTTCACAAACAGGTCCATGATTAAGCCCCAGAGCCGGCGGACCTCGAAGAACCGCCTTATGACAGGTCCGAGATTAAGCCCCGAACCGACGGAAAACTATCCGAAAGACCACCTCTAATTTCCTCGATAACGAGCAATGGATCAACACCATGCTGCACCTGACAGAAGCTCCACATTTTGCCAGTTACAGTCTCCTCGGGAATAATCGGCCGAAGATTATTATTAAGATCATGACCTTCTGGTCAGCGTCATTTCGGTTACTTACGGATGGCATCTTAAGCCCATCTCCGAGCTATTTGTCAACATCTCTTCACTTCGAATCTGCATATGGTTAAAATCAACACGGACCAATAACTTCATTCAAGGTGAGCACAAAGTCTAACATACGACTCCTCCGGATGGCATCTTAAGCCCGTCTCGGTGCTCGCTTCGAGGCGTCTGATGCAGCGTCGACTCACTCCCACGACATCGACTTTCGGATGGCATCCTAAGCCCATCTCCGTCACTCTCCTATTCACAACCTCGAGTCTAGCGTACGACTGCGTTCCCAGGCGAAATCTCCAACTTCTTCAAATGGCATCACAGCAGCCCATTCGCATCATCCACCAACAGTCTGAATTTTTGATTGACTTTCGATGTTCAATCATCTTCTACCTCCGGTGGCGAAAGACAAGCATGTCAATCTAACCCTCCAGGCAAGAATATTGAGCAGGGGCAGCTGTCATACCCCAAAATTGCCCTCCATCTACTCAAGAGATTTCATACATCCATACCAGGATCCCTCAAGAGTTGATCGAGACAAACTCTCTCTGAGACAATCAACCCAAAACTGGGTTTGGTATCTCAAGTCAAGATGGTTCCAACATCTCCAATGGCCTTCATGCCTCCTCATATGCTTCAAAGATATCCATGTCAAGTTTCAAGCTTCACAAGTCAAGAGTTTCCTCGGCAATTGCTCGGATGGTTGAAAATCGGGTGTGATGGACAAAAAGTCAACTATGGTCAACATACTGGGTCAAACTTCATAATTTTGGTCAACATCCTCATTTTGAAGTTACATTCATCATTTGATCAAGGGTTGATCATGATTCATCAAGAAAACTCAAGATTTGCTCAAAAGTCAAACTTTCTAAATTAGGGTTTCAGATGAAAAGTCAACCGAACTTTATTGATCATAACTTTCTCATACTTTCGAGAAATTTTTCCACCACCTCTTGTTTTGAGGAAATTCAATTCTACAACTTCATGTCTCACAAGAATGTCAAAATGCTTCATTTGAGAGGTATAGCTCAAAGAAACATTCTGGTCATTTCAAAGTCAACAAAAGTCAACTTTTGTTTGAAGATATATTAGAACATGGTAACTCAAATGAGATGAGACCAAAGACATTGGTTAGAGGACTCTTAGAGCTTTCAAAAGGTCCAAGAACACTCAAAAATGTGGAAAATTGAGCAAGTTACACCATCCTGAGTTGGGAAATTTTGGAAGAATGCACAAAGAGAGATACTTCAAAAAACAAATCTTTTGCAAATGGGCCTACTTTTCTTCATCCTAACATTCTCAAACAATTAGGGTGTCCAAGCCCAAAACCACGAATTTTGATTTATTTCTATTTAATTTGTAATTTATTCATTTAAATGCAAATTAAATCTTAATAAATTATAATTAAAATAATAACAATTGATTTTATTCTTATCAAGATCAATTAACTACAAATGCCAGCAAATTCGAAATTGGAGCAAGAAAGGCAAGATTGGATTGAAAATTGATCAAGCTTTGTGTGATACTGTGAAGCCGACTTTGTAGGATTTTGTATCAAATGTGCGGATAGCGAGTATACCGACTTTTATTTTATCAATTAAGGGAAGGTAAAAGTACAGAAAAAAGACCTTCGTTAGATTACGAGTTCGGAGAATGGTTATGAAAAGGGAAGGTATTAGCACCCCTTTCCATCATGATTTATTCTCTACGGGCTCTTAGTGCTGATAACTTTTAAAATTGCTTTGTGTGTTTGACAAAGATGTTTTGAAAAAGGCATTTAGCTTTGACTTTGTAATGACTCATGTAGAAGTGTATACAAAGTGTTGGAAATGTTTTTATTTTGAAAAGAATTGAACTTTGAAAAGAGTGTGTAATTGTGAAAAGCATTTGATAGAGCAAGCAACTAAGAGACTTATTTACACTTAGAATGGGTCGTTTTGTTGTACTTCTACATTCCTTTAGAATAGCGCTAGCCATACCATTAGTTAGTAGGTAGCTCCATTCGTTGGGATAAGCGGGACAATCGAAGGGACATCGGATGGTCATAGAAGGCAACGGAAGTATCCTAGCACATTCGAAGGGACTATCATCATTTTAAGTGAGGACAATCGAGGGTCAAGATCATGTATTGGAGGCGACATCATGGGTCTTATGATCTTTGTATCGAAGGGACTATGATGATTTGTTTGGAAAACAGCGGTGCTAGAATACCTCTACGTTCGAGGACATGACCATTTATAATGAAGGCATCGAGAAGAATTACCTAAAGGTGCGTGTGTGAAAAAGTGTGTCAAATTCGGATATTTTATCTTGAAATTAGTGTGAGCTATGTCATTATTATCTTGCCATTGCGCCTAAATTACTAGCAATTGATAAGGGTGCGGAAAGTAAAATGCGGAATGTAAAAGTGCGGAAAGATAAACCTCGTTATTACATGGCTTTAGGCGGATACATAATTAGAGTCTCGGAAAGTAAAGTCCTAAATTAAACTATTACATCCATGACGTTTACATTATTGGAAAAATAAAATGATAAAAGAAAAAAGCATCCAGAATCGAACACCTGAAAGAATAAGAAAATTGGGAAATAGATGAAATTGAAATAAGAGAAAATGTTAGAAAAATGCAAATTTTAATGAGAAAATTTATGCATCTGGAAATAAGATAAATAAGCTATAATAATTTTTTGGGATTTTTGGAAAAGATTTAATTAAAAACTAATTTACGGTGATTTAAACAAAATCAAAATAAAAATAAATATGCATGCAAAAATTATTTTTAATTTTATAAATTAAATAAAGATTTTATGAAAATAATGTAAAAAGAAAATATTTTTTGTAATTTTTTAATCAGAATAAAAATCATGAAAATAATTAAAGTATAATGAAAATATTAGAAATTAAGAAAAATATGAAAATAGAGTTTGGAAAAGTGTAAAAACCAAATGGTCACAGGATTGAGCGAGGACATGAAGATTGAAACAAGGTCCAACATGCGACACTCGCCATGTGTACATCAACGTTTGAAGTCAGGAATGGTGCGTTATAACGGTGTCGCTTTCCACTTGCCTGTCTCAGCATGGCGATCGTCTTCTCGGATTTGAATATTTGAAAATCCAGTGACTTTTTGTTCGGCGCTATGTCCACAACTAATACACAAAATGCAATACATAATATAAATTATATTTGAAACCATGGTCGATTCAGGACGTCGTCCCGAATGCAATGGTATAGGTCTCATGGTCCAATTTTCTGTTTATGGAAACCTAAATCGGGCCGAAAACCTAACTATGGTGATTCTCGTTCTAAGCCATGAAATGCAATTAACTTTTGCCTTCATTCTAATCACAAAAACAACAACGAATCATGTTAAAAATGCATGAATCGGAAATCGATTTTGAGAAAACATGAACAAACAAATTAGGATTATGTGTTTCTTGATGCCTACGGATGATGTAAAGATGCAGGCGCTTCGGGAACAACCAGGAATGCAATGGAATCCTCAAATGCGATTGAAAGTGATTTTGGAACTGGTTACATTTGCTTGAGAGGCCGGAGTTTTTGAGTTTGAAACTAGGGTTGGAGCAATTCTTTTGTCCTCTTTTGATTGATATGCATTGTGTATATATATCTTTGAAGGATTTGAGATTGAATTTGGAAAGATTTGATCAATAATCAATGATAATCAAATTTGATTTTTCCATGAAAATCAAATTTTCAAATTGATCAATTTCAATCCAATCTTGCCTTTTTGCTTCAATTCGGTTGGCTAGCATTTGTGTTAATTGGACATCAAGGAAGAATAAAAATCAATCTTTCAATTAATTTTGATTTTATACTTTATTTTTGAATTTAATTTGTATTTAAATGAATAAATTCCAAATTAAATAGAAAAAAACCAAAAGTGGCATTAGGCTTGGATATTCCTAATTGCTTGAGAAACAAGTTAGGATGAAGAAAAGATAGCCCGTTTGCAAAGATTTGATTTTTGATATCTCTCTTTGTGCATTCTTTCAAAATTGCCCACTTGTGAATGGTGCAACTTGCTCAATTTTCCACATTTTTGAGAGTTCTTGGACTTTTGGAAGCTCTAAGAGTCCTCTAACCAATGTTTTGTCTCATCTCAATTGGAGTTACCATGCTCAAAATATCTTCAAAACAAAAGTTGACTTTTGTTGACTTTGAAAATGACTGTAATGTTTTGAGCTATACCTCAAATGAAGCATTTTTGGACATTCTTGTGAGACATGAAGTTGTAGAGAATTGAATTTCCTTCAAAACAAGAGGTGGTGGAAAATTTAGAAAGTGAGAAAGTTATCAGTCAAAGTTCATTGACTTTTCACTAGAAACCCTAATTTAGAAAGTTTGACTTTTGGGCAAATCTTGAGTTTTCTTGATGAATCATGATCAACTCTTGATCAAATGATGAATGTAACTTCAAAATGAGGATGTTGACCAAAATCGAGAAGTTTTGGTGTATGTTGACCACGATTGACTTTTTGTCCAATACACCGATTTTCAACCATCGAGCAATTATGCGAAACTTGACTTGTGAGGCTTGAAACTTGACATGGAGAATCTTTGAAGCATATGAGGAGGCATGAAGGTCATTGGAGATGTTGGAAATCATCTTGACTTGAGAGATACCAAACCCTAGTTTGGGTTGATTGTCTAGGAGAGTTTGTCGATCACTCTTGAGGAATCCTTGGTATGGGTGTATGAAATCTCTTGAGTAGATGGAGGGCAAATTTGGGGTAACACTGAAGATTTCATGGAAATATCAAATTTGATTTCCATTGAATGATTGATTCTTAGAATTCAATCCAAGTCCATCGATTAAAATACATGATGCATACCTATCAAGAAGGAGGAAAAAAATTGCTCTCTGAGCCTATTCAAAGCTCAAAAAGTGGTGCACACAAGCAAGTGGTAACCCTACTTCCAGCCGTTTTCAATCGTTTTGAGGTGTCAACACATTGCTTGACATCTCTGAATCGATCCGGACCCTTACAACTCTCAAAAACATCAAGAATCACAGCCGAGATTGGTTGTTCTTGAAATTTCAAAATTTGAATTCTATCATTCATGCATTATTAACTTGATTTGTGTTTGTTTTGTGATTAGTAATGATGAGTTTAAACTTCGGGTGCTTTAATCAATTTCCATGGCGGGAACACGTGTGCCATTGTTAGGGTTTCTGTGCCGTTTAGGAGTTTCTCTTAATAAGAAAATTGGACGACGGGACCTATGCCATTAGTTTCGGAATGACACGGGAATCGATCCATGGTCTTAGAACTTATTTATATTATGGTGTGATTTTCAGTTTTTTTGCTGAGGAACATGGCGTTGAGCAATGGCCGGCTGATTTTCAAATATTGAATCGGAGAGGCGATCGTTGGCGAAGGATGAGGCAATGGGGGCTTCTTAACGTGTATTCCACTCCTTCCGTTTCCCAAGCAGGTTGAAACACGTCTAGCTCGGTTAATTGATATTGTGGTTTCGGGGTTTTGAGGAGCTTGTGTCCCAGTTCGAATCTGCTAGCAGGTTTCCATTCTTTTTTTTTCCAAAACTTTATATTTTCATACTTTTTCTATTTTAATATTTCCATTCAATTTTAATTGTTTCAAATTTTTATTCGCATTAAAAATTACCAAAAATATTTTTCTTTACATTATTTTCATAAAAACCTTTATTTAATTTAATAAATTAAAATATAATTTTGCATGCATATTTATTTATTTTATTTTTAGCATTTAAATCACTTTTAATTGCATTTTAATTATTAAATCTTTTCTAAAAAATCCCAAAATATTTTAACTTATTTATCTTATTTCAGCATATATTAATTTTTCCATATCAAAACTTGCATTTTTCTAACATCTTCTCTTATTTCGATTTTATCATATTTCAAGATCTGCTTATTCTTTCCTGTGATTTGCACCGATCGAATGATTCTTCCGTTTTATTTTTACTTTTAATAATGTATTGCTCATGGGTTGTAATAGTTTAATTTAGGACTTTTACTTTCCTTACACTCCTAATTATGTATCTGCCGAAAGCCATGTAATAAGCGTGGGTTTATCTTCGCATCTTTACATTCGCATTTCAATTTCCACACCCTTATCAATTACTAGTAATTAAACGTTATGGCAAGATAATAAATGAACATAGCTCACACTAATCTTCAAGATAAAATATACGAAATCCTTTTCACACACGCACCCCTTAAGGTAACTCTCGATGCTTCGATTTCAAAATGGTCATGTCCCTCGAGCGTAAGGGTATTCTAGCACCGTTGCCTTCAAACAAATCATCATAGTCGCCGATACAAGATCATGACCCGAGATGTAAGCCTCCGAATACATGATCTTGACCTGGTTAGTCGCCTCTGAAAATGATGGTCCTTACGAATAACTGGATACTTCCTCTGATTGCTTTCTATGACCATCGATGTCCTCGAATGTCAAAAACATCGGCGAATGGAGCTACTACTAACTAATGAAATACGATAGCGCTATTCAAGGAATGTGAAGTACAACAAAGCGACCAATTACAGGTGGGTAAATAAGTCTTTTGGTTGCTCGCTCTATCAAATGCTTTTCACACCACACACTTTTTTCAAAGTTCAAATTCTTTCAAAAACAAAACATTTAAGAACACTTTGTATACTCTATGGATGCATTCAAGGCATCCTTTTCAAAACTGTTTTGTCAAACCTGAAGCAATTTTAAAGGTTATCTAAGAGCAACTAAGGCAGTAGAATAATTGCGGATGAAAAGAAAAGGTCTTAATACCTTCCCTTTTCATAACCATTCTCCGAACTTCGAATCTAACGAAGGTCTTTTACATTACTTTTACCCTTAATTGGATAAAAATAAAAGTCGGAGGCGACTCTTGCTATCACATTGTTGGATAAAAAATCCTACAAAGGAAGTCGAGTTCATAGTATTTACAAGGTAACAACAACTCAGCAGCGAGAGCATTTAATGGTCCTATCTAAATCTTACAACAAGACTGAAGAGCAAGTCTTCGTGAAAAACAAGTTCATCGTCAACTTCAAAAAGATGCAGTAGAATATTTGGAAATATTTTCGGCATGAGGATAGCCAATTTAAATTTGACTAAAATGTGATGTTATTTATTTTATTGTTTTTAATTATATGTAGGTGTACTTGAATTAATTTAAATTTTATTCTCAATTTTATGTTTAATTAATGTTTTTACTTATTTATATTAAATATATATTATTTATTCTATAATTAAAAAAAATAGAAGGAACAACTAAAACAATGTAATAGGAAAATAATACAAATGAAAGAACTATGAATATTAAAACAAACAAGTTAGACAAAAAACCTTATAAAAATTGCATACTTTAGTATTGATTTAATGGAGTAAAAATCAAATTTAATACAAAATAAGACACTAGTAAAATATCAAAGGGTTAGTAATTTCATGTGTTCGGCAATTTAGTATTAAGCAAACAAGCATATATAGCTCAATGTCATTGGTTTTGATTTATCATTTCATTAAAATTCTTTTTACATAGTTATAGACAATAAATTCTAATTTTAACCAACAATAAATAACATGATATATATATATATATATATATATATATATATATATATATATATATATATATATATATATATATATATATATATATATATATATATATATATTTTTATACTATTTATAATTTTTTTTATAATATTAAACTCTTTTGATGATAAAATATATAATTAAAATATATAATAACCAAATAGTAAGTTTAGAACTTTACTCTCCTTTCCCTCCTTCTCCTTTACACCATTATTCAAAATTTCCTTTTTTTATTTAATTAAATAATTCCAATAATTCCAAAAATGCCAATGATTCACTTTCTAGTTAAGTAAATAATTAAAAATCAAATTATGTAATAATTGAAAATATTGAGTGTTACACTTGGCATGAGCCTCGACCATACCATATGTGCATGTATTGCACCACAAGATTGTCGAAGGTCGTGACACATATGGAGGTGATTTTGATTACTCTTACGATAATGTGGTAACAACAACTCAGCAGCGGAAACATTTATTGGTCCTCATCTAAATCTTACAACAAGACTACAAAGAGAAAGCAAGTCTTAGTGAAAAACAAGTTCAACCATCCTTCAAAAGATCGGTAGAATATATTTGGGAATATTTTGACATGAGGATATTAATTTAAATTTGACTAAAATGTGATGTTATTTATTTTATTGTTTTAATTATATATCGTGTACTTGAGATTAATTTAAATTTTATTTTCAATTTTATATGTTTAATTAATGTTTTTAGTTATTTATATTTAAATATATGACAGTGCCTTACTTCAATCTTCTTGTCTTTGGAAGGGTTAGATTGACATGCTTGTCTTTCGTGACACGAAGGTGAAGATGATTGAACAGAAACACACAATTTGCACTTTCATGGTTGGTGGATGATGCGGGAATGGGCTTCTGGATGCCATTTGGAGAGTTGGAACTTATTTGGGGAGCAGTAATGCGCTAGACTCGGGTTGTTAATAGGAGGTGACGAAGATGGGCTTAAGATGCCATGGAAAGGTCGATCTTTGAGAGTGAGTCGTATGTTAGGCTCTGGTCGTTCGGAAGGAGCAGGAGATGGGCTTAAGATGCCATCGGAGGAGTCGTATGTTAGACTTTGTGCTCATCTTTGAATGAAGTTATTGGTGCGTATTGATTTTTAACCATATGCAGACATTCGAAAGTGGAGAAATGTTGACAAGTAGTCGGAGATGGGCTTAGATGCCATCAAAGCAAGCGGGTCAATGCTAGACTCTGTAGTTCTTTGATAATAAGAGAATCGAGAATATCGTCTTGATTACTACGAGGGATTGTAGTTGGCAAAATGTGGATAGCTTCTGTTGTGCATCGGTGTTGATCCATTGCTGTTATCGGAGGATAACGGGCGGTCTTCGGATAGTTTTCCGTCGGTTGGGGCTTAATCACTGGACCCGATCGTCGGAGGTGGTCTTCGGATAGTTTTCCGTCGGCTCGGGGCTTAATCTGGACTGTTTGCGGCGGTCTTCGGATAGTTTTCCCGTCGGGGGCTTAATCTGGACTGTTTGTGTCAAAGTGGTATTACATTTTGGAGAAACAAGAGAAACTTTGATAGAATATTCGTTAGTTTTATGCAAAGTATGATGCATGACGATGTATATGAATGACATATGCATGAATTATGACTTTATGAGAAATGTATGAATGATGAATGTTGTGATATTTCAAAACATATCCATCTTGAAGAAGATGCGGATATTACATTTGAAGATTTCGACTTACACAGAATTGGTGGGTGAGAACCACCTTTTGAAGGAGAAGAAAGATATCTTGGATTCCTCGATGCACTATCGACCAAGTTTTGGGCCTAGACATTGTTGAGGGTAGAGATTCGAGAGGCTCGTTGTTGGAGATCTCATATAGACCTATTTGAGGAAAGTGGGAGGCGATCTGTGAGGACCTTGTATGTAGATCCTGTTGAGGAATTTAAGAGGCGCTCTGGGATTCAGTGTAGATCTCATTTGAGAGCATTTGATGGTTCTTGAGGCCGGGCTTGAAGAGTCTAGAGTCCGTTGTAATCTCTGGTGGGGAATAGAGATGGTTTTCTCCGTGCACTATCGACCAAGTTTCAGTCACGGATACTCGGGGAAAGGGGAAGATTGAGACCGTCGGCGGGGATGAATACCTTGATGGGGATGAGGTGTTCTTGCTTAGGAGGCGTGTGTGCTTTTCGTTGAGTGGAATTCTTCGTGGATTCCCTTATACTCCATTTGGGAAGGTGTGTTGTGGGTGACACCTTTATGCTCACGTGGGGAATTGTGGGTGACTTCGTCGTCATCCCAATTCCTGAAACACAGTAGTAAGTACTTATTTCACTTTTCGTATGTTTGCGAGAGAGATTTTTATTGTCAAATGCGTATAGTCATTCAAAGCAAGCGTTGGACTTATTGCAAATAACAACAACGAAATTGTAAAGAAAGAAATTTATTTGAGGTGGCGTATGGCCAAGTAGTTTGTACACAAGAAGGTAAAAGCTATGGAAACAATCTCGTTAAGTTCCAACTATGCTAGTACTCATATATTTCAACTATCTCATCTCCTCTAGCAGTCGATGAAAGTGAGTAGGCGATCTTCGCCATTTGAATCTTGAATCTTGATAGTGATGAGCCGGATGATCTGGAAGAGACATAGTCGTGCGCTTAAATCCTAACTTTTGCCTAGACCGCCCTTCGGGTTTCGGTCTACGGGACCTTTTTGCCCAAGCCGCCTTTCGGTTTTCGACTTGGGTGTACATGTTTTGTATATATCCTTAATTTTTGCCGAACCTTTTGGTTCGCCGGGATATCCTTTTTTGCCTAGGCCGTCGACCTAGCGGGTCTCTTTATCGTAGTATTTTTGACTATGTCTGCGTTCACGGGGTGTGGGAAGTCTTCACCATCCATGGTGCTAAGTATCATAGCTCCGCCGGAAAATCTTGTCTTGACTACAAATGGTCCCTCATAGGTGGGAGTCCATTTGCCCAGGATCACCTTGTGGAAGAATGATGCGACTACTAGATCACCGACTTGGTAGACTCGGTGCTTGACCTTCTTGTTAAATGCTCGATCATTCGTTTACGATAAATATGTCCATGGCGGATGGATGCAGTCGTTTCTCATCAATCAAGTTAATCGGTCAAGCGGTGCGGACCCAATCGTCTTCCCTTAACTGCCTCACGGAGGACTACGGTTGAGGTATCCGAACCTCGATGGGTAAGGCGGCTTCCATACCGTATACAGAGAGAAGGGGTTGCCCTTGTTGATGTTCCTTGTGCGATAACCATGAAGAGCAAATGGTAACATCTCATGCCAATCTTTGTAAGTCCGCATCATCTTGTATAATCTTCTTAATGTTCTTGTTGGCGGCTTCCACTGCGCCATTCATCTTAGGCCGATATGGAGAAGAGTTGTGATGTTTGATCTTGAGCTGCGTGCGAGAGTTCGGTGATCATCTTGTTGTTGAGATTGGAACCGTTATACGTGATAATCCTTTGGAGTGCCATACCCGAGGATAAGATTATGTTTGATGAATCGAGCCACAACATTCTTGGTGAGATGCATCTGGTTGCTTCTACCCACTTGGTAAAGTAATCAATTGCCAGGATGAAGCGATGTCCATTGGGCGGTGGGTTTCTCCAATCATGTCAATGCCCACATTGAAGGCCAAGGATTAAAACATTGGTCTTGGAATACGTGCACTTTGTCGGCATAAATCGGCATTTGTGACAAGATCGAGCATAGCGGTGACAATCGACTTCCATGGTGGACCAATAGTAACTGTTCTCAAAATCTTCTTAGCCATGGTGTGTCCACTAAGTGGGTACCAAATTAGCCTTCGTGTAACTCTTCCATGATACGCATTCTTTGTTTTACGGTCTACGGTAGAGTAGCACAAGTCGTGGTTGCGCTTGTATAAATATGATTCTTTGAGGAAGAATTTGGATGCAAACCTTCTCATGAACTTTTTATCATTATGATGCCCTATGGGGATATTCACGAGTCTCAAGATACCTCTTCACGTCATAGTACCAAGGTTTCTTCTTGCGTCAAGCTCATAACAATATCTTGGTTCGTCGAAACTTCTCATGATGATGCGGGGCCTCGTTGTCCCATCTAACCTTGAACATAGGCGACATAGTAGCCAATCGTCGCCAACGATTCTCTTCTCGTGGAATGTGATTGAAAGTAATCTCTTGAAGTAGGAATCAAACTCGAGAACATGCTCTCGATATGGAATGAGATTCGGATGTTCGTATCCCATCTTATAATCGGTGATCACTAAAGGCGAGTCTCCATACAGTAAGAACTTGATTCTTAAGTCAATAGACTTTGATACCCATGATGCACGCTTCGTGCTCGGCCATGTTGTTAGTGCAAGCGAAACATAATCTGGCGGTGAAAGGCGTATGTCGCTTTAGGGGACGTAATGATGGCGCCAATGCCATTGCCAAGTGCGTTTGAGGCTCCATCAAAGACCATAGTCCATCGGGATCCTTGTTGGGTCCTTAAATGCGGGCACGGTTCTTCATAATCTGTAACTAGTAAAACATCTTCATGCGGAAATTGAGCTGCATAGGTGATAGTCATCTGACGATGAGCCAAATGATCGGCTACCACTTCCTTTGATCGCTTTACGAGAAGTGTCTTGGATGTCATATTCGGTCAAGATCATTTGCCATCTTGCTATTCTTCGGAGAGGCTGGTTTCTCAAAGATGTATTTTATCGGATCCATCTTAGAAATCAACAAGGTAGTGTGAGTCAACATATCTTGTCTTAGTCGTGTGACCAAGCCAGCGTTGCAAGTTTTCTCATTTGTGAGTATCTTGTTTCACGATCGGTAAACTTTTGCTAAGGTAGTATATTGCATGCTCTTTTCGACGGACTCGTCATGTTGCCCACACACACCCATTGAATTCTCTAACATCAAGTACATGATAAGAGGTCTTCCTTGGCGGTGGCATAAGGATAGGAGGATTACGAAGGTACTCCTTGATTTTGTCAAAGCGATACGGCAATCGTCGTTCCATTCCACTACTTGTCTTTCTTTAGTAACTTGAAGATTGGCTCACAGTAGCGATTAGGTGTGCAATGATGGCAATGTAGTTCAATCGGCCCAAAACCTCGACTTCCTTCTCGGTGCGGTGGCATCTCTTGAATAGCTTTAACCTTGGCGGGATCAACCTCAATACCTCTTCGCGACACAAACCCTAGGAGTTTTCGGATCGACTCCAAGGTGCACTTGTTAGGATTAAGTCTCGATTTGTACTTCTTCAATCATCAAAGCAGTTTACGCAAATGATCAAGATGTTCTTCTTGATCCGTGATCGAGCTATCATGTCGTCGACATAGACCTCTATCTCGTGATGAATCATGTCATGAAATAATGTCACCATAGCACGATAAGTGGCGCTGCGTTCTTCGATCCGAGCGGCATAACCTTGTAGCGAAAGTGCCTTGTATTGAAGTAGTCTTTTCCATGTCTTGGGAGCCATTTTGATCGATTATGTAGGAGAAACCATCCATGAAGGAGAAAACCTTATCTTGGCGGTGTTGTCAACGAACATCAATATGAGGAAGTGGGAAATCGTCTTTCGGACTCGCTTTGTTCGGATCTACGTAATCCACACACACGTACCTGCCATCCTTCTTAGGCACGGGCACCATTAGCAACCACGTGGATGGAGTAACTAAAACCGGATTGACTGCGCCATAACTTGACTTTGATTTTCTCGACATCTCGGGACGCATCACGGCAGACCACATTTCCTTTGGGAGAAAACCTTCCTTTATCGACGTCGATGAACCACAATATCAATGTCTAAACCGGCATGTCTTCGTATGACCAAGCAAAAACCTCAATATAGTCTCGTAGCATCTGAACCAACCTTTCTTTAACCTTTGTTCTCAGACCCGCTCCTATCTTGATCTCTTTTACGTCTTCGTCGGTACCCAAATTCACAACCTCAACTTGCTCTTGTGTGGTTGTATAACTCGCTCTTCTTCTTTAGCATGTGGGCAAGTTCTCCACGGCACTTCACAATCTTCCTCACTTTCGTCTTGACTTGGTAGATCGGATTATCAAGTCATATTTAGCACATAGGCACATTATTAACGAGATTGAGTGATTGCGATGTATCACGTGGGTGTGTAAAAACATAGCTTTTTGAAGGGGTGATAAAGTAAATGAAAAAACAAACAATTGAATGCAAAAGTCCAACGAATTTATTGAATGAAAATACATGACAACGAGATAAAAACCCTATGAGCGAACCATGGCGCCCGGGGCAGGAGCTTTCAAAGTTTATTGTGAAACATAAAGAAATCGGCAAAAAAAAAACAGCAATTACTCGGCTAAAGGAGATTGGTATAGCGTCTTGATCTTCCAATTCTTGAGCCCATGATGCAGGTTGGGAAGATCCACTTGCGATGTCGAAGCCTTTGTCGTCGTCTTCTATAGCATGGATTCCACTGGCTGATCACGGAAGGAAGTTGGTTGGACATCATCTTGACTTGATGGTGAAGCCTAAACAAATTCCAAAGAAAGGAAGATCGGGGCTGTCCCAAATAGCACTACCTCTTCTTCATGGCTTGAGCATCTTTCGGTGAGGCCATCCTAGGCGGAACTTGTAACAGGTGTGGAGAGTCAACGAGCACGACTACGGGTATTGTTTCAAAAGCTTGACAAGTCTCAAAGAATTCACCCTCCATCTCGAGATAGCGGAATGATTGTAGATGATGACCATATACTTCTTCACCACACTTGTAACAACTTTCCCTTTCACGGGTACTTGGTTTCGAATGTAAGGTAGAGTATGACGCCTGCCCGTGTATCAAGGCGTCCAAGTAGGCAGAATAATTTGGACGGATGTCCATGACAAAAAGTAAGTCAATGAGAACCGACTTTATTGATGATGAGCTCTCCAAGTCTTGTCGCTTAGAACCATCAAAAGCTCTCACGATGTCCCACGGGTCTCGGAACCAACCCCGACATCAAGTCGATCAAAAGCGATCTTGGAAGGATATTGAGGAGAACCGGTATCCACCAGAACATGAGACAATGTAGCCCTTGCATTCAATAGAGATGTGCAAGGCTTTGTTATGTTTCTTTCCGGAAGGTCAAATCGACATCGAGGCCAGGCGTTGTCCAGTTAGCAATACAAACTTCAATTGGTCGGTGGTAGTGTCTTGCGGCACATGAGCATTCTTGAGAAACTTCACCAAGGCATTAGCATGAGCCTCGGAGCACAAGAGCAGCGAGCATGGAGATCTTGGACGGTCTGTCCCAAGCCATTCCACAACATTGTAATCACTCTTCTTGATGATCTTGAATTTCCTCCATTTCTTGTTTGGAGGTGTCTTGATAACTTCCTTTGGTACTACGGTTGAGCGGGATGAGTCTTGGTTCTTTCCCTGGGGATATTGATTGAGTAGGCGGAATGCAGGTGAGTCGCGGTGTCTTTTGGAGGAGAGATCTGGAGAATATCCTTCGGTTCGGTCACCTTCTTGATCGGTGATGTTGTCAATGTCGGGAATAGAAACTTCTTCAATTGTCGGGAGGATCTTGCTTGACACCATGATAGTAAACATCACTCCATAATTCCAAGGGATAGCCTTGTCGGAGAGGAATATGGGGTCTTGGAGAAGTGATGAGAGGTGCCACTCTAGGCACGAGATCGTGAGAGGAAATCCTTATAGTGTTAACATCGGCATAGTCTTAAAATCGTCACCCCATCCGGTCGCCTTAACATCTTCAATAGGAATCTTGTAACTCTCGGGGCAGTGTACTTCACCATGTAATCATACTTTCCTGGCTGCCCAGGTATCCCACCAGATGATACGTTTCGTTCGCATTGTCGATCTTCACTTAGACATTTCATCACACAACTTACACGGTGGTTTGAAAATAGTATCTCACGGTTATCCATCATGCCTTTGAACCGTCTTCTCGACCAAGCACAACCATCAGTGCGGATGAGCACCAACGACAACTCTGGGCATCTGGATTGACACGGCACAGCAGATTCTTCTTAACGGTCATCGGAGGGATGGTCAAGTCATCTATCTTGAAAACATAAGTATCGTCACCAACGACATTGGAACTCTTGTCATGGTTAGGCATAGGCGCGTTGATCACATTTGGAGTCTCAGCGGGAGGATCAAACTCAATGCTTAGCTTGATCATATCTTGAATCTTGTTCTTGAGCCCAACAATTGTCGATTATCGTGCCTGGGCATTGGAATGGTAAGCACACTTAGCATTTGGATTGTACTTGGAGAGAAGTGTTGACATTCGAGGAGGATCCCTCAAGGTTATCGGCTCGCTTTCAACATGTGTTGCAAGGCTTGCGACAATGGCATGTTGATCTTAATGTTCATCTTCGTGGCGCGTTACGTTCTGCGTTGTCTCGTGAGGTTGTCTTGATGTAGGATTGGAGAACGGCCCCCAGTTAGTGCGGTCGGTCTTGGCTCGGCTTTTCGACCATACACGGCATTAGCTTCTTTCTTAGCACCAAAGATCTCTTGCGACATTTGAAGATGACTCTACATGAATCTTCCCACTCTTGATACCGGCTATCGCTACTTTGTCAATATCATTTCGGTGAATCCGGATGAAGAATTTCCAATCGGATGATTGAAGAGCGGGCTGTCGGTGTTCCCATGAACATATCAACCAACTCCCTATTGGACAAGGGTGGTTGAACTACTGCTAGATCTCTCCATACGAGCATACTCCTTGAACTTCTCATCACGACCCATAGACATGCTTTGTAGTTGCATGCAGTGGGTGTCAATTCGACATTATACTCATCTTGTCTATAGAAAGCATCAGTAAGTCACTCCAAGTACGGATACGGTCATTCTCTGGTGATAGTACCATTCCAAGCGAGTTAGGACAAACTTTCTTGAAAATAGTGCATCCTGACTTTACATCATCGATGTGGGGTTGATCTTACGGACATAGGACTTCAATCGACTTAGGGCAAGACATGCCATCATATTTGGAAAAAGTAGGAACTTTGAACTTGGGAGGAATCACCACACGAACAAGACTCGGTCATCAAAGTTCAGCCGGACATTTCAGTTTTCCTGACATTCGAGACGATCTTCAAGTTGTTTATACTTGTCATCTTCATCAGTGTTGGCTATAATCGAGTGGTCCTCTCCTCCTTTCTTTGGCTTCGCTGCTCACCTTCATCACCCTTAGTACTCCCTCGGTATGGACACTTCCTTGAGAGCTCTCAATCTGACCACTTTAGGACCCCTTTGAAGCGTCTACCCATGTTGAGGAGACCAACAACCTTCTTCTTCTTGTTGATGAGCTTCTTGGATCTTCTTGGCCTTGGACCAAGTGGTAAACATCTCTTGGCCAGGCATTCGAGCACGGAGATCTTTGTGATCATTCAAGAGCCATTTACTAAAATAAATAGCGAGCAAATGAGAAACCAATCTCCAATGTACATGATGCAATGTTATGCTATGATATGCAATGTTTATGCGAATGCAATGCAATGTTTTCAAGGACCTAAGAGATTTAAATTTGTTAAACAAGCAATGAACAAACATTTATTAGTACTTCTCATTATTCTTTTTTTTTAAGTACAAGAGATAGTTCAAAACAATAAAAGAACAAAAACATCCTAAAGCTCTAAGTCTCCCATGGGCCTTCCTTTTGGTGCCGATGTAGCGTTGATGTTTCGCTCCTCGTGAAGTAGCTTGGTTAACTCTAGAACTTTCTTCTCACTTGCATAGCGAGCTTAAAGGTATCCCTTTCTTCTTTAAGAATCGAGGATCTCTTCAAGTCTTCAAAATCGGTAGGCATGTCGGGATGGAGAACGACATAGGGTCGTCACCTATAGCAACGGTTCCATAATTCTTGGTAAAGCAGTGAATGGCATCATGAGGTTTTGAGCTCGAGCTCGCACCCATTTGAGGTAAGGTTCCCAAGGAATGGAGCTCGGGTGCCCCAAAGTCTTAGTATCGTCTTCTTTACCATGCCCCAAGCATGTATAAACCTTAATAAAGGATCGTGATTGTAGTCGAACACAACATCTTGGAGAAGCATATCATGTGGACCATCTCTTGAGCAAAACCAAAGCGACGTAGAGCTAGAGAGGGTTGTAAGTAATACCTCCCTTATACCAAGTAGTGGTACATTAGAATTCTCCACAACGATGAATGTGAAATCCTTTTGAGAGAAAAGATTCCAACGGATATCCGAATGAGAGAGTGACATCAATCTTTGAGACCATCTCAACCTTTGTTCGTTCTTCAAAGCGATGGAGGAAGGTGCGAAATAAACCACCTTGAAAGTAACGGGATACAACACATGAGAGTTCCTTGTCGCTTAGTAGTGCAGTGTGGAGAGAATGTAGAATGTCCAAGTAAAGTAGGCAGGATTGCGGTAAGAAACAACTTGATGGCGTTGACATCTATGAATTGATCCGAGTTGGGGAATAGAACCAAACCATAAATTAGCAAGGCCACAATGTTCTCAAATGCATGGAAACTCATAACTTTGAGGAATTCTGGGCTTTCTTGATTAAGAACTTGGAAAGTAAACCCTTAACTCCACTTCTAGTTTCCCAATTGGCTTCAATATCGGCGCTTAAGGTGTAAAGGCGGATGCGATGTCTTGAACTTAGGAACCTTTTCAAACCGGTGAATGGCATTTGATCAAGAATAGGTACCCAGTAGCTTAGAGAATTCTTCAAGGTAGGAACCAACGATAATGAAATGTAAAGCAATGGTGTTTCGGATCAAAGAAGCTGGAATAGGACATGCATCATATCTTCTTCAAAACGGAGATAACCAAGTCAAGTAGATAACCATATCTTTTGATGGGCCGAGCATGGTGGGAATTTCAAACCAATTCTTTGAGTTGAGAAGGATACCCATGAAGTTGATTCGGATAGTCTTTCTAGAAGCCATAATCCCTACAAAGCAGAGCAAAGATAAATCCTAGGTCCTTGAAATGGTTAGAAATGATATGCAATGCAAATGATGTCATGATGTCATGTTTGGCACACAAACAATTCACACATGAGCCTAGGTTTAAGGCTTGCAAGAGGTATAGGTGATTACCCCACCAAAAGTTTGAGTTGGTTCATCTGTCCTATAATAGTAACGGGTTCTAGGAATCTCACATCACGATCTTTCTAGTAGGCGCTTATTTCAATCGACGGCCAAGTGGTCGATCGAAAATGTCCCAAAGTCGATCTCAATGAGCGTAGCATCGAGTATCAACCAACCTCGGTCTACACCAAAGCCGGCCATCTCACTACCTTCTAATGGCCAAGATGGGTCAATTAAGGTTCTAAAAGTTTAGTTAGCGCTTGATGACACCACGCAGAAGCCAAATACTTTCTTCAACTTGGGAATGAAGAGTATCGGGGCAACCAAAGTGTCACGCTAACGTAGCCATCATGTTGACCGCGTAGTTATACGTCTAACGGTCGCGATGATCTAATGCTACTTACCTAAAAGGAAACCCGGATCCGGGTGTAGGATCCCCCAACAATATAATACCCAAACAACCCTTAAAGATAAAGCATACAAGTCAAACAAAAAGCAATAAAAGTTATCTAGAAATCCCTAAGGCAATTCTCTCTTTTAGGGTAACTCCCAGTGATCGCCGATTACGTGATACGGTGAACCCGACTTTGTAGGATTTTGTATCCAAATGCGGATAGCAAGAGTCGCCACCGACTTTTATTTTATCAATTAAGGGAAGGTAAAAATGAGAAAAAGACCTTCGTTAGATTAGAGTTCGGAGAATGGTTATGAAAAGCACCCTTTCCATCCATGATTTATTCTACGGGCTCTTAGTTGCTCTTAGATAACTTTTAAAATTGCTTTGTGTGTTTGACAAAGATGTTTTGAAAAAGGCATTTCGCTTTGACTTTGTAATGACTCATGTAGGAGTGTATACAAAGTGTTCGAAATGTTTTATTTTGAAAAGAAATTGAACTTTGAAAAAAAGTGTGTAGTGTGAAAAGCATTTGATAGAGCAAGCAACTAAGAGACTTATTTACCCACTCAGAATTGGTCGTTTTGTTGTACTTCTACATTCCTTTAGAATAGCGCTAGCCATACCATTAGTTAGTAGGTAGCTCCATTCGTTGGATGTAAGCGGGACAATCGAAGGGACATCGGATGGTCATAGAAGGCAACTTGTAGGAAGTATCCTAGCACATTCGAAGGGACTATCATCATTTTTCGTAGGCGACAATCGAGGGTCAAGATCATGTATTCGGAGGCGACATCATGGGTCTTATGATCTTTGTATCGAAGGGACTATGATGATTTGTTTGGAAGGCAACGGTGCTAGAATACCTCTACGTTCGAGGGACATGACCATTTGTAATCGAAGGCATCGAGAGAGAATTACCCTAAGGGGTGCGTGTGTGAAAGAAGTGTGTCAAATTCGGATATTTTATCTTGAAATTAGTGTGAGCTATGTCCAATTATTATCTTGCCATACACGCCTAATTACTAGCAATTGATAAGGGTGCGGAAAGTAAAATGCGGAATGTAAAAGTGCGGAAAGATAAACCTACGCTATTACATGGCTTTGGGGCAGATACATAATTAGGAGTGCGGAAAGTAAAAGTCCTAAATTAAACTATTACATCCCATGAGCAATTACATTATTGGAAAAATAAAATGATAAAAGAAAAACGTCCGAATCGGACAACTGTGAAAGAATAAGAAAATTGGGAAATATGATGAAATTGAAATAAGAGAAAATGTTAGAAAAATGCAAATTTTAATATGAGAAAATTTATGCATCTGGAAATAAGATAAATAAGCTATAATAATTTTTGGGATTTTTGGAAAAGATTTAATAATTAAAAACTAATTTACGGTGATTTAAATGCTAAAATCAAAATAAAAATAAATATGCATGCAAAAGGTATTTTTAATTTTATAAATTAAATAAAGATTTTATGAAAATAATGTAAAAAGAAAATATTTTTGGTAATTTTTAAATGCGAATAAAAATCATGAAAATAATTAAAGTATAATGAAAATATTAGAAATTAAAGAAAAATATGAAAATAGAGTTTTGGAAAAGTGTAAAAACCAAATGGTCCTGGGGATTCGAAGAGGACATGAAAAACCTTGAGGTCCAACACGCGACCACTCGCCATGTGTACATCAACGTTTGAAGTCGGAGTGAGTGCGTTATAACAGTGTCGCTTTCCACTTGCCTCGTCTCCGCCAACGATCGTCTTCTCCGATTTGAATATTTGAAAATCCGGTCGGCTTTTGTTCGACGCTATGTCCCAACTAATACACAAAATGCAATACACATAATATAAATTATATTTGAAACCATGGTCCGATTCGGGCGTCGTCCGAATGCAATGGTATAGGTCTCATGGTCCAATTTTCTGTATAGAAACCCTAAATCGAGGCGAAAACCCTAACTATGGTGATTCTCGTTCTAAGCCATGGAAATGCAATTAACACCTTGAAAGCTTGTAACCTTCATTCTAATCACAAAACAACAACGAATCATGTTAAAAATGCATGAATAACGAAATCGATTTTGAGAAAAACATGAACAAACCAAATTCGGATTATGTGTTTCTTGATGCCTCGGATGATGTAAAGTGCAGGCGCTTGAACAACCCAGGGAATGCAATGGAATCCTCAAATGCGATTGAAAGTGGCTGGAACTAGGTCTACACTTTGCTTGAGAGGCACGGATTTTTTGAGTTTGAAACTAGGGTTCTGGAGCAATTCTTTTGTCCTCTTTTGATTGATATGCATTGTGTATATATACTGGAAGGATTTGAGATTGAATTTGGAAAGATTTGATCAATAATCAATGATAATCAAATTTGATTTTTCCATGAAAATCAAATTTTCAAATTTGATCAATTTCAATCCAATCTTGCCTTTTTTGCTTCAATTCTGATTTGGCTAGCATTTGTGAGTTAATTGGACATCAAGGAAAGAATAAAAATCAATCTTTCAATTAATTTTGATTTTATACTTTATTTTTGAATTTAATTTGTATTTAAATGAATAAATTCCAAATTAAATAGAAAAATAAACCAAAAATTCGTGGCATTGGGCTTGGATATTCCTAATTGCTTGAGAAACAAGTTAGGATGAAGAAAAGATAGGCCCATTTGCAAAAGATTTGATTTTTTGAAGTATCTCTCTTTGTGCATTCTTTCAAAATTGCCCAACTTGTGAATGGTGCAACTTGCTCAATTTTCCACATTTTGAGAGTTCTTGGACTTTTGGAAAGCTCTAAGAGTCCTCTAACCAATGTTTTTGTCTCATCTCAATTGGAGTTACCATGCTCAAAATATCTTCAAAACAAAAGTTGACTTTTGTTGACTTTGAAAATGACTGTAATGTTTTGAGCTATACCTCTCAAATGAAGCATTTTTGGACATTCTTGTGAGACATGAAGTTGTAGAGAATTGAATTTCCTTCAAAACAAGAGGTGGTGGAAAAATTTACGAGAAGAAAGTATGAGAAAGTTATGATCGATCAAAGTTCGGTTGACTTTTCATCTAGAAACCCTAATTTAGAAAGTTTGACTTTTGGGCAAATCTTGAGTTTTCTTGATGAATCATGATCAACTCTTGATCAAATGATGAATGTAACTTCAAAATGAGGATGTTGACCAAAATCAGAAGTTTTGACTGTATGTTGACCACAGTTGACTTTTGTCCAATACACCGATTTTCAACCATCGAGCAATTGTCTGAGGAAACTTGACTTGTGAGGCTTGAAACTTGACATGGAGAATCTTTGAAGCATATGAGGAGGCATGAAGGTCATTGGAGATGTTGGAAATCCATCTTGACTTGAGAGATACCAAACCCTAGTTTGGGTTGATTGTCTAGGAGAGAGTTTGTCTGATCAACTCTTGAGGAATCCTTGAGTATGGGTGTATGAAATCTCTTGAGTAGATGGAGGGCAAATTTTGGGGTATGACACTTTGAAGATTTGATTTTCATGGAAATATCAAATTTGATTTCCATTGAATATTGATTGATTCTTTCCAAATTCAATCCCAAATCCATCCAGTATAAATACATGATGCATACCTATCGAAAGGGAGGAAAAATTGCTCTACAAACCCTATTCCAAAGCTCAAAAAACCGTGGTGCACAAGCAAGTGGTAACCCTACTTCCAGCCGTTTTCAATCGTTTTTGAGGTGTCCAACACATTGCTTGACATCTCCTGAATCGATCCAGACCCTTACAACTCTCAAAAACATCAAGAATCACCGAATTTGGTTTGTTCTTGAAATTTCAAAATTTGAATTCTATCATTCATGCATTATTAACTTGATTTGTGTTTGTTTTTGTGATTAGTGATGAGTTTGCAAGCTTTCTGGGTGCTTTAATCGAATTTCCATGGCCGGGAACACGTATTGCCATTGTTAGGGTTTCCTGTGCCGTTTTAAGGTTTCTCTTAATAAGAAAAATTGGACGACAGGACCTATGCCATTGAACTCGGAATGACCTGAGGAATCGATCCATGGTCTTAGAACTTATTTATATTATGCGTGCTTGATTTTCAGTTTTGCGGGAACATAGCGTCGAGCAATGGCCGGATTCAAATAGAAGGCGATCGTTGGCGCGAAGGATGAACAATGAGGCAACGGTGTATTCCACTCCGCGTTCCAAGCAGTTGACACGTCTAGCTCGGTTGGTCGCATTGGTTTTCGAGGTTTGAGGCTTGTGTCCCCTTCGAATCCCTAGCAGTTTCCATTCTTTTTCCAAAACTTGCATATTTTTCATACTTTTTCTATTTTAATATTTCCATTCAATTTTAATTGTTTTCATGATTTTTATTCTGCATTAAAAAATTACCAAAAATATTTTTTCTTTTTACATTATTTTCATAAAAACCTTTATTTAATTTAATAAATTAAAAAATATAATTTTTGCATGCATATTTATTTTATTTTTATTTTAGCATTTAAATCACTTTTAATTGCATTTTAATTATTAAATCTTTTCTAAAAAATCCCAAAAAAATATTTTAACTTATTTATCTTATTTCCAGCATATATTAATTTTTCCATATCAAAACTTGCATTTTTCTAACATCTTCTCTTATTTCGATTTTATCATATTTCCCGATCTTCTTATTCTTTCACAGGTTGCACCGATCCAGACGATTCTTCCGTTTTTATTTTACTTTTCAATAATGTAATTGCTCATGGGTTGTAATAGTTTAATTTAGGACTTTTACTTTCCGCACTCTAATTATGTATCGCCCCAAAGCCATGTAATAAGCGTAGGTTTATCTTTCGCATCTTTACATTCCGCATTTTAATTTCCGCACCCTTATCAATTGCTAGTAATTAGGCGTGTATGGCAAGATAATAAATGAACATAGCTCACACTAATCTTCAAGATAAAATATCTCAAATCAACACACTTCTTTCACACACGCACCCCTTAGGGTAACTCTCTCGATGCCTTCGATTTCAAAATGGTCATGTCCTCGAGCGTAGAGGCACCGTTGCCTTCAAACAAATCATCATAGTCCTTCGATACAAGATCATAGACCCAAGATGTCGCCTCCGAATACATGATCTTGACCCGATTGTCGCCTGAAAATGATGATAGTCCTTCGAATGTGCTAGGATACTTCCTAAGTTGCTTTCTATGACCATACGATGTCCCGAATGTCCGCATCCAACGAATGGAGCTACCTACTACGGCTAGCGCTATTCTAAAGGAATGTAGAAGTACAACAAAGCGACCAATTGAGTGGGTAAATAAGTCTTTTAGTTGCTCGCTCATCAAATGCTTTTCACACCACACACTTTTTCAAAGTTCAAATTCTTTTCAAAACAAAACATTTCCGAACACTTTGTATACACTCTACATGAGTCATTACAAAGTCAAAGCGAAATGCCTTTTCAAAACATTTTGTCAAACACAAAGCAATTTTAAAAGGTTATCTAAGAGCAACTAAGAGCCGTAGAATAAGCTGGATGAGGGTGCTAATACCTTCCCTTTTCATAACCATTCTCCGAACTCAGAATCTAACGAAGGTCTTTTACACTTTACCTTCCCTTAATTGGATAAAAATAAAAGTCGGTGGCGACTCTTGCTATCCGCACATTTGGATACAAAAATCCTACAAAGTCAGATCACCGTGTTACAAGGTAACAACAACTCAACGACGGAAACATTTAATGGTCCTTATCTAAATCTTACAACAAGACTACAAAGAAGAGCAAGTCTTCGTGAAAAACAAGTTCATCGTCAACTTCAAAAAGATCTGGTAGAATATATTTGGAAATATTTTCGGCATGAGGATGACGAAATTTAAATTTGACTAAAATGTGATGTTATTTATTTTATTGTTTTTAATTATATGTCGTGTACTTGAGATTAATTTAAATTTTATTCTCAATTTTATGTTTAATTAATGTTTTTACTTATTTATATTTAAATATATATTATTTATTACTATAATTAAAAAAATAGAAGAGACAACTAAAACAATGTAATAGGAAAATAATACAAATGAAAGAACTATGAATATTATTAAAACAAACAAGTTAGACAAAAAAAACCTTATAAAGAATTGCATACTTTCGTATTGATTTAATGGAGTAAAAAATCAAATTTAATACCACAAAATAAGACACTAGTAAAATATCAAAGGGTTAGTAATTTCATGTGTTCAGCAATTTAGTATTAAGCAAACAAGCATATATAGCCTGTGTCATTGGTTTTGATTTATCATTTCATTAAAATTCTTTTTTACTTATAGTTATAGACAATAAATTCTAATTTTAACCAACAATAAATAACATGATATATATATATATATATATATATATATATATATATATATATATATATATATCAATTTTTTATACTATTTATAATTTTTTTATAATATTAAACTCTTTTTGATGATAAAATATATAATTAAAATATATAATAACCAAATAGTAAGTTTAGAGGCTTTTACTCCTCACACCCCCTCCTTCTACTCTTTACACCATTATTCAAAATTTCCTTTTTATTTAATTAAATAATTCCAATAATTCCAAAAATGCCAATGATTCACTTTCTAATTAAGTAAATAATTAAAAATCCAAATTATGTAATAATTGAAAATATTGGGGTGTTACACTTGGCACATGGAAACCCTCAACCATACCATATATGCTTGCATCATATTGCACCACAAGATTGTCGAAGACAAACGACACACATATGGAGGTGATTTTGATTACTCTTACGATAATGTAGGTAACAACAACTCAACGACGGAAACATTTATTGGTCCTCATCTAAATCTTACAACAAGACTACAAAGAAGAGCAAGTCTTCGTGAAAAACAAGTTCATCGTCAACTTCAAAAAGATCTGGTAGAATATATTTGGGAATATTTTCGGCATGAGGATGACGAAATTTAAATTTGACTAAAATGTGATGTTATTTATTTTATTGTTTTTAATTATATGTCGTGTACTTGAGATTAATTTAAATTTTATTTTCAATTTTATGTTTAATTAATGTTTTAGTTATTTATATTTAAATATATATTATTTATTACTATAATTAAAAAATAGAAGAAAACTAAAACAATGTAATAGGAAAATAATACAAATGAAAGAACTATCAATATTATTAAAACAAACAAGTTAGACAAAAAACCTTATAAAGAATTGCATACTTTCGTATTGATTTAATGGAGTAAAAAATCAAATTTAATACCACAAAATAAGACACTAGTAAAATATCAAAGGGTTAGTAATTTCTTGTGTTAATAATTGTAACACCCCAAACATATATGTCTAGAATAATATGTAGTGATGCTAATTATGGTACAAGAAACATACAACTAGATGAAAAAGATAAGAAATTAAAATTAAATACAACACAAATCTCAAACAGAATGTATCCAATACTTCTTGTCTTTATCATCACACAACGGAAAGATAAGATTTGATGAGGTCTTCCTGCCTTTGCACATCTGCAATCTTCAAGATCAATCATCTAACAATCCTACAACTTTTAACCTGTTCCTGAAAAATAATAAGAGGATTGGGGTGAGATTACTAAGAGCCTCCCTATCCTAAGGGTATGCTCGGCTCTACAGGGTACATACAAAAATAACAGATTCACCTAGAACCCAGGGTTACATCTCACGTCACGGTGCAAGTACAAACAAGGGGAAACACCACCATTGGAAGTCCCATAACTAACCAATGGGGTAAACTCACAGTCGAAAAATACATTATGCAAACCCATAGCCATGTACGACGAATCCAGAAGTAAGTTTTACCTTTTATCAGATTACACAAAACTACACCCTCGATGAATTACGCAAGTGATTTGTGTCAAGAGACTCGTATAAGTCCATCGCATGATGAGTCGGATCACCCCTAAGTGAGGTTTCATCCGTGACGAGTACCCGAAGTGACATTCACCTATATGGCGTCACAACCACGTCGATCATCCATACGCAGATGAATTACGCAAATACGAAACATCTTCTTAACGCACGAGTCCACCGGGTGAAAGCCTAATGGTCTTACCTATATGGCACCATTAGAGGTGAGTTAAGACTACGGAGTGGTATTGCCTACATGGCACCACAACCCCACCATACCAAGCACGCCGACGCTTACGTCCGTTGGAATGCCCTCAAACGCCCCACTCAAAAACGCCGCAATGGTAGCTCAGGTGTGTATGACAAACCGTATATCCATATAATGCGCTTCTCAACAGTTTGCACATAATATTCATACATATTCATGATTTTAGCATACGAGTGATCATAACATAATATCATACAATTCATATAATTAGTCACAGAATAAAGAGGCTTCCGATCCCTAACACGGACGGAACTACACTCGGGGGAATTAAACATACATTTTCTTAAATTCCATTAACGCTTATTCAACATCATGCACCTAAAAATCCCTTTTCCATAACCTTTGAATGAACTAAAAGCATGATATCTAAACATATTCATAAAGGTCATTAAAATACCTTTCTAACGCTTCGACCGGGGCTCGTTTGAGTTATAAAACTCAAGTTATGATCGAAACAATGAAAGACATTTTCAATGAGAAATCGATTTACACTATACGCAAATCGATTACACGCTTGATTTTGTCCAAAATCATTTTTCAAGGGAGCAATCGATTGACATCCTGCAAATCGATTTGCACCAAGAAGTCAAAAACACATTTTTCCTGCATAAAACGAGTCCCAAGCATTCCAACACATTCCTATTCGAATCCCATCATGTAAGAACAATCCATGACATATATTAGCATTATGGAAACACATTTCTCATTAGTTAATCAACATGCAATGCATCAAGGTATCTCACTAAACCCTTGTTCCCAAATTCATACAATTCCATAAAACCCCAAGTCCTAACTATAGAGACTCACCTTAGGTTAATGGAGGATTGGATGTCATGCTTGCTGTCATACAACTCCCATCTTGGTCAAGATTCCACCTTCATCATCAACAATCCCAAAATGCTTCCTTTACCATTTCCCAGCATGAATCTTCAAACTTCAAACATGTTTTCGTCCTTCAATACATAAGCTATAATCACGAATCAATATATCAAATTTAAGGGAATTTCGTGTAGATTCCATAACTTCAAAATTTCTTAAATCGGATTCGGTAAGAACTTACGATATGATTAATGGAGCTGGTCAAGAAATCCCGTACCCAGATTTTTCACCAAAATTAGCATCAAACCCTTAACTTCAAACGTGTTTATCTCACTCATCCCGAACATGCAGAATACAAACCATATATGCAAATCGAAGAAAATTTTGTGAGCTTTCCAAAAAGTTAAGAATCAGCTTAATTGGAGTTACGAGTAGAAAGTTATAACCTATTTTATGAAGGCTGCCATTGGAGTGCGAAAATGGAGTTTGGAAAGGAAACATGACTTCTTTTCTTTTCTTTCTTCCTTCTAAGTTTCTCCATTTCTCTTACTTACTTGAAAAATCTGATTTGAAATGAATATAACTCCAAACAAGGCCTTATGCACATGCAACTTTCCTCTTATTCCCAAAATGCCCTCGAACTAAGTAGTATCTACTAGTTTGCCATTTGGTCACATTCTAACTAGTTTGGTTACTAGTAAGATTCTTATTTCTTTTATGAATAATTCACAAGCATAAATATAACTTCTCATACATGTTGATATAAATATTGGGATGTTACATTCTCCCCCTCTTAAATAGAATTCGCCCTCGAATTCCTTCCAATCATCACGATAATAAGTTCCTCACCTTTCCTTCCAACGAGGGGTCAGATGTTCCTTATATTCGTTCTTGGTCTAATCCTACGACTTCGTCCAAAAATTGCTTTATCCAATAAACATTATTACCTGCTACGCTCATGTCCTTAACAATCATGACTAGAAGCCTTAGTTGTCTCGCAACACATTCATCTTGTACATTGCTCAGACTTACTTAGAAATAGGTTCTTTCTAGGTTTCCAGCCTAGACTCATTCACATCGAGTATGCCTAGCTCAAGAATCTTTAACAATCCATTTTAATCGGAAAATCCTCGTCCTCAAAGTTTGCCAAGCTCATCCTTTCTTGACTAATGACGCTGAACTTCAATTCTTCTCTGTTAGTTACTTGCATAGTCTCGAATCCATACACATCCACATCATCGTTTCTCTCTAACGATAACAACTTCGTCTCGCTTACGCTCACAACCCAACAAAGTCATACAACCGCCCGTCGCGTCTCTTGGTTCCAACTTTTAGTTCCCGTATGCTCAATTTGACTCACTCCTAATCTATCCTCTTTGTACGACAAAACCCTTATTTGATACTTTCTTCAGTCTTTGGACAAGTCTCTACCATCACAATCCACAAGGAGGTGCCATTTTATGGCTACAACCTCGACAACATAAGATCTCTCACCTCAAACTCTATGTCATCTATACGCAAAACAATTCAACCCGAAACCATAAGGATATACAATCCCATAACTATAATCTTGTAGTCAACAACTTCACACATTGACCTACCAATAAAATGCGCTTCTAACTGTTGATCCGTAATCATCGTCCAAGTCTTCGCGCGTCCCTAATTTTTTGCACCAAACACAACAATGAAAATTTAGTTTTCAAGCAAAAATCCTTTCCTCACTTACTCCTCAATATTCACTTGTACAACTACTGCCTCTTGAATATCTTACCACATACTCAGCTACATGTTGATCCATCAACAGTATCTCACTGGATTATGGTGGATCCTTGAGAGTTTGGATGTATAAAGCATTCCTCAGAGATTTTCTCCTCACAAGGTTCTTCCAATCAAACACTTGTCACATGCATTCCACTTACTACAACCTTATCTGGTCCTCCTTTTATCCGTTGCGTTAATCTGATCTCAATTCGTCATACACACTTCTCGAGACTTACTGAGTCACACTTCCTCCATAGCACACTTGATCCCAATACCCAACTACGCTTCGCTCGATTCCTTAAACGACAACAACTTTTCCTCGGAATACACAAATCATGAAAATTGCTAGAGTCTTAAACACACTTAACAAAGGTCATTCCTCGAGGTTGAGTAACTCCAAGACAAGGTCACCATTAAATTTACCAATCTTGGTCAGGTCCATGAGTACAACTCAGTTACACTCTTCGGCTCCAGAAAGTTTGACGTCGAAGACTCACTGAATACAAGTTCATCTCAAACCACCGACTTACACGTTGTACAACTATTACGATAACACTGACAACTTTAACATAGTTCCTCCCTAACCATACAACTTCCTTCTTTCAGAGTGACGACACCCTAGACAACCCACGAAACTTAACTGATGTGATAATCCTCTCAAGGTCACATTACGCCCAAGCAATCAACTAATATTGTTTCCAATGCTTTTAGATTCCTCTTGGGGCCACATACTTACCCTACAAATCTATATTAATCCTCATACGACCTCCTTTAACCATGCAGTCCCATACCTGCACAGTCTCAGAATTCTCCCCATACCTGGTACCAATTTAGTTCCCACTTGAAGCTATTAGGATTACCTCTTTGTCATACATCATCGCTTACCACTTTGCGAAACAAGAAACATCTACAAGGTATCTTCTGATATTATCCACGCAGTTACGACCATTCAGGGTCCTCACAAGAATAGTACCAAAACTTGATCCATTTCACTATCGCCTAATAGTTCACTACTACCTAGCACGACATATGGATCCTAGTCACACGTACTTCATGAGAATTCAAATTCGCGTCTCACGAATACCGATAAGAAAATCATCTTATGGATGCTTTTGAAAGACATTAGTTTCCATGCATCCAACTCCCCAACACCAAGCGTAGTTCTATGACATCACTCGGGATTAGACGAATCATAACTAGTAAGAAACTTAGACTACAATATATCCCACTTCCACTTGCTTCAGTCATCGCCTAGCGCAGTTCTAGGACTCATTCACGGATTAGAAAGAGACGAAGATACAATAACCCTTTTCCTAATCGAGTGCCCAACAGACTCCCAATTAGAGATCGCCACACCTACTCTTCCAATCAATCCTTTATTGAGCATTCCACGCAAATCTTACAACATACCGAAAAGATTCAAAGGGTTGAACTTTGCTCATCCAAGCACTCCCATTTTGGGGTAACTGGAAGATTTCGACTATTTCACTAAAACTCTCAAAAATATCACATCTGACAGGTTTCCAAGTCATATCAGCCACTGGCACCAGGACTAAATAATGGATCTTCTAATGGTCTTAGGTTCTGTTCCATCTCGAAATCCTTCATTATAGTCCTACTCAAGTTCTTCACGAAACTTAATCCAATACTACCGGGATCTAGATAAGGTCTCATTTCGCCCAATCAAATCTCGGAAACTCCCGTTGTTTCAGATTTTTACCATGGCAAGGTCATCAACTACTCAGTACCAAACACTCCATTAATACTTAATAATCCCAATACTCTCTTAATTCAACAAGTTTCCACCACCTCGGCTCGAGTCACTTCAGATCTTACACATCCTCGTGGTGGCTCCACCGTGATCCTATCCATCACATATGCAGTCAGTGAGATGGCCAGTCCCAATGAATAAATACTACGATAGTAGAAATTAGGCTAGCAGCATGCACATTTGAGGCAGGAAAGAATTACTAGTGATGTCTCATGGCAGAGACAAGAATTGACCTACTCTGATACCAACTGTAACACCCCATACATATATCTCTATAATAATATGTAGTGATGCTAATTATGGTACAAGAAACATACAACTAGATGAAAAAGATAAGAAATTAAAATTAAATACAACACAAATCTCAAACAGAATGTATCCAATACTTCTTGTCTTTATCATCACACAACGGAAAGATAAGATTTGATGAGGTCTTCCTGCCTTTGCACATCTGCAATCTTCAAGATCAATCATCTAACAATCCTACAACTTTTAACCTGTTCCTGAAAAATAATAAGAGGATTGGGGTGAGATTACTAAGAGCCTCCCTATCCTAAGGGTATGCTCGGTTCTACAGGGTACATACATAAATAACAGATTCACCTAGAACCCAGGGTTACATCTCACGTCACGGTGCAAGTACAAACAAGGGGAAACACCACCATTGGAAGTCCCATAACTAACCAATGGGGTAAACTCACAGTCGAAAAATACATTATGCAAACCCATAGCCATGTACGACGAATCCAGAAGTAAGTTTTACCTTTTATCAGATTACACAAAACTACACCCTCGATGAATTACGCAAGTGATTTGTGTCAAGAGACTCGTATAAGTCCATCGCATGATGAGTCGGATCACCCCTAAGTGAGGTTTCATCCGTGACGAGTACCCGAAGTGACATTCACCTATATGGCGTCACAACCACGTCGATCATCCATACGCAGATGAATTACGCAAATACGAAACATCTTCTTAACGCACGAGTCCACCGGGTGAAAGCCTAATGGTCTTGCCTATATGGCACCATTAGAGGTGAGTTAAGACTACGGAGTGGTATTGTCTACATGGCACCACAACCCCACCATACCTAGCACGCCGACGCTTACGTCCGTTGGAATGCCCTCAAACGGCCCACTCGGAAATGCCGCAATGGTAGCTCAGGTGTGTATGACAAACCATATATCTAGATAATTACCCCCTGTGGAAACGACCAATAAATGGCCCACTCGAGTCTTCGGAATGATAATAATAAATTCAAACCGTATATCTAGATAATTACGCCCTGTGGAAACGCCCAATAAATGGCCCACTCGAGTCATCGGAACGTTGATAATAAATTGGACCTTGTCCATAGTCATATGTGATTTACCATCTGATAGCCTAGGTCTACTTCGACTCAGCATAATACAAACACTTGTGACATCGAGCCAACAAGACAAATTCATTCGAACATTCAACCGGAATGAACAGGAACAAGTAATGATCACATCATTGCATTTCCATATAATGCGCTTCTCAACACTTTGCACATAATATTCATATATATCCATGATTTTAGCATACGAGTGATCATAACATAATATCATACAATTCATATAATTAGTCACAGAATAAAGAGGCTTCCGATCCCTAACACGGACGGAACTACACTCGGGGGAATTAAACCTACATTTTCTTAAATTCCATTAACGTTTATTCAACATCATGCACCTAAAAATCACTTTTCCATAACCTTTGAATGAACTAAAAGCATGATATATAAACATATTCATAAAGGTCGTTAAAATACCTTTCTAACACTTCCGACCGGGCTCCGTTTCGAGTTATAAAACTCAAGTTATGATCGAAACAATGAAAGACATTTTTCAGTCAGTGAGAAATCGATTTACACTATACGCAAATCGATTGCGCTTCGATTTTGTCCAAAATCATTTTTCAAGGAGAAATCGATTGACATGTGCAATTCGATTTGCACCTGAAGCAGAGTAAAAAAAACATATTTTTCCTGCATAAAACTAGTACCAAGCATTCCAATACATTCCTATTCGAATCCCATCATGTAAGAACAATCCATGGCATATATTAGCATTATGGAAACACATTTCTCATTATTTAATCAACATGCAATGCATCAAGGTATCTCACTAAACCCTTGTTCCGAAATTCATACAATTCCATAAAACCCCAATTCTTACCCCAAGTCCTAACTATAGAGACTCACCTTAGGTTAATGGAGGATTGGAAGTCATGCTTGCTGTCATACAACTCCCATCTTGGTCAAGATTCCACCTTCATCATCAACAATCCCGAAATGCTTCCTTTACCATTTCCCAGCATGAATCTTCAAACTTCAAACAGGTTTTCGTCCTTCAATACATAAGCTATAATCACGAATCAATATATCAAATTTAAGGGAATTTCGTGTAGATTTCATAACTTAAAAATTTCTTAAATCGAGATTCGAGTAAGAACTTACGATATGATTAGTGGAGTTGGTCAAGAAATCCGTAACCAGATTTTTCACCAAAATCAGCATCAAACCCTTAACTTCAAACATGTTTATCTCACTCATCCCGAACATGCAGAATATAAACCATATATGCAAATCGAAGACAATTTCGTGAGCTTTCCACAAAGTTAAGAATCAGCTTAATTGGAGTTACGAGTAGAAAGTTATCACCTGTTTTATGAAGGCTGCCATTGGAGTGCGAAAATGGAGTTTGGAAAGGAAACATGACTTCTTCTTTTTTTTCTATCTTCCTTCTAAGTTTCTCCATTTCTCTTACTTACTTGAAAAATCTGATTTGGAATGAATATAACTCCAAACAAGGCCTTATGCACATGCAACTTTCCTCCTATTCCCAAAATGCCCTCCAACTAAGAAGTATCTACTAGTTTGCCATTTGGTCACATTCAAACTCGTTTGGTTACTAGTAAGATTCTTATTTCTTTTCTAAATAATTTCCAAGCATAAATATAACTTCTCATACATGTTGATATAAATATTGGGATGTTACAATAATTTCATGGGTTCAGCAGTTTAGTATTAAGCAAACAAGCATACATAGCATATGTCATTGGTTTTGATTTATCATTTCGTTAAAATTCTTTTTTCCTTATAGTTATTGACAATAAATTCTAATTTTAACCAACAATAAATAACATGATATATAGAGAATTAGATATAAGTTTGTATTTTCTTCACATTTGTAATATTTTGTATTTTTTTAATCGCCATTATCACTTTGGAGACGCATCTAAGTTTATGAATGAAATAAGGAGGTGTAAGAGGTCGTTTTGCATGCAAGGGAGTAATTCTTGAAGGAAGAGGAAGGCAAGATGATGAAGAAGAGAACGATGTTGGTTTGTATTTACAGTGGGTTGTTTTTGTGTGAAGGAAGTTGAAGATAGTACTATATATATATATATATATATATATATATATATATATATATATATATATATATATATATATATATAAATCAATTTTTATATTATTTAAAATTTTTTTATAATATTAAACTATTTATGATGATAAAATATATAATTAAAATATATAATAACCAAATAGTAAGTTTAGAGGCTTTTACTCCTCACACCCCCTCCTTCTACTCTTTACACCATTATTCAAAATTTCCTTTTTTATTTAATTAAATAATTCCAATAATTCCAAAAATGCCAATGATTCACTTTCTAATTAAGTAAATAATTAAAAATCCCAATTATCTAATAATTAAAAATATTGGGGTGTTACACTTGGCACATGGAAACCCTCAACCATACCATATATGCTTGCATCATATTGCACCACAAGATTGTCGAAGACGAACGACACACATATGGAGGTGATTTTGATTACTCTTACGATAATGTAGGTAACAACAACTCAACGACGGAAACATTTAACGGTACTCATCTAAATCATATAACAAGACTACAAAGAAGAGCAAGTCTTCGTGAAAAACAAGTTCATCGTCAACTTCAAAAAGATCTGGTAGAATATATTTAGGAATATTTTGGGCATGAGGATGACGAAATTTAAATTTGACTAAAATGTGATGTTATTTATTTTTATTGTTTTTAATTATATGTCGTGTACTTGAGATTAATTTAAATTTTATTTTCAATTTTATGTTTAATTAATGTTTTTAATTATTTATATTTAAATATTTATTATTTATTACTATAATTAAAAAAAAATAGAAGAGACAACTAAAACAATGTAATAGAAAAATAAGACAAAAAAGAAAGAACTATCTATATTATTAAATAAAACAAGTTAGACAAAAAAACATAAAAGAATGGCATAGTTTTGTATTGATTTAATGGAGTAAAAAATCAAATTTAATACTATAAAATAAGACACTAGTAAATTATGAAAAGGTTAGTAATTTCATGTGTTCAACATTTTAGTATTAAGCAAACAAGCATATATAGCGTGTGTCATTGGTTTTGATTTATCATTTCATTAAAATTTTTTACTTAGAGTTATTGACAATAAATTCTAATTTTAACCAACAATAAATAACATGATATATAGAGAATTAGATATAAGTTTGTATTTTCTTCACATTTGTAATATTTTGTATTTTTTTAATCGCCATTATCACTTTGGAGACGCATCTAAGTTTATGAATGAAATAAGGAGGTGTAAGAGGTCGTTTTGCATGCAAGGGAGTAATTCTTGAAGGAAGAGGAAGGCAAGATGATGAAGAAGAGAACAATGTTGGTTTGTATTTACAGTGGATTGTTTTTGTGCGAAGGAAGTTGAATATAGTACTATATATATATATATATATATATATATATATAAATCAATCTTTTGTATTATTTATAATTTTTTTATAATATTAAACTCTTTTTATGATAAAATATATAATTAAAATATATAATAACCAAATAGTAAGTTTAGAGGCTTTTACTCCTCACACTCCCTCCTTCTACTCTTTACACCATTATTAAAAATTTCCTTTTTATTTAATTAAATAATTCCAATAATTCCCAAAATGCCAATGATTCACTTTCTAATTATGTAAATAATTAAAAATCCAAATTATCTAATAATTGAAAATATTGGGGTGTTACACTTGGCACATGGAAACCCTCAACCATGCCATATATGCTTCCATCATATTGCACCACAAGATTGTCGAAGACGAACGACACACATATGGAGGTGATTTTGATTACTCTTACGATAATGTAGGTAACAACAACTCAACGACGGAAACATTTAACGGTCCTCATCTAAATCTTGCAACAAGACTACAAAGAAGAGCAAGTCTTCGTGAAAAACAAGTTCATCGTCAACTTCAAAAAGATCTGGTAGAATATATTTGGGAACTTTTTGGGCATGAGGATGACGAAATTTAAATTTGACTAAAATGTGATGTTATTTATTTTTGTTGTTTTTAATTTTATGTCGTGTACTTGAGATTAATTTAAATTTAAATTTTATTTTCAATTTTATGTTTAATTAATGTTTTTAATTATTTATATTTAAATATTTATTATTTATTACTATAATTAAAAAAAAATAGAAGAGACAACTAAAACAATGTAATAGAAAAATAAGACAAAAGAAATAACTATCAATATTATTAAAACAAAAAAGTTAGACAAAAAAACTTATAAAGACTTGCATAGTTTTGTATTGATTTAATGGAGTAAAAAATAAAATTTAATACTATAAAATAAGACACTAGTAAAATATCAAAGGGTTAGTAATTTCATGTGTTCAGCAGTTTAGTATTAAGCAAACAAGCATATATATATATATATATATATATATATATATATATATATATATATATATATATAACTATTTTAAAGAGAATCAAACAACAAGAATATTTATATGTTCTAATACTACCCAAATGTTTTTTAATATAGAGTTTAAAATGGAGAAGTTATTAAAACTCAATTTAAGAGAATTAGATGTAAATTTGTATTTTCTTCACATTTGTAATATTTTGTATTTTTTAATCGCCATTATCACTGTGGAGACGCATCTAAGTTTATGAACGACATAAGGAGGTGTAAGAGGTCGTTTTGGATGCAAAGGAGTAATTCTTGAAGGAAGAGGAAGGCAAGATGATGAAGAAGAAAACGATGTTGGTTTTTATTTACATTGGATGGTTTTTGTGTGAAGGAAGTTGAAAATAGTACTATATATATATAAATCCATTTTTTATATTATTTATAATTTTTCATATTGTACCTCAAGATTGTCGAAGACGAACGACACACATATGGAGGTGATTTTGATTACTCTTACGATAATGTAGGTAACAACAACTCAACGACGGAAACATTTAACGGTCCTCATCTAAATCTTGCAACAAGACTACAAAGAAGAGCAACTCTTCGTGAAAAACAAGTTCATCGTCAACTTCAAAAAGATCTGGTAGAATATATTTGGGAACATTTTGGGCATGAGGATGACGAAATTTAAATTTGACTAAAATGTGATGTTATTTATTTTTATTGTTTTTAATTATATGTCGTGTACTTGAGATTAATTTAAATTTTATTTTCAATTTTATGTTTAATTAATGTTTTTAATTATTTATATTTAAATATTTATTATTTATTACTATAATTAAAAAAAATAGAAGAGACAACTAAAACAATGTAATAGGAAAATAAGACATAAAAGAAAGAACTATCAATATTATTAAAACAAACAAGTTAGACAAAAAAACTTATAAAGAATTGCATAGTTTTGTATTGGTCTATTCTATTAGGATAAAATTGTAAACTCCAAAAATGCTTGCACCACATTCATTTGAATCCGATGTGGCACTCCCACAATTTTTCACCACTTTTTCGTTTATTTTTGTTTACCAATAAATCCCACAATTAGTTGCCCATTTATTAATATTAAATTGTTTTTACAATAAAAAACCATTTGAAATTATTGGTTTTGCAGCGTGATCAACCCAACCATATGGGGAATACCAAACATCTTTCTTTTCCCCATGCCAATTCATTATCCTTCTCCTACTTCAAAATTCAAATTCTAATGGAACACCAAAAGCCTGTCTGCTCTGATCCATGAAGCCTATCAGATACAATAATTTGAAGAAAAACGAACATCATGAAGATCAATCCATGAAACCCTATCACGACCACCCCTTTCTCTACCATATATCGATCGCGCTGGTATCTATCTCCAACCCATTCTTCTTCTTCAACCTTCATTCCTTTCTCCACCCTGCATTATAGAACGCCTCAGATTTTTGGAGAAAACTGTGAGTTTTGATTTTTGAGTTTTGATTTCATCTGATTTTTAATTTTAGGGTTTGTCATTACTCGGTACCTTTTCGTTTTGATTTACCTTTTTATGCAGATCTATGCCATGGAAATGGTTCTGATGGATGAGACGTTCATTCGTGTTTCTTTGTTATTTTAGTGCTTTATATTAGATTTCAATTGATTTTGTTTTAATGTTTTATCATTTCTGAATTTCAGGGTGACAAGATTCAAGCTTCTATTCGAAAATCTCCGTTGTCTCGACTTGACAACAAGATTCTTGAGTGTAGCCGCTAATACTGGATCATATAGGACCAACCAGCACCAGTTCAAATTGAACTTGCAAAATTCCACACTGGTTTCAGAAGTTAGTGCTGATCTTATAACATGCTCCCAATCGACAGGTTAAGTATCTACTACAACTTTGACTTTTATTTCCTTCATGTCAACTATCACAATATAAACTACATATTACCTGTCTTAATCACAATATAAACTACATATTACCTGTCTTAATGTTAACTGAATTTTCTGTTTTTAGGAATCAGAGCCAAAGCCTAAAGTAATAAGGTTGATACATATGTGCTTTTTTATGCAGATCTATGTTGTTGATAGTTTGGACCGCGAGAGAATTGGGAAAGCAAAGCAAGAATTTTGTTTGATTCGAAGGTATTATAAAATTTATATGTCAGTGCTTATACACTTACTGATTTCAAAATACTGTTGTTACACCCTTATTGATTTCAAAATACTGCTGTTACACCCTTACTGATTTACCCTTACTGATTTTAATTGATGCAGACTTGAGGCTGCAAACACTTCTTCCAACCGAAAGACATCAAACAATAATTCTTCAGGCTCGAAGTTTTCATCTAAAGAAAACATCAGGTGTATGACTTAAGATATTTGTATGGATATTCGTTTAACTCTTAGATCATGCAGAATCATGTTCTCAGGGAAACATGACTCCTATAACCAAGATTTATTACTTTGTTGTGTGTTTTTTCATTCTTCAGCTGACATATTCTTTATTATTTTTTGCATTTCCACCTACAATGCTAAGTTGTTTCCCATGTGTATAATTGTTCAATTTTCTTCTGTTTTTCTACAGGCATGCCATTCTTTTTCTTAGCAGACAACAAAAATACTATGAAGTGGTTTAACTAATTCTCATAAGGCAAAAGGGCAACTTGAGGAAGGGGTATTCATCTTTAGCAAAATAGATACATAAATCTTGATTGTTTTGGTGATATCATGTCTTCTTCTATACATAAATGTTAGCAAACATACTATAAAACCTCATCACACTTCTGTGTCAGGTGGATAGTTTTTTATTACAGTAAAATAGTTTCTATCTGCATTACAACTTTTATCTCCTACTATATTTGGAAAATGTTGATTAAGAGTGGCATGAATATGAATATTCCAAATTTCATGCTTCTCACATGCAATCATAACATGAATATGAGTTATCGTTTGTTTCTTTATTTTGTTTCTTTATTAATTTTAATGGTCATATATTTCCTTATATGATACACATAACTGATTAATAATCCGAAAACTTAAAAAGATATATTATACATTAAACAAATAGTATTATTTCATTTTACCTATTTTATTTTTGAATTGCCTTTATCAAATTCTCTGTGTTATTGTAGCAACTATTTGAAGTTTCAAATCAACAAGAAAGTGGAGGATTTAATGGATGTTTAATTTAGGAAATTTTAAATAGGTGTGCATGTTTAGATTATATTTTTTTAAAATGCTTTGGTTAGTTTTTGATTTAATGTGATCATTTATAATAGAGATTGAACAACATAAATGATAGATATTTGCTCTTGGAAAGAAAAAACCAAAAACATAAACGGGGATAAGTTACAATTATTTTCATAAATGGAAAATTAAAATTTGATAAATGATAATATTATTTTCATAAATGGAAAATTAAAATTTGATAAATGATTTTATAAATTGGGATAAATTACAATTATTTTTATAAGCAGAAAATTAAAATTTGATAAACGATTTTATAAATTGGGATAAATTACAATTATTTTTATAAACGGATTTTATAAATTATATATTATGTGAATATTAACAAATTAAAGTATGAATTCAAACTTATAAATGAGTGTTTAGCATATGTAAATCCAAAGAAGCTCCATGCGATAACACAGGTTAAATATTTAGTTTATCATTATAAAAATATATGAATACAAATTATTTTATAATTATTTAGATCCTTATATGAAATCAAATATATTTTAAAATTATTTAGATTTTTATAAAAAAAAGTTAACAAAAGAAAACAAAATCAATTGAAATTTTGTATGGAGGTATTAATATGAAAATATGAAGAAAAAAATTAAATCAAAACTTTACAAATATATCTTTTGAATGGAGGTATTAATATTATTTAATTTTATTATATATAGAAATTATTTTGAATGGTAACATTAAAAAATATAGGAATATTCTATTACATGACAAAGTTAGTTTCGCCCCGTGCTGTCGCACGGGTTATTTACTAGTTTAATACTATAAAATAAGACACTAGTAAAATATCAAAGGGTTAGTAATTTCATGTGTTCAGCAGTTTAGTATTAAGCAAACATTTCATTAAAATTCTTTTTTACTTATAGTTATTGACAATAAATTCTAATTTTAACCAACAATAAATAACATGATATATATATATATATATATATAACTATTTTAAAGAGAATCAAACAACAAGAATATTTATATGTTCTAATACTACCCAAATTTTTTTTAATATAGAGTTTAAAATGGAGAAGTTATTAAAACTCAATTTTAGAGCATTAGATGTAAATTTGTATTTTCTTCACATTTGTAATATTTTGAATTTTTTAATCGCCATTATCACGTGGAGCATCTAAGTTTATGAGCGAAATAAGGAGGTGTAAGAGGTCGTTTTGCATGCAAAGGAGTAATTCTTGAAGGAAGAGGAAGGCAAGATGATGAAGAAGAGAACGATGTTGGTTTTTATTTACAGTGAATTGTTTTTGTGTGAAGGAAGTTGAAAATAGTACTATATATATATATAAATCAATTTTTTATATTATTTATATTTTTTCATATTGTACCTCAAGATTGTCGAAGACGAACGACACACATATGGAGGTGATTTTGATTACTCTTACGATAATGTAGGTAACAACAACTCAACGACGGAAACATTTAATGGTCCTCATCTAAATCTTGCAACAAGACCACAAAGAAGAGCAACTCTTCGTGAAAAACAACTTCATCGTCAACTTCAAAAAGATCTGGTAGAATATATTTGGGAACATTTTGGGCATGAGGATGACGAAATTTAAATTTGACTAAAATGTGATGTTATTTATTTTTATTGTTTTTAATTATATGTCGTGTACTTGAGATTAATTTAAATTTTATTTTCAATTTTATGTTTAATTAATGTTTTTAATTATTTATATTTAAATATTTATTGATTATTACCATAATTAAAAAAAATAGAAGAGACAACTAAAACAATGTAATAGGAAAATAAGACAAAAAAGAAAGAACTATCAATATTATTAAAACAAACAAGTTAGACAAAAAAACTTATAAAAAATTGCATAGTTTTGTATTGATTTAATAGAGTAAAAAATCAAATTTAATACTATAAAATAAGACACTAGTAAAATATCAAAGGGTTAGTAATTTCATGTGTTCAGCAGTTTAGTATTAAGCAAACAAGCATATATATATATATATATATATATATATATATATATATATATATATATATATATATATATATATATATATATATATATATATATATATATATATATATATATATATATATATATATCATTGGTTTTGATTTATCATTTCATTAAAATTCTTTTTACTTATAGTTATTGACAATAAATTCTAATTTTAACCAACAATAAATAACATGAAATATATAGATAACTATTTTAAAGAGAATCAAACAACAAGAATATTTATATGTTCTAATACTACGCAAAAAAAATTTAATATAGAGTTTAAAATGGAGAAGTAATTAAAACTCAATTTTAGAGAATTAGATGTAAATTTGAATTTTCTTCACATTTGTAATATTTTGTATTTTTTAATTGCCATTATCACTGTGGAGACGCATCTAAGTTTATGAACGAAATTAGGAGGTGTATGAGGTCGTTTTGCATGCAAAGGAGTAATTCATAAAGGAAGAGGAAGGCAAGATGATGACGAAGAGAACGATGTTGGTTTGTATTTACAGTGGATTGTTTTGTGCGAAGGATGTTGAATATAGTACTATATATATAAAAATCAATTTTTTGTATTATTTATAAATTTTTTTATAATATTAAACTATTTTTGATCATAAAATATATAATTAAAATATATAATAACCAAATAGTAAGTTTAGAGGCTTTTACTCCTCACACTCCCTCCTTCTACTCTTTACACCATTATTAAAAATTTCCTTTTTATTTAATTAAATAATTCCAATAATTCCCAAAATGCCAATGATTCACTTTCTAATTAAGTAAATAATTAAAAATCCAAATTATCTAATAATTGAAAATATTGGGGTGTTACACTTGGCACATGGAAACCCTCAACCATACCATATATCCTTGCATCATATTGCACCACAAGATTGTCGAAGACGAACGACACACATATGGAGGTGATTTTGATTACTCTTACGATAATGTAGGTAACAACAACTCAACGACGGAAACATTTAACGGTCCTCATCTAAATCTTGCAACAAGACTACAAAGAAGAGCAAGTCTTCGTGAAAAACAAGTTCATCGTCAACTTCAAAAAGATCTGGTAGAATATATTTGGGAACATTTTGGGCATGAGGATGACGAAATTTAAATTTGACTAAAATGTGATGTTATTTATTTTTATTGTTTTTAATTTTATGTCATGTACTTGAGATTAATTTAAATTTTATTTTCAATTTTATGTTTAATTAATGTTTTTAATTATTTATATTTAAATATTTATTATTTATTACTATAATTAAAAAAATAGAAGAGACAACTAAAACAATGTAATAGAAAAATAAGACAAAAAAGAAAGAACTATCTATATTATTAAATAAAACAAGTTAGACAAAAAAACATAAAAGAATGGCATAGTTTTGTATTGATTTAATGGAGTAAAAAATCAAATTTAATACTATAAAATAAGACACTAGTAAATTATGAAAAGGTTAGTAATTTCATGTGTTCAACATTTTAGTATTAAGCAAACAAGCATATATAGCGTGTGTCATTGGTTTTGATTTATCATTTCATTAAAATTTTTTACTTAGAGTTATTGACAATAAATTCTAATTTTAACCAACAATAAATAACATGATATATATATATATATATATATATATATATATATAACTATTTTAAAGAGAATCAAACAACAAGAATATTTATATGTTCTAATACTTACCAAAAAAGTTTTTAATATAGGGTTTAAAATGGAGAAGTTATTAAAACTCAATTTTAAAGAATTAGATGTAAATTTGTATTTTCTTCACATTTGTAATATTTTTTAATCGCCACTATCACTGTGGAAATGCATCTAAGTTTATGAACGAAATAAGGAGGTGTAAGAGGTCGTTTTGCATGCAAAGGAGTAATTGTTGAAGGAAGAGGAAGGCAAGATGATGAAGAAGAGAAAGATGTTGGTTTTTATTTACAGTGGATTGTTTTTGTGTGAAGGAAGTTGAAGATAGTACTATATATAAATATATATATATATATATATATATATATATATATATATATATATATTTTATATTTTTTTATAATTTTTTATAATATTTAAATCTTTTTGGTGATAAAATATATAATTAAAATATATAATAACCAAATAGTAAATTTAGAGGCTTTTACTCCTCACACCCTCTCCTTCTACTCTTTACACCATTATTCTAAATTTCCTTTTTATTTAATTAAATAATTCCAATAATTCCAAAAATGCCAATGATTCACTTTCTAATTAGGTAAATAATTAAAAATCCAAATTATCTAATAATTGAAAATATTGGGGTGTTACACTTGGCACATTGAAACCCTTAACCATACCATATATGCTTGCATCATATTGTACCTCAAGATTGTCGAAGACGAACGACACACATATGGAGGTGATTTTGATTACTCTTACGATAATGTAGGTAACAACAACTCAACGACGGAAACATTTAACGGTCCTCATCTAAATCTTGCAACAAGACTACAAAGAAGAGCAACTCTTCGTGAAAAACAAGTTCATCGTCAACATCAAAAAGATCTGGTAGAATATATTTGGGAACATTTTGGGCATGAGGATGACGAAATTTAAATTTGACTAAAATGTGATGTTATTTATTTTTATTGTTTTTAATTATATGTCGTGTACTTGAGATTAATTTAAATTTTATTTTCAATTTTATTTTTAATTAATATTTTTAATTATTTATATTTAAATATTTATTATTTATTACTATAATTAAAATAAAATAGAAGAGACAACTAAAACAATGTAATAGAAAAATAAGACAAAAGAAATAACTATCAATATTATTAAAACAAACAAGTTAGACAAAAAAACTTATAAAGAATTGCATAGTTTTGTATTGATTTAATGGAGTAAAAAATAAAATTTAATACTACAAAATAAGACACTAGTAAAATATCAAAGGGTTAGTAATTTCATGTGTTCAGTAGTTTAGTATTAAGCAAAGAAGCATATATAGCCTGTATCGTTGGTTTTTATTTATCATTTCATTAAAATTCTTTTTTACTTAGAGTTATTCACAATAAATTCTAATTTTAACCAACAATAAATAACATGATATATATATATATATATATATATATATATATATATATATATATATATATATATATATATATATATATATATAACTATTTTAAAGAGAATCAAACAACAAGAATATTTATATGTTCTAATACTTACCAAAAAAGTTTTTAATATAGGGTTTAAAATGAAGAAGTTATTAAAACTCAATTTTAGAGAATTAGATGTAAATTTGTATTTTCTTCACATTTGTAATATTTTGTATTTTTTAATCGCCATTATCACTGTGGAGACGCATCTAAGTTGATGAACGAAATAAGGAGGTGTAAGAGGTCGTTTTGCATGCAAAAGAGTAATTCTTGAAGGAAGAGGAAGGCAAGATGATGAAGAGAACGATGTTGGTTTTTATTTACAGTGGATTGTTTTCGTGCGAAGGAAGTTGAATAGTATATATATATATATATATATATATATATATATATATATATATATATATATATATATATATATATATATATATATATATATATATATATATATATATATATATATATATATATATATATATATATATATATATATATATCAATTTTTATATTATTTATAATTTTTTATTATATTAAACTCTTTTTGATGATAAAATATATAATTAAAATATATAATAACCAAATAGTAAGTTTAGAGGCTTTTACTCCTCACACCCCCTCCTTCTACTCTTTACACCATTATTCAAAATTTCCTTTTTATTTAATTAAATAATACCAAAAATGCCAATGATTCACTTTCTAATTAAGTAAATAACTAAAAATCCAAATTATCTACTAATTGAAAATATTGGGGTGTTACACTTGGCACATGGAAACCCTCAACCATACCATATATGCTTGCGTCATATTGTACCTCAAGATTGTCGAAGACGAACGACACACATATGTAGGTGATTTTGATTACTCTTACGATAATGTAGGTAACAACAACTCAACGACGGAAACATTTAACGGTCCTCATCTAAATCTTGCAACAAGACTACAAAGAAGAGCAACTCTTCGTGAAAAACAAGTTCATCCTCAACTTCAAAAAGATCTGGTAGAATATATTTGGGAACATTTTGGGCATGAGGATGACGAAATTTAAATTTGACTAAAATGTGATGTTATTTATTTTTATTGTTTTTAATTATATGTCGTGTACTTGAGATTAATTTAAATTTTATTTTCAATTTTATGTTTAATTAATGTTTTTAATTATTTAATTATTTATATTTAATTATTTATATTTAAATATTTATTATTTATTACTATAATTAAAAAAATAGAAGAGACAACTAAAACAATGTAATAGGAAAATAAGACAAAAGAAAGAACTACCAATATTATTAAAACAAACAAGTTAGACAAAAAAACTTAAAAGAATTGCATAGTTTTGTATTGATTTAATGGAGTAAAAAATCAAATTTAATACTATAAAATAAGACACTAGTAAAATATCAAAGGGTTAGTAATTTCATGTGTTCAGCAGTTTAGTATTAAGCAAACAAGCATATATAGCCTGTGTCATTGGTTTTGATTTATCATTTCATTAAAATTCTTTTTTACTTAGAGTTATTGACAATAAATTCTAATTTTAACCAACAATAAATAACATGATATATATATAACTATTTTAAAGAGAATCAAACAACAAGAATATTTATATGTTCTAATACTTACCGAAAAAGTTTTTAATATAGGGTTTAAAATGGAGAAGTTATTAAAACTCAATTTTAGAGAATTAGATGTAAATTTGTATTTTCTTCACCTTTGTAATATTTTGTATTTTTAAACGCCATTATCACTGTGGAGACGCATCTCAGTTGATGAATGAAATAAGGAGGTGTAAGAGGTCGTTTTGCATGCAATGGAGTAATTCTTGAAGGACGAGGAAGGCAAGATGATGAAGAGAACGATGTTGGTTTTTATTTACAGTGGATTGTTTTCGTGTGAAGGAAGTTGAAGATAGTATATATATATATATATATATATATATATATATATATATATATATATATATATATATATATATATATATATATAAATCAATTTTTATATTATTTATAACTTTTATTATATTAAACTCTTTTTCATGATAAAATATATAATTAAAATATATGATAACCAAATAGTAAGTTTAGAGGCTTTTACTCCTCACACCCCCTCCTTCTACTCTTTACACCATTATTCAAAATTTCCTTTTTATTTAATTAAATAATTCCAATAATTCCAAAAATGCCAATGATTGACTTTCTAATTAAGTAAATAACTAAAAATCCAAATTATCTAATAATTGAAAATATTGGGGTGTTACACTTGGCACATGGAAACCCTCAACCATACCATATATGCTTGCATCATATTGCACCACAAGATTGTCGAAGACGAACGACACACATATGGAGGTGATTTTTATTACTCTTACGATAATGTAGGTAACAACAACTCAACGACGGAAACATTTAACGGTCCTCATCTAAATCTTGCAACAAGACTACAAAGAAGAGCAACTCTTCGTGAAAAACAAGTTCATCCTCAACTTCAAAAAGATCTGGTAGAATATATTCGGGAACATTTTCGGCATGGGGATGACGAAATTTAAATTTGACTAAAATGTGATGTTATTTATTTTTATTGTTTTTAATTATATGTCGTGTACTTGAGATTAATTTAAATTTTATTTTCAATTTTATGTTTAATTAATGTTTTTAATTATTTATATTTAAATATTTATTATTTATTACTATAATTAAAAAAATAGAAGAGACAACTAAAATAATGTAATAGGAAAATAAGACAAAAGAAAGAACTACCAATATTATTAAAACAAACAAGTTAGACAAAAAAACTTAAAAGAATTGCATAGTTTTGTATTGATTTAATGGAGTAAAAAATCAAATTTAATACTATAAAATAAGGCACTAGTAAAATATTAGTAATTTCATGTGTTCAGCAGTTTAGTATTAAGAAAACAAGGATATATAGCGTGTGTCATTGGTTTTGATTTATCATTTCATTAAAATTCTTTTTTACTTAGAGTTATTGACAATAAATTCTAATTTTAACCAACAATAAATAACATGATATATATATAATTATTTTAAAGAGAATCGAACAAAAGAATATTTATATGTTCTAATACTTACCAAAAAAGTTTTTAATATAGGGTTTAAAATGGAGAAGTTATTAAAACTCAATTTTAGAGAATTAGATGTAAATTTGTATTTTCTTCACATTTGTAATATGTCGCATCTAAGTTGATGAATGAAATAAGGAGGTGTAAGAGGTCGTTTTGCATGCGAAGGAGTAATTTTTGAAGGAAGAGGAAGGCAAGATGATGAAGAGAACGATGTTGGTTTTTATTTACAGTGGATTGTTTTCGTGTGAAGGAAGTTGAAGATAGTACTATATATATATATATATATATATATATATATATATATATATATATATATATATATATATATATATATATATATATATATATATATATATCAATTTTAAATTATTTATAATTTTTTTATTATATTAAACTCTTTTTGATGATAAAATATATAATTAAAATATATAATAACCAAATAGTAAGTTTAGAGGCTTTTACTCCTCACACCCCCTCCTTCTACTCTTTACACCATTATTCAAAATTTCCTTTTTATTTAATTAAATGATTCCAATAATTCCAAAAATGCCAATGATTCACTTTCTAATTAAGTAAATAATTAAAAATCCAAATTATGTAATAATTGAAAATATTGGGGTGTTACACTTGGCACATGGAAACCCTCAACCATACCATATATGCTTGCGTCATATTGCACCACAAGATTGTCGAAGACGAACGGCACACATATGGAGGTGATTTTGATTACTCTTACGATAATGTAGGTAACAACAACTCAACAACGGAAACATTTAATGGTCCTCATCTAAATCTTGCAACAGGACTACAAAGAAGAGCAAGTCTTCGTGAAAAACAAGTTCATCGTCAACTTCAAAAAGATCTGGTAGAATATATTTAGGAATATTTTGGGCATGAGGATGACGAAATTTAAATTTGACTAAAATGTGATGTTATTTATTTTATTGTTTTTAATTATATTGTCGTGTACTTGAGATTAATTTAAATTTTATTTTCAATTTTATGTTTAATTAATGTTTTTAATTATTTATATTTAAATATATATTATTTATTACTATAATTAAAAAAAATAGAAGAGACAACTAAAACAATGTAATAGGAAAATAAGATAAAAGAAAGAACTATCAATATTATTAAAACAAACTAGTTAGACAAAAAACCTTATAAAGAATTGCATACTTTCGTATTGATTTAATGGAGTAAAAAATCAAATTTAATACCACAAAATAAGACACTAGTAAAATATCAAAGGGTTAGTAATTTCTTGTGTTAATAATTGTAACACCCCATACATATATGTCTAGAATAATATGTAGTGATGCTAATTATGGTACAAGAAACATACAACTAGATGAAAAAGATAAGAAATTAAAATTGAATACAACACAAATCTCAAACAGAACGTATCCAATACATCTTGTCTTTATCATCACACAACGGAAAGATAAGATTTGATGAGGTCTTCCTGCCTTTGCACATCTACAATCTTCAAAATCAATCATCAAACAATCCTACAATTTATAACCTGTTCCTGAAAAATAATAAGAGGATTCGGGTGAGATTACTAAATCTTAGTGAGCCTCCCTATCCTAAGGGTATGCTCGATTCTACAAGGTACATGCATAAATAACAGATTCACCTAGAACCCGGGGTTACATCTCACGTCACGGTGCAAGTACAAACAAGGGGAAACACCACCATTGGAAGTCCCATAACTAACCAATGGGGTAAACGCACAGTCGACAAACACATTATGCAAACCCGGAGCCATGTACGAGGAATCCAGAAGTAAGTTCTACCTTCTATCAGATTACACAAAACCACACCCTCGATGAATTACGCAAGTGCTTTGTGTCAAGAGACTCGTATAAGTCCGTCGCATGATGAGTCGGATCACCCCTAAGTGAGGTTTCATCCGCGACGAGTACCCGAAGTGACATTCGCTTATATGGCGTCACAACCACGTCGATCATCCATACGCAGATGAATTACCCAAATACGAAACGTCTTCTTAACGCACGAGTCCACCGGGTGAAAGCCTAATGGTCTTGCCTATAAGGCACCATTAGAGGTGAGTTAAGACTACGGAGTGGTATTGCCTACATGGCACCACAACCCCACCATACCAAGCACGCCGACGCTTACGTCCGTTGGAATGCCCTCAAACGCCCCACTCAAAAACGCCGCAATGGTAGCTCAGGTGTGTATGACAAACCGTATATCCATATAATGCGCTTCTCAACAGTTTGCACATAATATTCATACATATTCATGATTTTAGCATACGAGTGATCATAACATAATATCATACAATTCATATAATTAATCATAGAATAAAGAGGCTTACGATCCCTAACACGGACGGAACTACACTCGGGGGAATTAAACATACATTTTCTTAAATTCCATTAACGCTTATTCCACATCATGCACCTAAAAATCCCTTTTCCATAACCTTTGAATGAACTAAAAGCATGATATCTAAACATATTCATATAGGTCATTAAAATACCTTTCTAACGCTTCTGACCGGGCTCCGTTTCGAGTTATAAAACTCAAGTTATGATCGAAACAATGAAAGACATTTTTCAGTCAATGAGAAATTGATTTACACTATATGCAAATCGATTGCAGGCTTCGGTTTTTGTCCAAAAATCATTTTTTTCAAGGGAGCAATCGATTGACATCCTGTGCAAATCGATTTGCACCTGAAGCAGAGTCAAAAACACATTTTTCCTGCATAAAACGAGTCCCAAGCATTCTAACACATTCCTATTCGAATCCCATCATGTAAGAACAGTCCATGACATATATTAGCATTAAGGAAACACATTTCTCATTATTTAATCAACATGCAATGCATCAAGGTATCTCACTAAACCCTTGTTCCCAAATTCATACAATTCCATAAAACCCCAAGTCCTAACTATAGAGACTCACCTTAGGTTAATGGAGGATTGGATGTCATGCTTGCTGTCATACAACTCCCATCTTGGTCAAGATTTCACCTCCATCATCAACAATCCCGAAATGCTTCCTTTACCATTTCCCAGCATGAATCTTCAAACTTCAAACAGGTTTTCGTCCTTCAATACATAAGCTATAATCACGAATCAATATATCAAATTTAAGGGAAATTCGTGTAGATTCCATAACTTCAAAAATTTCTTAAATCGGAGTTACGAGTAAGAACTTACGATATGATTAATGGAGCTGGTCAAGAAATCCCGTACCCAGATTTTTCACCAAAATTAGCATCAAACCCTTAACTTCAAACGTGTTTATCTCACTCATCCCGAACATGCAGAATACAAACCATATATGCAAATCAAAGACAATTTCGTGAGCTTTCCAAAAAGTTAAGAATCGGCTTAATTGGAGTTACAAGTAGAAAGTTATCACCTATTTTATGAAGGCTGCTATTGGAGTGCGAAAATGGAGTTTGGAAAAGAAACATGACTTCTTTTCTTTTCTTTCTTCCTTCTAAGTTTCTCCATTTCTCTTACTTACTTGAAAAATCTGATTTGGAATGAATATAACTCCAAACAAGGCCTTATGCACATGCAACTTTCCTCTTATTCCCAAAATGCCCTCGAACTAAGTAGTATCTACTAGTTTGCCATTTGGTCACATTCTAACTAGTTTGGTTACTAGTAAGATTCTTATTTCTTTTATGAATAATTCACAAGCATAAATATAACTTCTCATACATGTTGATATAAATATTGGGATGTTACATTCCCCCCCTCTTAAATAGAATTCGCCCTCGAATTCCTTCCAATCATCACGATAATAAGTTCCTCACCTTTCCTTCCAACGAGGGGTCAGATGTTCCTTATATTCGTTCTTGGTCTAATCCTACGACTTCGTCCAAAAATTGCTTTATCCAATAAACATTATTACCTGCTACGCTCATGTCCTTAACAATCATGACTAGAAGCCTTAGTTGTCTCGCAACACATTCATCTTGTACATTGCTCAGACTTACTTAGAAATAGGTTCTTTCTAGGTTTCCAGCCTAGACTCATTCACATCGAGTATGCCTAGCTCAAGAATCTTTAACAATCCATTTTAATCGGAAAATCCTCGTCCTCAAAGTTTGCCAAGCTCATCCTTTCTTGACTAATGACGCTGAACTTCAATTCTTCTCTGTTAGTTACTTGCATAGTCTCGAATCCATACACATCCACATCATCGTTTCTCTCTAACGATAACAACTTCGTCTCGCTTACGCTCACAACCCAACAAAGTCATACAACCGCCCGTCGCGTCTCTTGGTTCCAACTTTTAGTTCCCGTATGCTCAATTTGACTCACTCCTAATCTATCCTCTTTGTACGACAAAACCCTTATTTGATACTTTCTTCAGTCTTTAGACAAGTCTCTACCATCACAATCCACAAGGAGGTGCCACTTTATGGCTACAACCTCGACAACATAAGATCTCTTACCTCAAACTCTATGTCAGCTATACGCAAAACAATTCAACCCGAAACCATAAGGATATACAATCCCATAACTATAATCTTGTACTCAACAACTTCACACATTGACCTACCAACAAAATGCGCTTCTAACTATTGATCCGTAATCATCGTCCAAGTCTTCGCGCGTGCCCAATTTTTTGCACCAAACACAACAATGAAAATTTAGTTTTCAAGCAAAAATCCTTTCCTCACTTACTCCTCAATATTCACTTGTACAACTACTGCCTCTTGAATATCTTACCACATACTAACCACATACTCAACTACATGTTGATCCATCAACAGTATCCCACTGGATTATGGTGGATCCTTGAGAGTTTGGATGTATAAAACATTCCTCAGAGATTTTCTCCTCACAAGGTTCTTCCAATCAAACACTTGTCACATGCATTCCACTTACACTTACTACAACCTTATCTGGTCCTCCTTTTATCCGTTGCGTTAATCTGATCTCAATTCATCATACACACTTCTCGAGACTTACTGAGTCACACTTCCTCCATAGCACACTTGATCCCAATACCCAACTACGCTTCGCTCGATTCCTTAAACGACAACAACTTTTCCTCGGAATACACAAATCATGAAAATTGCTAGAGTCTTAAACACACTTAACAAAGGTCATTCCTCGAGGTTGAGTAACTCCAAGACAAGGTCACCATTAAATTTACCAGTCTTGGTCAGGTCCATGAGTACAACTCAGTTACACTCTTCGGCTCCAGAAAGTTTGACGTCGAAGACTCACTGAATACAAGTTCATCTCAAACCACCGACTTACACGTTGTACAACTATTACGATAACACTGACAACTTTTCCATAGTTCCTCCCTAACCATACAACTTCCTTCTTTTAGAGTGACGACACCCTAGACAACCCACGAAACTTAACTGGTGTAATAATCCTTTCAAGGTCACATTACGCCCAAGCAATCAACTAATATTGTTTCCAATGCTTTTAGATTCCTCTTGGGGCCACAGACTTACCCTACAAATCCATATTAATCCTCATACGACCTCCTTTAACCATGCAGTCCCACACCTGCACAGTCTCAGAATTCTCCCCATACCTGGTACAAATTCAGTTCCCACTTGAAGCTATTAGGATTACCTCTTTGTCATACATCATCGCTTACCACTTTGCGAAAAAAGAAACATCTACAAGGTATCTTCTGATATTATCCACGCAGTTACGACCATTCAGGGTCCTCACAAGAATAGTACCAAAACTTGATCCATTTCACTATCGCCTAATAGTTCACTACTACCTAGCACGACATATGGATCCTAGTCACACGTACTTCATGAGAATTCAAATTCGCGTCTCACGAATACCGATAAGAAAATCATCTTATGGATGCTTTTGAAAGACATTAGTTTCCATTCATCCAACTCCCCAACACCAAGCGTAGTTCTATGACATCACTCGGGATTAGACGAATCATAACTAGTAAGAAACTTAGACTACAATATATCCCACTTCCACTTGCTTCAGTCATCGCGTAGCGCAGTTCTAGGACTCATTCACGGATTAGCAGGGACGAAGATACAATAACCCTTTTCCTAATCGAGTGCCCAACAGACTCCCAATTAGAGATCGCCACACCTACTCTTCCAATCAATCCTTTATTGAGCATTCCACGCAAATCTTACAACATACCGAAAAGATTCAAAGGGTTGAACTTTGCTCATCCAAGCACTCCCATTTTGGGGTAACTGGAAGATTTCGACTATTTCACTAAAACTCTCAAAAATATCACATCTGACAGGTTTCCAAGTCATATCAGCCACTGGCACCAGGACTAAATAATGGATCTTCTAATGGTCTTAGGTTCTGTTCCATCTCGAAATCCTTCATTATAGTCCTACTCAAGTTCTTCACGAAACTTAATCCAATACTACCGGGATCTAAATAAGGTCTCATTTCGCCCAATCAAATCTCGGAAACTCCCGTTGTTTCAGATTTTTACCATGGCAAGGTCATCAAATACTCAGTACCAAACACTCCATTAATACTTAATAATCCCAATACTCTCTTAATTCAACAAGTTTCCACCACCTCGGCTCGAGTCACTTCAGATCTTACACATCCTCGTGGTGGCTCCACCGTGATCCTATCCATCGCATATGCAGTCAGTGAGATGGCCAGTCCCAATGAATAAATACTACAATAGTAGAAATTAGGCTAGCAACATGCACATTTGAGGCAGGAAAGAATTACTAGTGATGTCTCATGGCAGGGACAAGAATTGACCTACTCTGATACCAACTGTAACACCCCATACATATATGTCTATAATAATATGTAGTGATGCTAATTATGGTACAAGAAACATACAACTAGATGAAAAAGATAAGAAATTAAAATTGAATACAACACAAATCTCAAACAGAATGTATCCAATACATCTTGTCTTTATCATCACACAGCGGAAAGATAAGATTTGATGAGGTCTTCCTGCCTTTGCACATCTGCAATCTTCAAGATCAATCATCTAACAATCCTACAACTTTTAACCTGTTCCTGAAAAATAATAAGAGGATTGGGGTGAGATTACTAAGAGCCTCCCTATCCTAAGGGTATGCTCGGCTCTACAGGGTACATACAAAAATAACAGATTCACCTAGAACCCAGGGTTACATCTCACGTCACGGTGCAACTACAAACAAGGGGAAACACCACCATTGGAAGTCCCATAACTAACCAATGGGGTAAACTCACAGTCGACAAATACATTATGCAAACCCATAGCCATGTACGAGGAATCCAGAAGTAAGTTTTACCTTCTATCAGATTACACAAAACTACACCCTCGATGAGTTACGCAAGTGCTTTGTGTCAAGAGACTCGTATAAGTCCATCGCATGATGAGTCAGATCACCCCTAAGTGAGGTTTCATCCGCGACGAGTACCCGAAGTGACATTCGCCTATATGGCGTCACAACCACGTCGATCATCCATACGCAGATGAATTACGCAAATACGAAACATCTTCTTAACGCACGAGTCCACCGGGTGAAAGCCTAATGGTCTTACCTATATGGCACCATTAGAGGTGAGTTAAGACTACGGAGTGGTATTGCCTACATGGCACCACAATCCCACCATACCTAACACGCCGACACTTACGTCCGTTGGAATTCCCTCAAACGGCCCACTCGGAAATGCCGCAATGGTAGCTCAGGTGTGTATGACAAACCATATATCTAGATAATTACGCCCTGTGGAAATGACCAATAAATGGCCCACTCGAGTCATCGGAATGATAATAATAAATTCAAACCGTATATCTAGATAATTACGCCCTGTGGAAACGCCCAATAAATGGCCCACTCGAGTCATCGGAACGTTGATAATAAATTGGACCTTGTCCATAGTCATATGTGATTTACATCTGATAGCCTAGGTCTACTTCGACTCAGCATAATACAAACACTTGTGACATCGAGCCAACAAGACAAATTCATTTGAACATTCAACCGGAATGAACAGGAACAAGTAATGATCACATCATTGCATTTCCATATAATGCGCTTCTCAACAGTTTGCACATAATATTCATACATATCCATGATTTTAGCATACGAGTGATCATAACATAATATCATACAATTCATATAATTAGTCACAGAATAAAGAGGCTTCCGATCCCTAACACGGACGGAACTACACTCGGGGGAATTAAACATACATTTTCTTAAATTCCATTAACGCTTATTCAATATCATGCACCTAAAAATCACTTTTCCATAACCTTTGCATGAACTAAAAGCATGATATCTAAACATATTAAGAAAGGTCGTTAAAATACCTTTCTAACACTTCCGACCGGGCTCCGTTTCGAGTTATAAAACTCAAGTTATGATCGAAACAATGAAAGACATTTTTCAGTCAGTGAGAAATCGATTTACACTATACGCAAATCGATTGCACGCTTCAGTTTTTGTCCAAAAATCATTTTTTCAAGGGAGCAATCGATTGACAGCCTGTGCAATTCGATTTGCACCTGAAGCAGAGTCAAAAAAACATATTTTTCCTGCATAAAACTAGTACCAAGCATTCCAATACATTCCTATTCGAATCCCATCATGTAAGAACAATCCATGACATATATTAGCATTATGGAAACACATTTCTCATTATTTAATCAACATGCAATGCATCAAGGTATCTCACTAAACCCTTGTTCCCAAATTCATACAATTCCATAAAACCTCAATTCTTACCCCAAGTCCTAACTATAGAGACTCACCTTAGGTTAATGGAGGATTGGAAGTCATGATTGCTGTCATACAACTCCCATCTTGGTCAAGATTCCACCTTCATCATCAACAATCCTGAAATGCTTCCTTTACCATTTCCCAGCATGAATCTTCAAACTTCAAACAGATTTTCGTCCTTCAATACATAAGCTATAATCATGAATCAATATATCAAATTTAAGGGAATTTCGTGTAGATTCCATAACTTCAAAAATTTCTTAAATCGGAGTTACGAGTAAGAACTTACGATATGATTAGTGGAGTTGGTCAAGAAATCCCGTAACCAGATTTTTCACCAAAATCAGCATCAAACCCTTAACTTCAAACATGTTTATCTCACTCATCCCGAACATGCAGAATATAAACCATATATGCAAATTGAAGACAATTTCGTGAGCTTTCCACAGAGTTAAGAATTAGCTTAATTGGAGTTACGAGTAGAAAGTTATCACCTGTTTTATGAAGGCTGCCATTGGAGTGCGAAAATGGAGTTTGGAAAGGAAACATGTCTTCTTTTCTTTTCTATCTTCCTTCTAAGTTTCTCCATTTCTCTTACTTACTTGAAAAATCTCATTTGGAATGCATAGAACTCCAAATAAGGCCTTATGCACATGCAACTTTCCTCCTATTCCAAAAATGCCCTCCAACTAAGAAGTATCTACTAGTTTTCCATTTGGTCACATTCAAACTAGTTTGGTTACTCATACAGAAGCTACACCATATCTTACCCTTCAACTACAAAGAGTTGAACAAAATCAAATTACTCTTAAAGAGCTAAATTCCATAATTAAATCCAATAATTATACTAATGCTTATCTTGTCTGTTTAGGAGAACAATTTATTTCTCTAGAAAAAGAACTCTCATCCATAAAAGATCTTTTAGACAAACAAATAGCTCGTCAAAAAATTATTATTGACCTTATAAATAAGTCTAAATATCAAGAACAAGCTTCTACATCTAATATTTCAGATGTTCCTATAATTCAACCTCCTATACCTATAGAAGGATTTAAAATGGAAACCAACGGTGATGAGTTTGTCCGTATTCTTGAAGAAAAGCTTAAGGATTTACATTTAACAGTTATGTCTAACCAAGAATCTTCTAATGAAGAAGATATTAATGATTTAGCAAATATGTTTGCTAACCTAGACATTAGTAATCAACATACTAGTGAAATAAATCCAGTTTATAACTCTAAACCTTTAGAAAAATATTATTATAAGCGCCCCTCTCCTCAAGATTTACTTTTTGAGGAACCTGAACCTTTCCAAAATTCGTATTCTGGAAAAGCCATTTATGAATGGAACATTGATGGATTAAATGACAAACAAATCCTTGATGCAATACATAGAATGATTATGTATTCTACTGTTTGTAAACAACACGGAAATTCCGACAGAGATATTACCTCCTTTATAACAACTGGATTTGTTGGTCAATTAAGAGGCTGGTGGGATCATTATCTCACTGAAAATCAGAAAAAAGATATTCTTAATCATAAGAAAATTGTTAAGTCCGAAGCTCCTGGAATTGGAGTAAGTGGAATTTCTACCACAGGAGAAGAAGATGCGGTCTATACACTGTGTCTCTCTATCCTTCAACATTTTGTTGGAACCAATATTCCTATTGGAGAAAAAATTCAAACTCTACTCCAAAATCTAAGATGTCCCTCCCTTACACATTTTAGATGGTACAAGGATACCTTTTTATCCAGAGTCTATCAATTAAACAATCCTAATTCTATCCATTGGAAATCCAAATTTATTGATGGTTTACCTCATTTCTTTTCAGAAAAGGTTAGACATTCTTTGAGAAATAAAAATGATGGAATAAATATTAATTATCCCGATCTTACTTATGGTCAAATTATTAGCACTTGCGTTAATGAAGGATTAACCCTGTGTAATGATATTAAGCTTAGAAATCAGCTTAAAAAACAGAAACTTTCTGAAAAACACCAAATGGGTGAATTCTATGACCAATTCGCTTTCGATCTTGGAAGATCTAATGAAAATAAAAAGAAAAAAGAAAAAATTATTAGGAATAAACCTCACAAAAATAATAAGAATAATTATAAAAATTCTTATAGTAAATATAAGAAAAAGAGTCACTTTAATAAAAGTAGACCAAAAGAAAAGGCTTTTAATCATAAAGGCAAAAGAAAAGCTAAAATGCTTGATGTATCTTGCCACAAATGTGGTAAAGCTGGTCATTATGCAAATCAATGTTGGACCAAGAAAGCTCTTAATGAAATCGAAGATGAGCAATTACGCTCAACTTGAGAAAGTTTGTTTGCTTAAGTCGACTCGAAACCAATTCTTCTAATGAAGATATTGATATGATCTATGAATCATCAACAGATTATTCCTCTGATGACTCTGGCAATAATAATTGTCAATGTAATCAAATAGATTACTGGAAGTCTATTGTAGACATGAATGGTCTTAATGTTCTTACTACAGAACAAGATGAAGCCATAAAAGCTATTGAGTCCATTTCTGATAATAATCTTAAGAGAAAAATGCTTGAAGTATTAATTCAAGAAAATTCTAAAAAAGAATCTCCTATTATTATTGAAGCCCCTTACCAATTAAGTGAGGTTTTATCTAGATTTCAACAGTTCCATATCCGTGAAACTCCTGTTTCCCTTACTGATTTAAATAGAGAAATTAATCTCTTAAAATCTGAAATTGCTCAGATAAAGAAAGATAATCAAAAATTATCCCAAAGGGTCTCCTTATTAGAAACAGATTATCCTAAAATTGAAGAAATATCTTCTACCAGTAGTCTTTCTACTAATGATAGATTTCTTACTCTTATTGATAGAGTAATTTCTCAAAAATGGTTTGTTAAAATAACTTTAGTTATTAATAGAACATTTATATTACAAAATGAGGTCGCTCTTATTGATAGTGGCGCAGATCTTAATTGCCTTCAGGAAGGAATTGTTCCTACCAAATATTATACTAAAACCACCTAAACCCTTGCTCGGGCTAGTGGTGATAAATTAACTTAATTATAAATTACCTAATACATATGTTTGTAATCAAGATATTTGTTTACCTACTCATTTCATTTTAGTTAAAATATGACTCATAGAGTTATTCTTGGAACTCCTTTTTGAATAGCATTATGCCTTTAATTAATGTTGACACTAAAGGCATTACTACCATGATTAATGGTAAAAGGTCACTTTTGAATTTATTATGACCCTCATATTAAGATGCTTAATGAAGTTAAAAGTATTCTCTTGAATAAAGAAAAACAATTATGTTTTCTTAAAGAAGAAGTTAGTTTATTAAATATTAATGAACAACTTAATAGAGATGAAATAAAAAGACAAATCAAATTGATTGATCAACAGTTCCAAGATGAGGTATGCAATGATTTACCCAATGCTTTTTGGGATAGAAAGAAACATGTTATTTCTTTACCTTATCTTGATGACTTTAATGAAAGTCAGATTCCCACTAAGGCCAGACCAGCCCAAATGAATCATGAGTATTTAGAACTATGCAAAAAGGAGATAAATTCTCTTTTAGAGAAAGGTTTAATTAGAAAATCTAAATCTCCTTGGAGCCTGCTTTTATGTTAATAACGCTGCTGAAAGAGAACGTGGTGTCCCTAGACTTGTTATTAATTATAAACCCCTTAATAAGGTGTTAAAATGGATTAGATATCCTATTCCTAATAAAAAAGATTTATTAGATAGATTAAATACTGCTTTAATCTTTTCTAAATTCGATATGAAATCGGATATTGGCAAATTCGATTAATGAATCTGATAAATATAAAACAGCCTTCACTGTACCTTTTGGACATTTCGAATGGAATGTTCTCCCTTTTGGGTTAAAAAATGCTCCTTCCGAATTTCAAAATATTATGAATGATATTTTTATTCCTTATACAGAATTTATAATTGTTTACATTGATGATGTTTTAGTTTTTCTAAAACAATAGATCAAGATATTAAACATTTAAAAATATTTAAGGGTTTAGTTAAGCATAATGGGTTAGTTATATCGCTCCTAAGATGAAAATATTTCAAACTAAAATTAGATTTTTAGGACATGAAATTGATCAAGGAAAATTATTCCTATTCAAAGAAGTATTGAATTTGCTTCTAAATTTCCGATATAATTACCGATAAGAAACAATTACAAAGGTTTCTTGAAGTCTTAATTATATTGTGATTACTATGAGAATCTTGCCATGGATACTAGTATATTACATGCTAGGCTTAGAAAAATCCTGGTCCTTGGTGATAAACATTCTCAAGCAGAAGAATTAAAAATAAGGTTAAATGTTTGCCTTGCTTATCTCTAGCTAATCCTAAGTATTTTAAAATTGTTGAAACCGATGCTTCGACTTAGGATATGGAGGAATTCTTAACAGTTATACCTGAAACATCTAAAGAAGTTTTGGTTAGGTTCACCTCTGGAAAATGGAATCCTACTCAGTCGAAATATTCGACTATCAAGAAAGAAATGCTTTCTATTATAAAATGTGTTTCAAAATTTCAAGATGATTTACTTAATAAAAAGTTTTTATTACAAATTGATTGCAGCTCTGCTAAATCTATTATTGAAAAAGATGTCAAAAATCTTGTTGCAAAACAAATATTTGCTAGTTGGCAATCTCAATTATCAATGTTTGAATTTGATATTAAACATATTAAAGGTGAAAATAATTCACTTGCTGATTACCTTACCCGTGAATTTTTGCAGGGAGAAAATGACACCCCCATCTAGGGGAGGAAGAGGCCGAGGCTATGGACGAGGCCTTGGGAGAGGGAGTAACAATATGTTACCCCAAAGTGAAGTAAATATTCCTCTAATAGGGGATTGGACTACAATCTATAAAGGTAGAAATGTGCAACAACGCCTACTTCAAAGAAGGAAGATATACCTTCCTCTTCATCCTCTAAAAGATTATATCTTACAAAGAAATTGCGTCAATGACTCACCTCAAGAGCAAGTAATGATTATTTTGAGAATCCGATTCTGAAAAAAATTATGTATATTGATGATGAAGATCTAAAAATAAATCCAAATGATGGATGGGCTATTAAAACAAGATACCTCGAATCAAGAGGATATCCAGCCTTCATGGTAAATCAAGACCACATCTAGAGATATTGCGCTACCGAATCGGTAACTTTTACTCATCACTATCAAAACAACAATCCGAGAGTTTTATAAACTTCAAAAATGCCATATTAACAAGATATTATCACCAAGGAATGGGGTCTTAACCCTAATGGTGAAAAGGCAATAAGAATTGCCAAGGAAAATACATTTATTTCAATTATTGGGACTATGTCCGGGCTTTCACCCAAGCTTTTATTATCGTAATCCCAAGAATAAACATTCTTGGTTTTCTCAATTAATCCGTAGTGATTAATGACCCATTCCGAATTGGTTTTATGCCCGTGGATTAAATTTGGTCCTTCTTTGGAAATATTACCAAAAGAATTAAATGATTTATATACTCCATGGTGTGAAAATAGTTCACTAGTATTAAACCTTTCATCAAATTTGATAACGGACAATGTCCATTTCTTTTCTTCACTAAATTTGATTCCTTGGATTTGGAGATGGACTATCACCATTTCTAATGACAAATTTAATATTTCCATTCTAGAAAGAAATTTTTCTACAAATGGTGGAATAAAATAAGTCAAGAAGAAATCCAGACAAGATTATTCAAATTAAGTCAAGAATGGTGAAGATAAAAATAACAATGTCAAAGAAAAAGTTCTCAACAATTGTCTATGGAAGCTTGAAGAATTTCTTCCAAAGAAAGTATCCTAATGAATCAGAAGAAGAAATTATGATCAGAACTCTAGATCATATGAAGACTCAATTCTTCAATACTTTTCAATCCCAAGCTTCAAGAGATGATGTTCAGTCTATGAAGACCAGTTCTTCTATAGGATCAATGGATTCCAATACCTTTGAAGGATTAGTGGTGAGGCTCAAAATGATGACCCTACAGCTGAAGATTTTTGGGATGCTATGATTCAAGCTATGGCTCAAAAAGCTAAAGAGAAAGCCAAGGCAAAGTAACAATGCAAAGATAAGCGAGAATCTTATCTTGAAGACAAGACAAGAGCAACAACAATGAATAAAACAAAGATAAGAAAGAATCTTATCTTGGAAAGACCAAAAGTTAAAAGACAAAGAAGATAAGAATCTTATCTAGGTAGATAGCAATAGGCTCTACTTTTTATAAGAAAAGTTTTTGTATTTTGTGATGTGTTATTGTGTCGATGGGGCCCATTGTGTACCCGACAATAATACTTCATTTGTTTTTTATAACCGGCTATCATAAGTAGCTTGTACCGGCTTTATCAATAAGCCTTTGTATCCCTATAAATAGGGACCTTATTTTCTTTTAGAAGCATAAAAATTTTATACTATCTTCTGTTTATACTCTTTGTCTTCCTTTACTCCTCTTTAATCATATCAACAAAAGCATCTTGAATTCCGATCCTGCTCCGCTGATTCTGCATTTTGGTATCATCACCTGGTTACCAACTAAGGTATATATTTAATTTTCAAAACTAATTGTTATGACAATTAGTGGCTAAATTTTTTGTTGTGGAAGGTTAGGTAACTTAGAAGAAACTAAGTATGTAGATTCTTCTCTTAATATTAATATATATTTATTAAGGCAACAAGTAAAAGAGTTTTTATAAAAACTAAAGATGTTTTTAGTGTTTTCTAATAATCATCGTTTTTCGAGAAGGAAGTGTAAAGATGTATTTAAAAAGAAAAATTTTGCTAAAAATATTGGACATCTTTGATTTAGAGAGATCCTTCTATCCCTTAGGGTTGATAGTTAAACAACGTTGTTGTTTGCAAAGATGAATTTTAATTGTTGCCTAGATATATTTGTATTAAAATTAAGAGTTCAATTTACTTACTTAGTTTTATCTAAAATAGCTAATCACCACAACATCCTTAGCTCGAAATTTATGGATTCGATGATGATAATCATCAAAATAATTTGATTAAACATGAAGAACTTATGGAATATCCAAAAATTTGGATAAACTTAATAAATGGACAATTCCATCAAGACCTTCAAACCAAATTTATAAATTTGGTAAAATAGATTTATTATCTCGTTTCAGAAAAAGCTTAGAACAAACTATTCAAATTTCTGAAAGTACTCAAACAATCAAACTTTTAACAAAAAAGGATTTACTTCCTTTTAAAAATTATAATTATATTCATGTTGGTTTAATACAAATTGCTGTTAAACCTTTGACTTTGCTAGGATTAAATACTAGCATCCTGGGATATATTAGGGATGGTAGATGTAAGGATTTTAAACAATCTTTAGCTGCTTTAATTGAGACAAGTCATGTCATGGACCGTTTACTTTGATGTCTCTCCCAATATAAGCTTATCTATGTCTGATAAAAATTTATTAGACGCTCTTCAATTAACCATTCATACCAATGGTTACAATTTTAAATCTGGTAGTGAAATCATGGCTATATGTTACAGGGTTTATTACAAAGTTCTTACCACTTTAAACCCTAAAGCTAGACATATATCATTTCCTGGAACCACTACTTTAGTGCAAACTAATTTGTATAACTATTTTAAAGAGAATCAAACAACAAGAATATTTATATGTTCTAATACTTACCAAAAAAGTTTTTAATATAGGGTTTAAAATGGAGAAGTTATTAAAACTCAATTTCAAAGAATTAAATGTAAATTTGTATTTTCTTCACATTTGTAATATTTTGTATTTTTTAATCGCCATAATCACTGTGGAGAGGCATCTAAGTTTATGAACAAAATAAGGAGGTGTAAGAGGTTGTTTTGCATGCAAAGGAGTAATTCTTGAAGGAAGAGGAAGACAAGATGATTAAGAGAACGATGTTGGTTTGTATTTACAGTGGATTGTTTTTGTGTAATGGAAGTTAAAGATAGTACTATATATATATATATATATATATATAAATTTTTTATATTATTTATCATTTTTTTATAATATTAAACTCTTTTTGATGATAAAATATATAATTAAAATATATAATAACCAAATAGTAAGTTTAGAGGCTTTTACTCCTCACACCCCCTCCTTCTACTCTTTACACCATTATTCAAAATTTCCTTTTTATTTAATTAAATAATTCCAATAATTCCAAAAATGCCAATGATTCACTTTCTTATAAGTAAATAATTAAAAATTTCAATTATCTAATAATTGAAAATATTGGGGTGTTACACTTGGCACATGGAAACCCTCAACCATACCATATAAGCTTGCATCATATTGCACCACAAGATTGTCGAAGACGAACGACACACATATGGAGGTGATTTTGATTACTCTTACGATAATGTAGGTAACAACAACTCAACGACGGAAATATTTAACGCTCCTCATCTAAATCTTGCAACAAGACTACAAAGAAGAGCAAGTCTTCATGAAAAACAAGTTCATTGTCAACTTCAAAAAGATCTGGTAGCATATATTTGGGAACATTTTGGGCATGAAGATGACGAAATTTATATTTGACTAAAATGTGATGTTATTTATTTTTATTGTTTTTAATTATATGTCGTGTACTTGAGATTAATTTAAATTTTATTTTCAATTTTATGTTTAATTAATGTTTTTAATTATTTATATTTAAATATTTATTATTTATTACTATAATTAAAAAAATAGAAGAGAAAACTAAAAAAATGTAATAGGAAAATAAGACAAAAGAAAGAACAATCAATATTATTAAAAGAAACAAGTTAGACAAAAAAAACTTACAAAGAATTGCATAGTTTTATATTGATTTAATGGAGTAAAAAATCAAATTTAATACTATAAAATAAGACACTAGTAAAATATCAAAGGGTTAGTAATTTCATGTGTTCAGCAGTTTAGTATTAAGCAAACAAAGCCTATATAGCCTGTGTCATTGGTTTTGATTTATCATTTCATTAAATAAATTCTAATTTTAACCAACAATAAATAACATGATATATATATATATATATATATATATATATATATATATATATATATATATATATATATATATATATATATATATATATATATATATATATATATATATATATATATATATATATATATATATATATATATATATATATATTTTAAAGCGAATCAAACAACAACAATATTTATATGTTCAAATATTACCCAAAAAAATTTTAATATAGGGTTTAAAATGGAGAAGTTATTAAAACTCAATTTCAAAGAATTAAATGTAAATTTGTATTTTCTTCACATTTGTAATATTTTGTATTTTTTAATCGCCATTATAACTGTGGAGAGGCATCTATGTTTATGAACAAAATAAGGAGGTGTAAGAGGTTGTTTTGCATGCAAAGGAGTAATTCTTGAAGGAAGAGGAAGGCAAGATGATGAAGAGAACGATGTTGGTTTGTATTTACAGTGGATTGTTTTTGTATGATGGAAGTATTATATATATATATATATATATATATATATATATATATATATATATATATATATATATATATATATATATATATATATATATATATATATATATATATATATATATATATATATATATATAAATTCTTTATATTATTTATAATTTTTATATAATATTAAACTCTTTTTGATGATAAAATATATAATAACCAAATAGTATGTTTAGAGGCTTTTACTCCTCACACCCCCTCCTTCTACTCTTTACACCATTATTCAAATTTCCTTTTTATATAATTAAATAATTCCAATAATTCCAAAAATTCCAATGATTCACTTTCTAATTAAGTAAATAATTAAAAATCTCAATTATCTAATAATTGAAAATATTGGGGTGTTACACTTGGCACAGGGAAACACAAGATTGTCGAAGACGAACGACACACATATGGAGGTGATTTTGATTACTCTTACGATAATGTAGGTAACAACAACTCGACGACGGAAACATTTAACGGTCCTCATCTAAATCTTGCAACAAAACTACAAAGAAGAGCAAGTCTTCGTCAAAAACAAGTTCATCGTCAACTTCAAAAAGATCTGGTAGAATATATTTGGGAACATTTTGGGCATGAGGATGACGAAATTTAAATTTGACTAAAATGTGATGTTATTTATTTTTATTGTTTTTAATTATATGTCGTGTACTTGAGATTAATTTAAATTTTATTTTCAATTTTATGATTAATTAATGTTTTTAATTATTTATATTTAAATATTTATTATTTATTACTATAATTAAAAAAATAGAAGAGACAATGAAAACAATGTAATAGAAAAATAAGACAAAAGAAATAACTATCAATATTATTAAAACAAACAAGTTAGACAAAAAAACTTATAAAGAATTGCATAGTTTTATATTGATTTATTGGAGTAAAAAATCAAATTTAATACTACAAAATTAGACACTAGTAAAATATCAAAGGGTTAGTAATTTCATGTGTTCATAATTTCATGGGTTCAGCAGTTTAGTATTAAGCAAACAAGCATACATAGCCTATGTCATTGGTTTTGATTTATCATTTCGTTAAAATTCTTTTTTACGAATAGTTGTTGACAATAAATTCTAATTTTAACCAACAATAAATAACATGATATATATAACTATTTTAAAGAGAATCAAACGATAAGAATATTTATTTTTTCAAATACTTCCAAAAAAAATTTAATATGGGGTTTAAAATGGAGAAGTTATTAAAACTCAATTTTAGAGAATTAGATGTAAGTTTGTATTTTCTTCACATTTGTAATATTTTGTATTTTTAATCGTCATTATCACTGTGAAGACGTATCTAAGTTTATGAACGAAATAAGGAGGTGCAAGAGGTCGTTTTGCATGAAGGGAGAAATTCTTGAAGGAAGAGGAAGGAAAGATGATGAAGAGAACGATGTTGGTTTGTATTTACAGTGGATTGTTTTTGTGTGAAGGAAGTTGAAGGTAGTAATATATATATATATATATAAATCAATTTTTTATATTATTTATAATTTTTTTATAATATTAAACTCTTTTTTATGATAAAATATATAATAAAATATATAATAACCAAATAGTAAGTTTAGAGGCTTTTATTCTTCACACCCCTCCTTCTACTCTTTACACTATTATTCAAAATTTCCTTTTTATTTAATTAAATAATTCCAATAATTCACTTTCTAATTAAATAAATAATTAAAAATCCAAATTATGTAATAATTGAAAATATTGGGGTGTTACACTTGGAACATGGAAACCCTCAACCATACCATATATGCTGGCATCATATTGCACAACATGATTGTCGAAGACGAACGACACACATATGGAGGTGATGTTGATTACTCTTACGATAATGTAGGTAACAAAAACTCAACGACGGAAATATTTAACGGTCCTCATCTGAATCTTGCAACAAGACTATAAATAAGAGCAAGTCTTCGTGAAAAACAAGTTCATCCTCAACTTCAAAAAGATCTGGTAGAATATATTTGGGAACATTTTGGGCATGAGGATGACGAAATTTAAATTTGACTAAGATGTGATGTTATTTATTTTTATTGTTTTTAATTATATGTCATGTACTTGAGATTAATTTAAATTTTATTTTCGATTTTATGTTTAATTACTGTTTTTAATTATTTATATTTAAATATTAATTATTTATTACTATAATAAAAAAAATAGAAGAGACAACTAAAACAATGTAATAGGAAAATAAGACAAAAGAAAGAACTATCAATATTATTAAAACAAACAAGTTAGACAAAAAAAACTTATAAAGAATTGCATACTTTTGTATTGATTTAATGAAGTAAAAAATCAAATTTAATACTACAAAATAAGACACTAGTAAAATTTCAAAGGGTCAATAATTTCATGTGTTAATAATTTCATGGGTTCAGCAGTTTAGTATTAAGCAAACAAGCATACATAGCCTATGTCATTGGTTTTGATTTATCATTTCGTTAAAATTCTTTTTTACGGATAGTTGTTGACAATAAATTCTAATTTTAACCAACAATAAATAACATGATATATATAACTATTTTAAAGAGAATCAAACGATAAGAATATTTATTTTTTCAAATACTTTCAAAAAAAAATTTAATATGGGGTTTAAAATGGAGAAGTTATTAAAACTCAATTTTAGAGAATTATATGTAAGTTTGTATTTTCTTCACATTTGTAATATTTTGTATTTTTAATCGTCATTATCACTGTGGAGACGTATCTAAGTTGATGAACGAAATAAGGAGATGTAAGAGGTCGTTTTGCATGCAAGGGAGTAATTCTTGAAGGAAGAGGAAGGCAAGATGATGAAGAAGAGAACGATGTTGGTTTGTATTTACAGTGGATTGTTTTTTATAATATTAAACTGTTTTTGATGATGAAATATACAGTATTTTTAAAATTATTTATTATTTATTATATTAAATTTTTTGGTTAGTGTCTATACTCAAATTTTTGAACTATGTGTAATGTAAATCATGATACAATTTTTTTATTTTTTTATATTAGACATTTTAAGGTATAAAATATATATATATATATTATTTTAATTAACAATTATTCTTGTTTGAGACACAAAAATTTTATTTTTAAATATTAATTTTTTTTCTAAAGACCACTGTCGGTAAAATAAATATTTTATTTTAATTAATAATTATTTCTGTTTGAGACATAAAGTTTTTTTATTTATTTTTCCTTTTTAATTTTTTCATTTCACAAGTTTTTTTTCTCTTTTATATATGATTATTAATTAAATTTATATTATCATTATTCACTTTCTATTTAAAAATTCATTTCAAACTTTTATATATATATATATATATATATATATATATATATATATATATATATATATATATATATATATATATATATATATATATATATATATATATATATATATTATATCATATTAAATAAATATATACATGCAGACGCACAATGTTTTGCTAGTTTCTTAATGGTAAATATTAGATAAAATTTTTATTTTAATGTTAAGTTAAATAAAAGTATTGTCTTAATTATTTGATATTTTTTAAAATTTTCTTTTACACTTACAGAAGCGTTTAGACAAATAAGCGTTTTGTAATATTAATACATAAGCCTATACTTATTTTTTTTTAAAAATACTTTTTTTTGTAATTTTAAAAATTAATATATTTTTTGACAAAACAAAATTAATATTTTTATTCATTTTAATTAAAATAATGTTAATTTGATTAAAAAATAGAAAATATGAGATCAAGTTTTGGTTCTTCTTTATAAACAACCACCGTTAAAGTAAAAATTTCTCAAATCAACTATAAATTTTTTAAATCATACGCATCATTTTGGGCCCACAAAAAATATTTTAGTTTATCCACTTAATTTACTCCTACTGAAGATGCTCTTATGTAGTTTATTTGGCCTAATTATATATCTTTGTACATAATTTTGTGATATCAATATAATGACTGATTTATATAAAAAAATAATTTATTATTTTATATGAAATTAAAATTTTAGAAAATAATAAAAATTTAATTATTTTTCTTCTAAACCTCAGTTTTTTTAAAAGACTTTTCTTTTTCTCTCTTCCTAATTCCTAATTCCTAACTCGTAAACAGAATTCAGAGAATATTTAAGGTTGTGTGTGAGCAACTTAATGCTCGCATTCCTCCATCAAAAATAATGGAGTCAGTCCAATAAAAAAACTGATACAATTTTTTTAATTTCTACATGACTTATATATTTTAATTAAAAAATTCTACAATCACCAATTATATAAATTAATATACTAATTATGGATAATTTATTGTGAGATATGAAAAATTCTAATTATTAATTACTTAAAACATAATCAACATATTTTTCAAATTTCTCTGATTTATTTACAATTCTTGTCAGTTTTATAAATTCAATTTATATTAAAAATTTCTTCACTATAAATATAAAAAATTATATTTATATTTTTTTGTACGTGACACTTATTTAAAGCTTTGTGTTCATTTTAACATCTTTTGTATGAAAATCAACCATATAATTAAATTCCTTTTCATTCTCAAAATGTATAACAAATTCCTTTCCGTTTTTCATATAAACTGTGAATCTTGTATTTATCAATCATTTTTCTAAAACAAAAGCAATGTTGGTATCAAGCTTCTATATGAACTTGATATTGTCATTGCTACCAAGCATGACATAATGTTCTTACTATACATAATACATGTCAACTTCAATCCACTTAAATGCAATGCATAGGGACCATACCAGCTCAATACAAAGTTATAGATAGTCAACAAAGAAACAAAGAAATATTCTATGTGTAGCTGTAACAGTGAGAGTTGACAAAGACCACTATTTATTACTAGAGCTAAGTGGAGCTCTTTTTTTTCCTTATATGACCAAGAAAAGAAGGTTTTTTCTCTATTCATAAGTCAAAAAATTCCCATTTTCTATTATGTGTCAAGCACTGGTAGGTATGAAATGATGAAAAGTAAGAATTTGATGCTACAATAAATATGTGCAACAAAAATAATATTTTAGCAGCCAGACAAAATGAAATCTTATGGTGTGTCCACAAAAAATTTCTCAAGTGATTCTTTAAGAAGTGGATGGTTAGATAAATTCTTTACTTTAGCACAAGATTTATTTTTGTTCTTCTTTTGAGGGCGGTGTGTGCTTTTACTCCTAACATGGACATCATTCTAAGTTTGGCCCAACCAATGATGTTTTTGTACTAAAGAATATTCTATTATAATGGCCAATTAAGTCTTGGCAAGTATGTTTGATACTATTAGATTAAGAATCCTTGAGATTTAAGAGGTCCCTTTTAACAACATTGTTCAACACTACTTTCTCTTCTAATCATCATTCCTTGGTCCAAAATAGTTCTAAAATATAATCATTAAACACATTAGTTTATGTTATGCATATCTATCTAACTTCAAAATTAACTAATACATAAGTGGAGTTTACTATACACAAGTTAATTTTTGTGTACCGATTCGCAATGGTTGAAAATTAGAGTTATGATGTTAGAAGAATCGAACAAAACATTTTAAGTGGTCGGTTTTAAAACGAAATATTTAATTGTATCGTTGGTTGGCTGAAACTTGACGATATTTAGCTTGAATATATATATTTTTAAGTAGAAATTTTTATCTTACAAGTCAATTTTGTATAAATAAGTTGAGAACAACCCAAACTCTAATGTTAATTCACCTATTCGTTGAAAGAGATATGTGACAAAATTTTCACGAGAGAAGTGGTGGTGTTGGGATGAAATTCAAGATCACCAGAGTATATAAATAGAAATCAAAATCTACATCAGAATGGGGAAGATCAATATAGTAAAATGATTAGGGTTTTGTCATCGTCGGGTTCGTTGTGGTAACGAAGATTGGATACATGAGTTATATTTATTGAATGAAGAGAAAGAAAATATGTTAAAAATATTGAAGTATTCCTTAACACCTTTGTTGATAAAGAGAAAGAAAATATATTTCGAGATTGCAAAAAATCAGAAAGCCGAAAAGGAGCAAGAAAATTTGGTTTGGGCGATTCGCGGATTTCAGGTTTGACCGGTTCACATTATTTAATTTTAGAATATATATATATATATATATATGTATATATATATATATATATATAATCTAAATTAATATAAAATATATTATAAAATATTTATAATATTTTATTCTAATAATTAATGAGTTGTGTTTTTGGACTTGAGTTTTAGCTATTATAAATATGTATCTATTTATTGTGTTTAAAAGAGACAATCTTAGAGTTTACAGAAACAAGGGAGGGCAAGGGTTCAAGGTTAAGTGAAAGGAAACCATAGAAGGGAAAATATTAAGTGACCTTTGAAGTTGTTTAAGGTCATTGTGAAACATTGGTTACACAATGAGTTTGAGTTATTCATATATTGAGAGTTTGAAATGTTGGGAAACACTTGGGTAAAAAAATAGGATTGTGGGCATAGTTGTAATCTGGAGGAATATTTTCTACTCTCTCCTCCAAAGTAGATTGTTTGATCGAACTGGATAAACAAACATTCATTTTGTTTTGCCTTATTTTGTTATATTATCTATGTTGATTATTATTGTTGTAGGCCATTTATTTTTGTTGATATTGTTCTTTGCCTCACAAATTAATATTGAACCTTGTCGTAATTCACAACAAGTGGCATTCATCGTGGAGGCAAAGGGGTATTATTTACAAGTGAGCAACATGGGCAACTGAGAGATCGTGAAATTTTTTGGTAACAACGACTTTGAGTTGTGGAAAATTAAGATGCAAGCAATTTTAATTCAAGAGAAGTGTATCGATTTCTAAAGAGTGAAACATTGGTGCCTGCAGGGCTTACACATGTACAAAATACCGAGATGGTGGATAAATACAATAGTGTCATTATCATGTATCTTGGGGATAAATTTCTAAGAGAAGTCACCATGGAGAAAACTGCGGTTGCTATGTGGGAAAAACTGGAATCTTGTATATGACAAAGTCTTTGTCTCATAGGTTGTGTTTGAAACAATAATCACATTCTTTCCAAATCGTGAAGAATAAACCCATAGTTGAGAAGCTTAGAGAACTTCACAAAATTGAATAAGATTGAAGATGAGGACAAGGATTTACTCTTTTTGAGTTCATTACCCAGGTCCTTTGAACACTTTAAAAATATCCTTTTTTATGGTAAGGAAGGTACTATTACTTTGGATGAAGTCTAGACGACGGTAAAGTCCAAAGAATTTTCAAAATCAAAAGATATGAAGATTGAAGATATTGGTGAAGACTTAAGTGTATCAAGAGGATAAGGTGAGCGTAAAGGGATGTCCAAATCAAAGAGGTTTGACAAGTCAAAGGTAAAATATTTTAGTTTTCAGACAATTGGTCACTTTAAACAGGATTGTCTTGAGAGAAAGGTCAATAAAGATTCCGTTCAAGTTGCAGTTGCCTTGGATGAGAAAGGTTATGAGGATGCTGATGCACTAGTAGTATCGAGTTTGGAAAATGAAGATAGTTGGGATATTGACTAAGTTTTCTCTTATCACATGTGCCCAAGAGTATAATACTTTGAAACTTTGAAGATGGTGCAAGGTGGAGTAGTTCACCTTGGTGATAATAAGGCTTGCAAAAATCATGGTATTGGTACGGTCAAACTTAAAATATTTGATGATCGTGAACTTATTATTTAAAATGTGAGATATGTTTCAGAACTCAAGCAAAATTTGTTATCTATAAGTATGTTTGATGATCTACGTTATTGCACTAGAGTTGAACATGGAGTGTTGAAGCTTTCGCATGATGAATTGATTATTTCTCAAGGGTCTAAAATATGTTGTTTATATATTTTAAAGGTTAAAATGTTGTTATTCATTCTCCATTAACTAGTAGAGGTTTTCATAATAAGAAAGAGCTATGGTATTTGAGGTCAAGGAATTATGAATGCCTTGAGACTGTTTCAGAAGTGTATAATGATTTTTGCTTAAATCAAGGGATAAAAGTACATGTTACCGCTGAGTTGTTATTGAATTTTTGGGGAATAGATGAGGTTAAAACAACTTACTTGGTTGATAGAAAATTTCTTTAGAGTGAGAAAAGTGAAAACCAAGGGAGAAATCTATCAGAAACAATAACGGAGAAACTCTGTTTGACGTGAAGTTTCCTATTATGAATACTAGTAGTGGTGAGGAAACAGTTTCAGAGATATCTAATTATCATTTCACTCATGATAAGGTAAGAAGGATTATTGTAATATCTCAGAGGAACAATTATGCTAGCCTTGGATGTTAATGTAGCTGAAGAATTGCAAAATATTAAAAGGAGAACCTTCAGGGAGGCATTTGAAAATAGGTGGGGTCAAAGTTTCTTGAAAAATCATACTTGTGGACTTGTTAAATTAGTTAGGCAGAAAAAGGTAATTGGAAACAAGTGGATGCAAGTGGCAAGATTAAGATTTAAGTGTGAATAGATCGTTTGATTGAACTGTGTAAACAAACTTTCATCTTTTTCTCGCCTTATTCTATTGTATTATCTATATATTGATTATTATTGTTGTAGACTATTTATTTTAATTGTTATTATTCTTTACCTCGTAAATTAATATTAAATACTGTCGTAATTTACAACAGAAAAGAAAGTGAAAAATAAAATAATAGAAAAACAGAGTGAAGATTTAAAAAGTGCAATGAAAAGTTTTATTTATGGTGGATACTAACCAAACTCTGATACCATAATACGGAACATGATATTTATGAAAAAAATAGAGAGAAAAATTTAAAATCTCATTTATTGATAACAATCAAAATATCACAAGTAAAAGGATGCATACAATTTAGACTACTTTAAACCTATTTATAGATACTAACTAATAACTAACATCAAGAAGTAACTAATCTAATTAACTTCTTGTATCTCTAATAATAACGAAAATGAATCATTTGTATATGATAAAAACTACCTTAGATTATAATCGATCATTGTATATCATAACATAAAATTAAATTATATATAATAAATAGGGAATTTCTCTTTACACCTAGTAGTGGTGGTTTTCACCACTGAAAACCCGAAAATACTTTTCACAAATGTATTTGTGAAGTCACATCTCAGCAGGTTTCGCATGTGTATATGCGAATAGACCTATTTTTTACATATTAGAGGTTGTTTCTCCTGTGCACATGCGAAACCTGCTGAGAGGTGACTTCGCAAGTGCACTTACAAAACTTCTTTTGTTTGTGTCATTTTTGTTAAAACTACATCAATTCCACTATTTCATAATCAAAAAAAAAAATTTATAACTTTTTTGAAAATATAAAATGAACATACAATACGGTCATAACAATTAAATTAGATGTTCAGACATAATTTTATACATAAGTTGTTCGGAAAGTAAGTAAGGTAAAAATATTACATCAACAACAAAAAACATAACGTAACATAGGCTACTGCGTATGCCTAATCCTAACTCCCTGCGCACTCCTCTGCATGATGTACTATGATGCATCAGATGCCTCACTGACCATCCTCTCAACTATGGCAACTACCTTAGGACCTCCTGTCTCGATAATCCCTGTATCCAACGCCTCTTGCCCAAGTAGGCGGATCCGCTGACAGATCGCCAATAGATCAATGGCATGGTCATCCTCGATCTGTTGATTCTCCAAGAGCTCCTCATGAGCTGGCATAGGTGGACGTGTAGGACCATCCAATGTCATGAGAGGGTGTGACACGTTAAAGAACCATGTCACGTAACCCTCTACACAGTGTCAACTCTGGGATACCGGTATCATCTGATACTCTTGTGGTGCCAAATGATTCTCCCAATCCTGGAAGATGTCATCGAGATCCTATCGTACCATGGTGTCGGGATCAGCCTTAAAAGGAGATCTAGGTATCATTTGTACATAGCTAAACTGGCGGATACACCACTCTGGAAGATACTTGACCATAATATTCTACCCACCTTATAGCCTCCCTGAGTATAAAGAAATGGGATAAAACGCTACAACCTTCGTATAATCCTAAAATGGCGCTCAATTGATGTCATCATAGTTGGTACAATCAAGATACACCTGATAGGACGCCACTTTATGATTCCCTATATGAAGAATATACTTGGGAGCCCTTGGCATGTTGTCAGTATATTCCTCATCTGGTTTGAAACCACGAATGCGATGGAAATGAGGTATTATCCATCTCTACAAAAATAATAACATTATATGTAAGTATAAATTAATATAAACAAATTAAAGTCAATAGTTGGAATGAAAGGTACCATGAGGAGTGTGCATGATACAATGAGCACCCTCATACTCCAATTTGAAGCTTCATTCAACTTCTGGTAGAGGTATACCAAAATAGCGGCCCCCAGTTCCACTCACGAACTGTAGTCAGGTCCATAAAATACCGCAGGTAGGTCACATTGGTATAGGTCCCACTTTTGTCCATAAAAAGGGAAGTGTCGATCAAGAACATATAATAACATTGTAGAGCACAATCTCGGTGATATTAAAAAAATACATCATCCTCTTATTCCTAGGCGCCTGATTCTGCAACCAGGTGCTCCTCATTCAAATCATTCAGTTGGGATAACTTTACATGTGCCCTAGTAGTGGCTATGCAGTCCTCATATGCCCTATCTAGATTAGTTATGAGATGCTCAATCATCCACTCAACCGCCTAAGCTCGTGACATCTTGTGATGGTTAAGTAATCTACTTCTGATATGTAGGTGGAGCAAGCAGGCAACATCATCAAGGGTGATGGTCATCTCCCCAACAGGAAAGTGAAAAGATGACGTCTCTTTGTGCCACGTCTCAACAAAATCCCTCTGCATGTCGTGTCTTATAGTGTTGTAATATGTAGCATAATCCAGAAAGGTTGGATCCATCCACAACATCATGGAACCACTAAGCTGCAAGTATAAACAACTCAAAAAAAAATTGTGAGTGATTCACATGCTTTATGGGCAATCGTTCCTAAAACAAAAAAATTAAGAATTGTTACAATCGTATTTTTGAGTAAAAAATATAAAATAAAAAAGTGCAACCAAAAATATACCTCTTCTTCCTAGACATGGCGAGCGGTATGTTCATGATAGTAAATCAAGATGGAGGTTTCAAACGGCCCTGTCGGATAGCCGTGCTCCGCCTCCCCAGGTACCAAAACATGCTCAGGTACCTTATCACCCCCAGGCACCACGAACTCTTCTCCCACCTCCGACTCATCAGGTACCTGCTCATGTGCACGAGAGGTGAACGCATGATACAGATGACTCCCTGGTGCAGAAGGGGAAGCTACATTCAAGTTTTCCCTTTATATCTGACCTCATCCTCGGGGCCTGTTAACCTGTTGTTGAGTTCTCTCTAGACGAGCTGAGGTAGTCTAGCTTGGTATTCCTTGTCTTAACCGACTGCTTGGGTCCTGGTTGTCAGACATGTTCTTGAAATAATTAATAATAATTTTTAAGTTTTAAAAATAAAACAATTCAGACAAGAATTCACAAGTGCACTTGCGAAATTGGTCCAGAGTGACTTTGCAAGTGCACTTACGAAACCCCATGTGCATAGCCATTTTCAAAGCTCTTGCTTCTTGTCCTAAAACACCCAAACCTTTTTTTTTTGTCACTTAAACAACTAAATTTAACTATTATAATAATAACATACACAATATAATTTTTACAAACTAACCTAATAAACTATTACAAGATTGCATTCTGAATCAAAATAAATTGGAGAAAGTTTACACAAATATGAAAGCTTGGAGCTGATTTAAGATAACTTGAAAAGAGTTGAAAAGGAGAGATGAGTAAAAATGAGTGAGTTTGGGTAATAGAAGTGTTAGGGTTTGAAGTAGAAAGTGAGAAGACTTTTTGTTTTGATAGAAAAGGGGTTGGAGGTCTGTTTTGTTCGTTTTGTTCAAAACAATCCACGGACTTCACATGTGCACTTGCGAAATGAGGAATTGTGGGTTACTTCACAGATGCACATGCGAAGTCATCCTGTTTTTGACAAATTATGGGTTAATTCGAAGATGCACGTGTGAAGTCACCTATTATTGTACAATACAGTACTTTCACATGTGCACATGCAAAGTCTGGTGGTAGTTTGGGGTTTTCACTAGAGACCTATAAGAAATTCACTAGGTGGGAAAAGAAATTCCCTAATAAATATCACTTCAATTATTATAAGTCTTAAATTGAATAATATTTAATTTAAACTTATATTTTAAGATAGATGCAATTCTCATATTACAAGTTTATATCTATATCTATATCTATATAATATATTAAATCAAATGTATCAAATATTATAACAACAAATCAATTATAACTCTAACACATCATCAATAATAACTCTAAATTTGTCACATCATCCTATAGTCCTATGTGATTCATCCTAAAACTCATTTACACTTTTAAAATGTCAAATACAATACTTTTACAAATTGAAGGTCACATGTTTGACCCCTCACAAAGACGGAATAAAATTTTATTTTGAACAAATTGGTCTAACAAACCAATCATCATATCAACTATGTATATTTCCTTGAATTAAAAATATTTTCTCATATTTAAAAAATAAAAGAGATGTGGAAATCCAAACACTTGAAATATCCTCTCATACTTCCTGAAATTATAGAAATAAAAGTAACACTTGAACTAAATGTTTTTAATTATAAAATAGTTCTTACATAATTTTCAAATAAAAGTCACTTTAAATTTATTTTAAAATTTAATATAGTATGCAACAATCTTTTACGATGTCTATATACTTTACTACTATATATTTTTATATAATATCAAACAATAAAGTAATGATAAATAACAAAATACCTTACAAAAGAGGTGAGAAAATTTAAACACAATAAAATATTTTATATTTTCCTAAAATATAATTATAATAAAAGTAACATCCTAAGCAAATGTTTAAAATAATTCTTACCGGATCTATATACTTTACTATTTTATTTTTTATATAATATCAAATTATAAACTAAAGACAAATAAAAATATTTATGATTTCTCACATATGAGAATATAGATTTATTTCAAAATAGTTTACTCTTTTATTTTATAATAGCGATCATAAAGACTATAATAAAAATATTTATGATAATGTCTAAAAAAGAACACTCATGTTTCAACCAATATCACCGATAATACGATATTTTTTTTGCAATTTCAATAATGAAAATTAAAATAATACTATAAAAAAGTTATTAGAGTAACTAACATTTACAACCATTTATTCATCAGATAACAAAAATTCGACAAAATAAACATAAATTAAAAAATATTTAAATTAAAGATAAGTTAAAATAATATGAGAATCAAAACAAAACAAAAACAAATCACTTTCTAGATATTTAAGTTAGCAAACTAAAATTACGGATATCATTATCAGTTTATAAATATGTATTTTCTTTTCAAATAAAATATATTTTTGTCTATGTGATTAATTTATATCAATGTCTCTATCATCATTACAATTACGTATATTCCCTTAATTTAAAAATATTTTCTCATGTTTAAAAAATAAAAGAGATGTTGAAATCCAAAGACATTAAATATTCTTTCATATTTCATAAAATTATAGCAATAAAAGTAACACTTGAAATAAATATTTTCAATATTAAAATAATCCTTACATAATTTTCAAATATAAGTCAATTAAAATAAAGTATGCAACGATCTTTTACTATTTTACTATTATATTTGTTTTTATCTACCATATAAGAAAACAAGATATTCTGGAAAAGTCTACGATACCCTTTTGTATTGGTCTAATCATAATTTTTTATTTATTTTTCAATAATAATATAACCAAAAGATACTTTTTATATATGGTCCAATCAGAACGTATAGCTTTTATTACTGCATTCATTTGGGCCAAAAAATATTCATTGATATACAAAACTGATGAATGAGTTTCTTCTTCTCAAACACATCCTTTCATCTTCTAAATTCTGATAGAATTTCCAATGTCATTCTTCCCTCTTATAAATACATCTGAATCAACAACAAATACTCCACATCTTTTTCTTCATATGTTTTGTATTATTGTTTCTTTTCTATTCACCAATTCTTTTAATATTTTCTACCTTCTCAATTCTAACCTTTTATATTCTAGCCAAGTTCAATTGATTCCACTGTAATCTAATTTTTATGTCTTTCATGAGATCTTCCATTATATAAAGATGTGAAAATTGGAACAACTCTTACTCCACATTTCGCAGTTTCATTTTTTCAATCGTTCTTGCTTTATGGTTGCTTTCATTATTTCTTATTATTTCGTATTTGGTTGATTACAAATTGAATTCATGTTTTATTTTTTGTTTCAATTTTTTAGGTAACTTCTTATTGCAAGAAGCATATTGCAGTCCAAGTTCTTCTTTTTCTCATCAATTTTTTTTGAAGTAATCACTGTAAATTTAGTTCTTGATTATTACATGAAATTTAGAGATGTATATCAATTTTGTCATTATTTCAGAGTAATGAATAGAAGAGGGAATCTTTGAAACATTTTGATCTTGAGAATGTTCATTAACTGTTTGATAAATTTGTGAATTGGTTTTCACTACCTTAAACCTTTCGAACATGATTGAAAGTCAAATCGCATAACACAGCAAATCCAGAAATACATCTAGAGAAGCGAAAGTCGCATAAGACAGCAAATCCAGAAATACATCTAGAGAAGCGAAAAGGATCCAAAAGAAAAATAATGTGAATAAATACGGATAAGGATGGTTGGATTTTTATCTATTTTATTTTTGTTGATAATGGTGTTTGGTTTGCCTAATCAAAAGAGATAAGGGCTTAAACAGGTAAAACGAAATGACTTATCTACCATATAAGAAAATAAGATGTTCTAGAAAAGTCTACGATACCTTTGTATTGGTAATATAACCAAAAGATGCTTGTGTATATGTTCCATTCAGAAGTATAGCTTTTATTACTGCATTCATTTGGGCTAAAAAACATTCATCGATAAACAAAACTGATCAATGAGTTTGTTCTTCTCAAACATATCTTTTCATCTTCTACATTATGATGGAATTCCCCAAGTCATTCTTCCCTCTTATAAATACATCTGAATCAACAACAAATACTCCACATCTTCTGTTTCTTTTCTATTCACAAATTCTTTTAATGTTTTTTACCTTCCCAATTCTAACCTTTCATATTCTAGCCAAACAAATACTCATCTTCTTCGTAAAGAATGTTTTTTACCTTCTCAATTCTAACCTTTCATATTCTAGCCAAATTCAATTGATTCCACTATAATCTAAATTACATTTTTATGTCTTTCATCAGTTTTTCATTATATAAAGATGTGCAAATTAGAACAACTCTTACTCCACATTTTGCATTATTTCTTATTATTTTGTATTTGGTTGATTACAAACTGAATTCATGTTTTATTTTTTTGCCTAAATTCTTCTTTTTCTCATCAATTTTTTTAAGGTATCACTATAAATTTAGTTCTTGATTAATTTAGAGATGCATATCAATTTTCTCGTTATTTCAGAGTAATGAATAGAATAGGGAAGCTTTGAAACTTTTTGATTAATTGTTTGAAAAATCTAGAAATACATCCAGAGAATGAATAGAATACATCCAGAGAAGCGAAAGTCAAATCACATAACACAGCAAATCCAGAAATGCATCTAGAGAATGAATAGAATACATCCAGAGAAGCGAAAGTCAAATCACATAACACAGCAAATCCAGAAATACATCTAGAGAATGAATAGGGATAAGGATTGTTGGATTTTTATCTATTTTATTTTTGTTTGATGATAGTATTTGATTTGCCTAATCAAAAGAGATAAGGGCTTAAACATTCGTTAGATTAGAGATTTTAGAGATATGAGATTTGATTAGTATTAACTATTTTTTATTGAAAATTATGATGATTAATTGAAATTTAGAGAATATATGTTAATATTTAATCACCGGTACATACATTTATTTAAAAATAATTGAGAATATATATATGTTATTATTTGCATTATATTTTGAATTTAATAGAAATAAATATGTTATTTTTACACTGACTGCATAACAATTAATCTCTTATTTTTTTGTTTAAAGCTATATACATACTTATTATACTTTAAATCACACTGATTTGTAAAATATTAAAATATTAAAACAATTAATTAAATTGATTACAAAAATTTATTTAATAAACTAAACAAAAATGGGATAATCAACTATTAATGACAAATGATGATAATATTTTTCATTAAATTTTTTTTATATATTTATTAATCATTATTTTAAAAAATATATATCCACATAAATTATAATTTATATATAAATATTCATTTGACAAATTATTGAGAGAAAATTTGGGTTTTCAAGTATAAATAATATGTTATCTAAATTATATAAATTAAATAACATTAAATTTATATGCTAAAATAAACTAATATAAATAAGAAGAGTATAAAAGAAAAAGGAATCGACAAAAAAATTGAACGAATAAGTTAATAAATTGGATTAAATAAATACTACTAGCATGTTAAAATATAATTAATGACATTAAAATTTATTTATGATGATTATTCCAATTTATTTTTAATAAAAGTTAAATCGTTATCATGATAATTACAATATTTTAATATTGGAAATTGGATCATCGACAGACATATTTTCTAACTCCATGTTTCAAAGTCAATTAACTTTAAATTTGATTATTTTATTTCTTTCAAAATAGTGTTTTACTTGTCTGTTTTAAATTAATATTATTAAGTTCATGTTACATTTGTTTTTAAATATCCTATTATTCGAGTATTAATGAACAATAAATTGCAAAATAAACTTCAAATTTGATAAATTTGATATTGCGACGTAATTATAATTATAAATATTTTTATGACCGAAATAATTATATTATTGATACAATTACTTTTATAATCAGGTAGAAGTTACATAAAATTTTATAAACGTGAAAATATCTATTGTTATACAATTATTTTTATAAAGGGGACTAAGTTAAAAAAATATATATAAATGGAGAAAGTATATTTTTTATACAAAGAGAAGAATATTGATTTGTATTATATAATTGAAATGTATATAATTAAATCAATAATAAAAAAAATTTTAAGTACAAAATGGTCATATAATATAAATGAATTTTAATATAAATACTAATAGAATGATGCATAAAATAAGACGGGTAAAATGCATTAAAAATTAAAGATTGCGAAAGATAATGTATTATAATATAAAAATTTATAAGATTATAAAGTATAGTATTGCGATCTAGAATAAATACATAAATAATTTATGAATTAAATAGTATCAAAATTGTATGACAATATGAAATATTCTTAATTATTTTAGATCACAAAATTAAAACTAATATATAATTATTGATAAAAATATGACAATTATATTTTTTTAAATTATGAAAATTACTACAGGGAAAATGAAAATGAAGATATTGATCAAACAATTAAATAATAACGGGAACACGTTTACTATTGATTCAAATGTTTTTTATATACGGAAAAATACTATGAACAAATTTATTATCTCTTTTAAAAATAATTAACTTTTTTAGTTTAACAAATTTGTCTCTCTATTATTTAATTTTTATTACATTTTAAAATCAAATACGCAAAATTATGTAAAACGGAATAATAAAATTATTATTAAAAAATTGAATAATAAATAGAATAAAAAATTGTACAATAAAATAAAATAAAAATAAAAATATTTTAAATAATGTAGAAATCTAAACACGGACAAATTTTTTTATTGATGTTACTAATATTTATTGATACAATTAAAATAATTTTTTAAAATACTATTTTGATAAAATTACTTCTTTTAACATTAATAATTTTTTTTGTAAAATAATTCAATTTCTCTTTTTTATATTCTTATTATATTTTAAACACCTGTATCCGTACAATCGCACAAGTATTTAAATCAGAATCTATGCGAACACACGAGTTACGATATTTTATGTACATTTAAAATCATATATAAATTTAAACACGGGTACTATAGACTTTATATTTTTTGATGTTACTAATATTTATTTATACAATTAAACTAAATATTTTCAAATACTATTTTGATAAAAATAAATTCTTCTAACAATACTATTTTTTTTTTGTAAAATAATTTTATTTCTCTTTTTTATATTTTTATTATATTTTAAAACATCAGTATCCGTGTGAACGCACATGTAAATATATTTAAATCATTTATGAATTCAAACACGCGAAAAATAAATTAGTTTTTAATTATTTATGTTACTCATATTTTTATTTTGAAATTATTTTTACTTTAAAATATAATACTTTTAAGATAATATATGAAAACTTGAAAACAAAAATATAATTTTTTTTTCTTATTTACATTTTAATTATACTTTAAAAACAAAAATATACATTTCATTTATATTCTTACACTTCATTTTTATTAAACACGTGTGGAAGATTTTTAACTTACATTAATAATTTATATTTTGTGTTTATTATATTTCTCAAATCTATCATGACTTTCTATTTGAAATAACATTAAATATATAATAACTAAATTTTTATATTATTTTTTCTCAACATAAAATTAATACTATTTTTTTCTGTACATACAATTGTGGGATAGATTTTGTTGTTGAATTATATTTTTTTTCCTACTATTTATTCTTTTTAAAATTAAATAAAGTAATATGTGGGGTTTCAACATTTTTGTTATTATATATTATGATAATTTTTATAGATGTTTTATTATAAATTAAATATTTATTTTAAAATATATTTTTAAACAATCGATGTACCCGTACGAATAAAATATAGTAACGATAAATATAACAAAGTACCATATAAAAGAGATGACAATATTCAAGCACAATAAAATGATTTTTATTTTCTTAAAATATAATTATAATAAGAGTAACATCTCAAACAAATTTTAAAATAGTTCTTATCATGTTTGTATACTTTACTATGATATTTTTCATATAACACCAACTAATAACTTTGAAATAAATAATAATATTTATGATTTCTCACGTATGATAATATAGAATTTTTTTCAAAGTAGTTTACTCTTTTATATTATAATAGTGATCATAGAGATTATAATAAAAATATCTATGATAATGTCTAAAAAAAAAAAACACTCGTGTTTCAACCAATATCAATGATAAATAAAATTATTTTACAATTTCAATAATGAAAATTAAAATAATATATTAAATGTTTTTAGTATAACAACTAATATTTTAAACCCTTTATTCATCAGATAACTAAAATTAAAAATTATTTAAATATTTAAATTAAAGATAAGTACAAAAAAAAAAATGAAAATCAAAACAAAACAAAAAAACCACTTTATAAATATCACTATTAATTTACAAACATGTATTTTCTTTTCAAATAAAACATATTTTTGTCTATGTAATTAATTTATATCACTATCTCCATCATAATTTATAAAAATATATAAATTTAATAATCATATTTTGTCCAAAAAATACTCTTACTATATTTAAAATTTAATAAAATATAAATAAATTAATTTATAACCACACATCGTACGGATTTTAATCTAATTAATTCTATTTGAATAAGTTAATACCGACCGAAATTCAAATATCAATGCACCATCAGTTACTTTAGTCTTGCTAAATTGTTGACAGATCTTATAGAAATAAATTAAAATTATTGGATCTTTATAAATAACCATATCAATCAGTCAGAATCACAAAATCTCATACAGGACACACTAAAATCTTTATTATGGTAAAGCTCATCCAACCTTTACCATTTTGAATGGTTGATAAAATTGAATGAGACAACTTGTACAAACTTTACCCCTCAGAGATAACCCCTTTGAGAAAAATCGCTTTTATACTTTGAGATTTAGTTGTAGATTTACAATATAACCATGAATAATTATTTATCATTTTCTCACTCCAAACTAATAATTGAGTTCATGAAAAACTTGACATTGACACTTGAAAGTATCTTAGATAACGATATGCTTTTTACCTTTAGTTTCAATTAATTTCTCTGCAGCCACTGTAATTTTTCTTAGCCACATTATTCTTGAGAAAAATGACCTCATAATGGTTGCTAATTATGCTGGGAAAAAAACTACTCACAAAAAATGGCAGAAAAAAGAACTATGGTAAACTTGTTGACTTGTGTGAATAATTGCAATATACTACTACATTGCAACTACTTTTAAAGTTGAAGATTTATGTCCATCCAGTTTGTAGTACACACTGTTAGGTTCAAGTCTTGTATCAATCACTATCTGTCATTGAGTACTTGTTTGCCTTCTCAACTCACTAGATGACATAAAGAAAACTTCACATACTATCACTCTAATAGAGTTGACCCAAAAGATAAAATAAATTGAAGCATGTAATTTTTATTTTTTATTTTCTTTTACGATGTTGTCATTTTTTTTTAATTATGAATATATTTTAACATAATTAATATATAAAATAAATATCGAAAATCATTTATATATATCAGGCTTAATTGTATCTTTTGTCTATATATTATGTATTTTTTTAGATTTTGATTTTCTATTTTAAAAATGGATTTTGATAGTCGCTTTATTTTGTATTTTGGAAGATTTTAGTCTTCAAGTCTAGAAGTATTTTTTGATGACATGGCCATGAATTTTGATTATGTGGCAATGAGGCTTATCATTTTTTTAATTCATTTTGTTTAATATTTTTATTAAGGTTAAATATTAAATAAAACGTAAAAAAATTTGTATATGTTCATAGACTATGCTATTTGGTCCTTAGACAATTGCACTCTCCATTTTTGTATGGGTTGTGCAATCAAATTTTAAGTTCTCGTGTCATGACTATGTCTTAATGTATAAATAAATTTGCGAACAAATCAATCAATTGTTACTTGTATGTATGTTCTTAGACATCATGTGACAATTATGCCGCTCAGTCAAGTTCATAAGTTGTCAAAATTAATTTGCAGCCCTCGTACTAAATCTTATACAAAATGGGTCCTTGGAAGGAGGTGACTCATACTCGGTTCGGTTTGTTATGCATTTTCTGTAGCAACTCATGTTCCTTTTGGGCTTAATAACAAGTTTGATGAACCCTTGTCTTTGGTTTGAAAAATTGATGTGCCTCACAAGTTGAAAGTTTTTGGTGGAGAATTTTAATAAACAAATTACCGACGAAGGATCTCCTAAAAGTTAGAGGTTTGAATGTTTCTAACCATTTGTTTTGTGTTTTTTGTGAATATGAGGAAGAACCTTTAGTTCATACCTTTCTTCATTGTCACTTGTGAAGTTGATTTGGAGATATTCGAGAGTGGATTGGTTTTGAGTTAGTATCAGATGGGTCGATGAAAGAGAGTTTCGTTTCTTGGTATAATTTTTGTGTGACTAAGAAAGTGCCTATGGATATATCGTTTGGAATATATGATTGGTTAGAAACGAATTTATTTTGCGTAATCAAAGTTGAATATTTTGGATATAGTTTGGAACATAAAAGAAACTTGGAGATGGTCGTTCATAGGCAAAATTATTCACCTCAATGTTAAGTATTACGATTTTTGCAAAGATCTTTTGTATTATTTATCGTAATTTTCTTTCTTTTGCCGAATCTGTGTGTAATAGGATGTTACAGAATTCATTGTTCTTTTTTAATATATATATATATATATATATATATATATATATATATATATATATATATATATATATATATATATATATATATATCTGTTATACTTTCACTAACTACTTGTCTTTTAATTTAGGTTGAGAACCAATACTCAAATATTCACTTCATGGAACAAAATTTGAAAGCTAGAAAAGGCAATTAGTTTTAATTGGACACTATTAAGGAATCTAATTAAGGTTGATTGATAAACATATTCATGGACATTAACAACACACCATCATGTGAGGATGGAAAAAAAGCCAAAGATAATGGCAACTGATAATCAACATGACATGATTACTAGTCTATTACTGTATAAATACTCTAAAACAGTATCAAATTCTTTGAAGTTAAACTGATAATCAAGCTTTAAGGACCACATTTATTTTTAAATAGTCACGCTTGGAAAACCCTGAGTCCATTGAATACTCTCATCAAGTGTCACCTTTGATTTATACCACATTATCATATTATCAGTGCATATATAAGACCAAAAATTTATCGAAGTTATATTATAACTAATCTACAGAACTTCTAAAAACTTATAACCGCTCTCTGATTCAGTAAATTTTTTATGATGTTTTTCAACAAAGCAAGTATTGTGATGAATATCAAGCATCCAATATATATTACCCGAAGTGTAAAAGTACAGAAGATTTCAAGACAGGTTACACGTGTTTGACTGTGTCCCAAAATGGTATATCAAATTTCACCCATCCATTTTCTGTCCCCACATAGCATAATTTTTCTTCTTCATACATTAAGCATATCTATTCAACCTCCACAGCCCCATCAATCACATTATTCACATCTATGTTGGAATTAGATTTAGTGCATTCATCCCGCCCCGCAGTTTCGCATTTCATCCGTCTGATCTCAAATCAACGACCGATATTTTCTCCAACACATTTTTATTGCGTAATCTCAGTCATTCGATCTCAAACTAACCACCAAAATCAGTTAGTGTTAGGAATCACTATTGCAGGCAGTCCTGGTCCCATATATGTGTGTGTGTGTATATATATATATATATATATATATATATATATATGTATGATTGAGTGCTACAAGAGCTGTCCAGTGTCCACTATTCTACTTGTCTTAAAAGCAAACATCTTCAAAAGAATTTTAAGCTAGAGCTTTTTAACAAAGATAATAACCCTCGCATTAACAACAATCCTTTTGACTAATGCTATAAGAAAGTATAAAGAAAATGGAAGCTATTAAGCTGGCACCGAGCGAAACAAGAGACGCTTACAGAGTTACTTACATAATCCATTTCTTGCTCGGCGCAGGAAACTTACTTCCTTGGAATGCATTCATCACAGCAGTTGATTACTTTGCCTACTTATATCCAACCAATCACATTGAAAAAGTTTTCTCTGTGGCCTACATGGTTTCATCAGTTTTTGTACTTCTTGTCATGATGAGTTGGGGAGGCTGGAGTAAGACAACACTAAGATTGAGAATGAACTTGGGATTTTCAATGTTTGTTATGTCTTTAATGGTAGCTCCTGTCATCGATTGGGCCTCGAGTAGCACGACGATGAAAGAGAGACCGAGCGGTGCTTATGGCATGACAGTTGCAGCTGTTGTTATATGTGGTTTAGCAGATGGAGTTGTTGGTGGAAGCTTGATTGGATCAGCAGGAAAGCTTCCAAAACAGTATATGCAAGCTGTTTTTGCTGGAACTGCTTCTTCAGGTATAAGGAAATTAGTATATATATTTGTTCCCTTAAAGTTGATCAAATTTATTTTTTCCTTTTTGCATTACTATATACAACAGGTAAATCATGCTTTCCTTATTTGAACAAATTCTAAGGAATATACAAAACTTTGCCTAAGATGAAACATAAAATTAGTGTTTTAGTCTTTTAAGTATATACAAATCTTTTGAATGTTTTAGATTCCATAACAGTGATGGATCCACAGCTACCATTATAGAGGAATTTGTCTTAGTGTATATATACAGTATATTATATTATTTCCGTCACTGTTCTAAATTTTCTAGGTCACATGTCTGCTGAATTTGCCAAAATCACGATGAGTCATGTGATTTTGCAGAAGCTATAAGAGTAGTACCTTCTGCAAAATCACATGTGCTCGTTGTGACTCTGATAAACTCAGATGATACAAAAATTGTTCAAACTCACAATTTATGCGGTAAATTGAATTAAATCTAGAAATAACTACTCAAACTATGGAACTTAGTTGCTGTCAAATTTTTTTCTTGTATTAACAAAAAAGTCTTTTGTGGTTGACAGGTATTATAATTTCAATCCTGAGGGTAATAACAAAGGCATCACTACCTCAAACTCCAAAGGGTCTCAAAATAAGTGCTCACTTGTACTTCATGGTATCCATAGTTTTCCTTCTATGTTGCATTGTGTTTAGTAACTTGCAACACAAGTTACCTGTTATGCAGCAGTATCAACAGAGTCAACTTCAGGATAGTGCCTTATGCTCCAAGACAAAATTCTGTGAAGTGGCAGGGAAAATCAAGGGGCCGGCTTTCGGAATTTTTATAATCTACATAGTAACTCTATCTATCTTTCCAGGGTTTATTGCAGAAGATCTCGAATCCAAGGTTCTTAAGGATTGGTATCCAATAATATTGATTACAGTTTATAATCTAGCTGATCTTATGGGAAAATCATTAACTGCTTTCTATGTTCCACAATGTATCAAAAGAGCTATATGTGCTGCAACTGCAAGACTATTATTCTATCCACTTTTTATAGTTTGTCTTCATGGACCCAATTGGTTGAAAACCGAAGTTCCAATGATCGTTCTGACGTTTCTGCTTGGATTCACCAATGGATATCTCACTAGTGTTCTTATGATTCTAGCTCCTAAGTCAGTGCCTTTCTCGGAATCAGAGTTGTCGGCTATAGTGATGACCGCGTTCCTGGGATTCGGGTTGGTTGGTGGTTCTGTCCTCGGTTGGTTCTGGATATTGTGAGTGTGAAGGTGTTTAGAACAGGTGAAATAAAATGAGCAGAAGAAGAAAGTAGCATTCATTGTAGACTCAAGTAGGTTGTTTCTATATTTGTTGTCTATTGTTTTGAGTGCCAAATCATGAGAAGTGTGGACATTGTTAGGAAACTTCTTCTAGGTATGTAAAATGTAATGTAATGAATCCATATGCTGGGAATGGATTTATGATCTGTGATAATAGAAAAATAGTACACTTTTGAGATAAATGCATACAAGTTTACAAGAGTTTACACATTTCCTTGACTGTCAAGGAACAACCAACTAGTCTTTAAGCTTTCAACTGTTCTTGCAAAACTTCTTCTCTAATTTATTCAATTCTCACATAAATTGAAATTCAAACTTCCACCTTCTTGAAGTTCCTACCCATGTGATTCATGGACAGTTTCACCACCCTGAACATTCCCAAACTCGGCTGAATCAAAATTCAAACCTCTAATTGATACCCTAATAAATTTGAATCATGAACAATGATTGGAAACATATGCAAGGGAAACTTTTCTTAGTTTGTGATCTTGCATTGTGATTCGAATAATCTAAAAGTGTGACTCAAATCACTATGACTTGAAATTTCAATGAACTTCTCATATAAATCAATGTGATTCAAATCATCATGAACTGCAGGGCCAAACCATCAAGACTAGGGCTTTAGGCCGAAAATATTTGGACTTATAAAAGAGCCTCAAATAAACCTCATTTTAAATTTTGTTTTAGACCTCTAAACAAGTTGGGCCGATCCTGATGAACTGTAATTGGAATCAAGTGCATGAGAAATATGTTTTGGGATACAACGTGATGTGTCAAAATAATGTGTGAAAACTTTTTGAAAGACTAGATTATTTTTGGATGCAATGTGATGTGTCAAAATAATGTGTGAAAACTTTTTGAAAGACTAGATTATTGAGGTATACAAATTACAACAATATACTAAGGCTGGGACTATGTCTTCGACAACAATAAAAAAGGCCCAAGTTTATATAAATAAAAACTTAAACCTAAGAATGCATTCACACAGTTGACACATTGGGCTTTTTGAAGAAACATTTGACTACAACTAAAATAATAGTGGATTTCTTAATCCACCCCATGATCTTCTTATTCATATTATAAAATTCCATTTTTGCTCTTGAGAAATCGGAAATAAATATTCGATTAACACCCTATATCATGCAAATCACGTTGAAAAGGGTTGGATGTGAACCAGAAGTATATTTCCGATTTTAAACTCTATGTAATATTCAAACTCACTTATGCCTTTTCTTTCATCATTTATTTATTTATTCTAAATCTTCTCTCTTCCAATTCAATTAAAAAAATCCTCTCTCTCTCATTGTATAAATCATTGCTTTATACAAAGTATATGTCTCATTTCTTCTTTTCGGTAGCACACTATTCTTCACAAAAAACATGTTTTTTGTTCTTCGTTGTTGTAGGTAAAAAAGAACCAAATGCGTACAAATCTGAATCAAAATTACTATTTATTCGTCAAGTTTACAAGTTGAGTGAAAATAATTATTTGAAGTGGTCTCAACTCATAAAAACTACCTTGAAAGATAAAGGAAAAGCAAAAACACCTAAATGACAAACCTTCAAAAGAAATGGATCCCAAAATTGACAAGTGGGTTATAAAAACTCACCAATCATTGCATGGTTATGGGCCTCAATGATTCCAAAAATTAGTGAGAATTGCATGTTCCTAAGTACGGAAAAGGAGATTTAGAAAGCATATTTTTTGTTTTGCTTCCATATGTCTTCAATTCATTAACTGTTGTAAATCGCTACGAACATAGACAATTATCCTTAACTTCTTGATTGTCTCTATTGAAAGCATCTTTAAGTTGTATAGTTTTCCATGTTAAATATGTTAAATCTCCGTAAATTATTTTGAGATTCTAAATATGTTTTGAAGATATACTAATTCTAATATTATAGATTTGTTCTTTAGATTCCTCAAAACTAGATTTAGTGGGTTTCTAGGTCATTGAACCCTTGAATTCAAGAATATACAAAGTCTCAACACCCCAATCGAAATAATTAATTTGTCGAAACTATAGCCAAATCATTTTATACTTATTAATCTCATACTTTTATATCACACTTTCACGTTGACAATGTTAAACTTAGGCTAACAACGTCAAACCTTGAATATTTTATCTTTACGGGTTATGAATATGACTATATCTTTATTAAATATATTATTCGGACACTATTAAATGAACTTTTATTTTTTGATATATTTGACTATCAATGGTTCATATATGGATCAGATACATTGATAGTCAAATATAAAAAATAAAAATAAAAAGTTGCTTATAATAATATCCAATGAATGTAATTACTAACAATAGTGGTTAAAGATTTGACACCGTAATTTTATAAGAAATTTTTCTTTACGCAGAGACAGCCCTTAAACAGTTATTTATGGCACATAAACATGTTCCAATGGTGAAACTGAAAACACAATAACATTTAGTTAAACTTAAGATTTCAACAAGCAAATGGTGTGATAAAATCAACGCAGTTTATGCGTGCTGAAGGGGCTGGAATGAATAACTTGAAGCAATGGAAGAAAGAGTAAAGGGGATCATGTTATGGGGAAGGTGGTTCTAGGAAGAAGGAGAATATAGCCATAACCAGTGCAACTCCTAATATGTAAAAAATTTAATAAACGTGTTTGCTATTCAATATTATAGTGTAAGTTAAGAATTCAATATTAAAGTTCTGATGAAAATAATCCAGTTCTCATTTGTTCTCTACTGATCAAAATATTAGGGAGACATTTATCTATTTTCTATTTCATTTTATAATTTGTTCATAACATTATATGTTTGTAAGAAATAGCACCCCTCTCTAGTAAATGACTCAATTATAATTAGATAGTTTCTACAAATTTTGCTTATAAAAAAAGATAGTTTTTACAGAATAGTTAAAAACTCTTTCATATCTTGGACCACATACAGGGTAGTATTATCAAACAGGTAAAATATGGTTTGCTCTTATTTCACTTTGTTCATCCTCTTGATATGGAGGCAGTCGTGAAGAGAGGATCACGGATGTTTGATACTCACCTCTTGATCATAGAGAAGGTGAAATTCAGAGTCCATAATGAAAATATATTGTTTCATGTTGAACTCTGAGTACAGGTACATTATTTATTGGCAGGGCTAATGTTGGAGAAGGTGGGAAGATGATTGGCAAGTTGTGTAGGAGAATTTGTGAAGTATGATAAAAATAATAATACTAGTTTTTAGAGACAATATATGAGGATGAAGGTGAAGGTTGATGTTAGGAAACCATTGAAGAGACATACTAAAGTGAAGAACAAGGCAGGGGATTGGTGCGGTGTGAATTTCAAATATGAGAAGTTGGGGTTATTTCTCTTTGTCTCCGGTCTCTTGAGACATTCAAAACAAAGATGTGAAGTCAGATTTTTAATGTAGCATGACAACGACATTAGAGGGTGGTCATCTGAATTAAGGGTGAGGAATAGGAGGTGGTCTAATAGGTGGTGGAAGATGATAAGTGTAAATTGTAGTTATTTTTGTATATATATTTTGTTGCACTTATCGACTCTTTGTTGTTAATATTGGTTGAATAACTCTGCTTTTTGTTGTAAATACTTTTAATTGCGTTTTCTGTACATAGTGCATCGATTGATAAGTTTTGTATATATTTTATAGGTATTTTTTTATATTATTGGAGCATTGAGAATAAAGTCCAAATGGAGCTTCAAGATGCATTTTTTATCAATAAAGAAGCATTTTAGAAAGCAACAAAAGTTGTTGGATTGTTGTGTCGTCAGGCGATGGCCAGGCGAGGGCCATCGCGTCTGCATTATCGGGTGACGATGGAGCGAGAGAGGGCCAATTTCTATGTTGTTTCTGCATTGTTTCGTTGTTGTGTCGCTGGGCGAGGAAAAGTTGTGTCGTCGGGCGAAGCTTTCTGTCGTCAGGCTCGAAAAATATTTGTTACATGCTACCTACGTGGAGTACCCTGAGCCAAGTGAATAAGAACCATCGTCGGGAGATGCTTTTATGTCGTTTGGCGAGCATGCGGATCAAAATTTCTTTTTAGTTTCATTTTCATTTCATTTGGTGAGTTATGGTTTTGGGGGTGATTTTTTCTCCTAATTCTATCAATCTTATATTTCTGATAGATTAGCTTAGAAAACAACACTAGGACTTGCATACGGAGGATCTGAGGTGGATTACTCATCGACCGACTCTGACAAATCAAAAGATTTGTGGTTTATCTCTTCTCCTCTCTTTGTATTTCTTTATTTGTTGGGTTTTGTATGTATATTTACTCTGAATATGTGTATATTTGTTGCCCATGACATTATATAAAACTTGCTTTACAAATCTGTGTTGGTTGTTGTCCCGGATTTTTACTCTATGTTAGAGATTTGAGTTGTTATAGACATATAATGCTTAGATTCTTATCTAGGATGATCATATTAGTTTCTAGACTCTAGAGATGGATTTAGAACTGACATTCACTTAGGGTAATTTAGATTAATGCCTTTGTGTCAGTTGTCTCGGTTGAGAGATCGTAGATGCGAGTGGCACGATTGACTTATGTGTTGTTGAGGTGGTAGAGAGATCACTACCGAGGTGATGCATTTGACCTCTCAAGTTGGGTTAGTAATGACTTAGGTTATGAGAGATATGTGATGACATAGACGTTAGGTTATGAGAGATATGTGATGACATAGACGAGTATTGTAGGTTGATTATAACTGGTTGGTAGATTTAAGTCTGTGATGAGTAATGTATATTAGAGCTGGATAAGTGGTATATTCTTTTTAGTTTTGTATGCATTTATTATTTGTTGATACTTTTCTTTACAAACCATTTAACCCCTAAACTCATTAACGAACGATTTTTCAAATAGGAAATCAATAATCGATCTTTGTGGACACTATACGATATAACTTATATATCACTCGGAAAAAATAATACTTTACTTTTTGCTTTCTGCTATACCGCTGCAATAGAATACAGAGGGAATATGTATTTTTTTTATGTGTCACCAGGTGAACACGTGTAAGAAGGAGTGTCTGATAAGCAGTTATGGTTGATTAACCAATATAATAATGATAAGTGTACATTTGTAGTTATTTTGTATATAGTTTTGTGGCACTTATATCGAATCTTTTTTGTTAATATTCGTTGAATAAGTTCCAACTTTTGTGTATATACGTTTAGTTTGTGTATATGTGAGCTTTTGTGTACATAGTGTATCATTTGATAGTTTTGCATTTATTTTGTAGGTATTTAAGCATAGTTGGAGCATTGAGTAATAAACACTTTCAAGATGCATCTTTTGAAAGGAATAACACAAAGAAAGAGAGTCATGGAAAATAAATAAATAAGTGATGTTTTGCGGTTTTGCGGAAGCGAGAGCGCGCTCTTGGCTTGTCGGTGTGAGAAGAAATGATAAATTTTCTAGGGATTACTGCTTGGGCTCTCTAAGGGCTCTCCAGTTGCTCGTTAAGCAAGATTAAGGCCGTCGTCGGGTGAGACTTTGTCTCATCGGGCGAGTGTAGATATTTTTGCCAATTTTGTGCACGTGGCGCAGGCTGCATGGTTAATAAGTGGTCTCTCGTTGGGAAAAGCTTTTGAGCATCGGGCGAGAGCGTCTTAACGAGATTTTTAATTACATTTTCATTTCATTTTTAGGTTATTGAGTTTTACGGTATTTGTTCCCAACTTCACCACCTTCATTCTTTGATAGTTTAGAGCTTAGAAAACAACAATGGAGTTTGCATATGGATGACCTGGAGTTGAATTTCTCATCGATTGGTCTGACAAACCAAGAAATGTTTGGTTCATCTTCTTCTCTTTTCTTTGTAATCTTTATTTGTTGGATTTTTTATGTATACTTACCTTGATTATATGTATATTTATTGCTCATGATGTTGTGTGAAACTCATTTTATAAATCTATATTGATTATTGCTTTCTTGATTTGGGTTTGGGTTGTTGCAGAATAGATAGTTCGTATCTGGATTTAGGATAAACATCTATTGGGCTTAGACTATAGATATATATTTAGGCTTAGTAATCACTTAGGTATCGACTCTTAATGTCTCCTTGTTGTGTTGAGAGATCGTTGACGCGAGTAATATGGTTGATATCTCACTATATGTTATAAATAACCTATGTGTGAGCGATACATTATGATATCGACGGGTATTTTAGGTTCAGTACAACGGGTAATTAGTTTAAGTATTTGATAGGGTAGATGTAATGCAAATCCGGGAATTCTCTACTCTCCAAATAATGCATTTTTTTGTTAATAAGTTTAATTCCCACACTTTACACGTTAAACTCAAGTTAATCCAAACTCATAAACATGAGACTTGTCGAACAGAAATTCTATAGCACTAATCTCTGTGGAGACGATATGATATAACCTATAAAAATATTTAATTTTGTTTGCCGCTTCAATAAAATAGCCTCGTTGTCGGGGATTGGTATTTTTTATTGGATCACATTGCGATAGTTTCTTTGTTTTTGAGTTTTACACAAAATGTTCATATTGTCTATAATGTGTAAATAGAAATTTGTTTATATTGATAGTTGTATATGTTTACCATATTTATGAATTTTACATATTTGGTATACTTGTAAAATTAGCATATATTTTTGTTTCTTTTCACGTTTGCCAAAAGTGTGATGTGTAGTTTTGATTAGAGCTGGAAGAGATGAGAGCAAAGGAAAGAGTGAAAGCATTTGGCTCATCCGAAGCAACATGTTGGTTTGTGAATAATAGTTGTCGGTATTACGATGTAAAATAGACATGTTTATTTTTTTTAGTTATTTTAATTGTTTTTCATTGTAATGGTTTAGGTGTGTGGTGATTGTTGTTTAAACAAGTTGAAAATCAATTTTAAATTTTTCATTCATAACTTTTCAACTTGTTTATCCAATTTTCATCCAGTCATTTAGTATGTTTATTAGTAGTATGTTCTAATATTTTGTTATTGTTGGGACTCAAAACTTTGTCTTTTGGTTTGCAGTCGCAAGTGGTGATTTCTCAAGTTTGATCGTTTCAACTTGCAAATGTATGGTAATGATAGTTTTTGAAGATGGTATCCGCCAGGTACTCGTTTATCGCTTTGTATAACATAACATGTTTCAAAAACTTTTCATTTGTATAAATTCCATGTCATTTATTATGTTACATTACTTGCTTTTTTATTGAATCACTTTAGTTCCTTTTTCCCTAAATGTGAGGAAGCTTTCCATATGTTGGAGACCAGCAATTCTTGTTTTAATTAGATTTTATTATGTTTAATCTTTTATTTGCGTTGATTTTATGAAAGCATGAAATGTATAAAGGCATTTTGTTTCATTTTTAGCACAACTACCTGGCCAAATAGTCAATTCACCTTATGAGTGTGTGAACCTTTGTTAACCCCTTTGAGCCTTTTTATCAATGTCCATGTTATTTTTGAACTTGATGTTTGTCTATGAGTGTTAGTTCACCTTTTTGAATGGATATTGATTATTTGCTTTCTTGAATCCTCAACCATGACTTATGGTTTGAATTTTTATCTTGCCTTAGAAAGTAGGAAGTATTCACTCTTTGATGTTTGTTGAATTCAAGTTGGGGAGATAAATATTTCCATGCTTATGTGTTGGTTTCTTTGAGGTTTAGAAAAAAGAAAATAAAAAATGTGAAAAAGAAATGAAAATAAAAAAGAAAAAAGTTTTGAAAAAGAAAAAAAATAGAATAATTATGCTAATAAGTATCCGATTGGTTTTGTACCCCAATTTTTCCGCTAAGATTATCTAACATCTCATGTCATTACACTGCACAAAGATCACAAAGTGGGACTCTCTCTCTCTCTCTCTCTCTCTCTCTCTCATCTTTGGGTTTGCCCTTGGGAGATCACCAAGCACCTTTGAATGTGTTTTTTTGTGTGTGTGATGATTGATACTTGGATAATCATGATGTGTATATCATCTTCTCTCTAGATGTTGTGATGTAGGTGTATATGCAAGAGTTTCTTATTCAAGAAGCCTATAGGTTCATGAGTTTATTTCTATGTCTTCTCTCCCCAACTTTCAAGATTTTAAAGTATTGTTTCTCATTGAATACTTATCTTGTCATCTATTATAGTCTATCATCTTGAGTGTGTGCTTCATATGTGAAGAATATCATCAAAGTTGAAGAATTCTCCATGTCATGGTCATCTATCTTAAAATTAGGGTTTAGGGCTTCTGAGGACCATATCTTGGTGTTTGTGTGAAGTTTGTGGATTATTTCAAAGTCGTTTGACTCTTAAAAGGACTTCTAACATGAATATTCTTTGATACAAGGATTTTAATTGATTAGAATATTGTTTTGTAGGTCTATGATTGCAAACTCTCTAGATTGATACTTCGTTTATCTTGTATGACTTCAAAGGACCATAACTTGGTCATCCCTTGTCTCCTTGAGCTCATTATTTTTTCACAATGAACCTAAGGATGTCTAATACAACTTAGTTCAATTAGTAGGAAGAGAAAATTCTTGGAAATTTTCCTAAGAAGTAAAAAGATTACAAGTCATTGATGGATTTCTCAATTATTAATCAATCAACTTCAAGAGATCATATCTTGATCATCATTTATCACCTTATGGTCATTCTTTTTGCATAACAATCTTGAAGATGTGAAATTTATCTCCATTTAAGTTTAAAGGATTGAAAGTGTTTGAAAGTTGCTTGAAGAGGTCAAAAGATTATAGGTCATTTCATGATTTTTCATCAACTTCACAAGGCTATAACTCTCTCAATTTTTGGAGTTTTTGTTTGGTTCTTTTTGCAAAATTCTATTTGAGAGATCTACTTCATATCATCTTTGAATTCCAAGAGCAAATTTTGAGTGGAAGACCATGTTTGGATTAAAAAGATGATGAGTCATTTTTTGTGAAAAACTTAGCATTTTTTCTAAGTGTAGAAAATCAGATGATTTCTCACGATTTCAAGAGGATATAAATTCTAGCTCAAGATGTCAAATGACACCTTTCCAATAAAATTGCAAATTATGCAACCTCGGCTTTCCAAAGAGTCTAAGATGACATCATAAAGGTCCTTGAGTAATGAGAACCATGGCTGCAAAGAAGGCATCATGAAATTAAAGTTTTGCTCGAAGTCAGATTTTGTTTTCCATAATGTGGCTTCTAATGACCAAATTGATGCACGTTTTTGACTTAAACATGATTAAAAAAGTTGCAAAGCTTGATTAGAGGGTTAAAACACACGATTTAGCTGAGTTTTGGTCATGTGCAAGTCACACATTTCACACTACACGAATTAGCTTGGTTTGCACGATTTTATCACAATTTCTTCTCACTTTCATCACCATTCACTTCCCTATAAACAAAGGAACATTCCTCACTCATTTCCTCAAGCTTTGAGAGCCACAAAATTACTGCCAAACCTCACATTTTTGCAAATTCGTTTTCACTCTTAAAGCCCTTCCAGTTTGAAATTAACCATTCATTCATTTTCCTTGAACTTCACTGAAACTAACAGAGCAAGAATCGTGCCTTGAGGTCCCCTAAATCGTGCTATCCAAGTCAAATTTCAGAGTTCTGAAAGTGAACTTCGTTCAAGTAGGATTCATTACCAAATCATTTCAAATCAAGCACTATTTTACTCTCCTCATCTTCATGATCCTCGAGATCTTCACCATTTGCATTTTTGTTGAGAATTGACTCTAAATTTCTGAAAACAAGTGTTCTCTATTTTTATGCTTTTCTTCAAATTGTCCTTTGTACAAGTGAAATAAACTTTTCACGATGGTACCATTAGAATCGTCTTGAAGAGACAAATCCAATGGTACTAGTCTGAGGAATTTATTTCATAGTTTTGGAAACACGAATTGGAGATAGCTGGAGGATGAAGACGACGTGCGTGTCCGTCTTCAACCAATGACGTGTGTCACACCCCAAAATTTTCCCTTCTTAATATCACTTTCATCTAGCTCATATTAATTTCGTCTGTATTATTCATCATTTGAGTTTTATGGCTTTGCCCATTTCGTCTGTGTTATATTTTTCTATTATAAATGTTTTGAAAAAATAATATTATTATGTTTTAATTTTGATGATACTGGTGGATCTTGTTTGGATTTGGTGGTCACCGGTGGGTGACACTTGTCCCCACCGAAAGAGATAAGGTCAGAAGATTCCACATGCGCACGCCTACAATATTATTATGCACCTTCGTGTTTCTACCGTTGGATCAGTATCTATTATTATCTGCGGATTCTCAGCACGTTCCTACGGTGTACCCTCAGAAGTTGATCACATTGGATCATACAACAACTTATTGGACTGGAACTTCACCCTTTATTTGGGCCTGGACCTTCTTTCTGGATTTCTATTGACATCCCCAGAATTCTGCTAATACAGGCTCAGTACTCTAAACTCTTTCTCTTATTTATTTAATTCATATTTTTGCTTATTTACTTTGTTTAAGCATAGATAAATAAAAGAATGTAGTTAAATAGTTATTTACTTTAAAAGTATTCAAAGTTTAATACTATTAATTAAATTATTAATTAATTTTGTTAAATGAAGAATGATTTAATTTAAATAATTATTTAATCCGATTTGGCTGTGTATTGTGTGAATTAATTATTTGTTCGCTCTTCCATACTCATATGAATTATTCACAATTATACACTCTACACACTTGATATAATTAATCTCATTTTTCTTATTTTGGTTCTTATACCAAATTCCTTAAGGGTCTCATAGTTGGGAATGAGCATGGTCATTCTCACAAGGTTAACCGAAGCTCTAGTTTGCATCGATTAACCATAACGCGAATAAATATTGGTCCATATACCAATTATCCATGCACAAGAGTTTCATGGTTGGGGTAGGAGCATCTATCCTCACAAGATTAATCAAGTCCATATACTTGGTTAATCATAATCTGATTCCATTTCTCACCTTCTCATAAACCAAACGTTAAAACACTTTCATAATCAAAAGTTGCAAACCTCGACTCAACATCGAGTGACTTTTCAAAAAAAAAAAATTCACAATAAACTTCGAGTATTTAAATTATTGGTTGCTAGACCAATTGTTTAAAAACTTGTGCAAAAATGAACTCTAGGATATTTAAATCGTTGGTTGCTAGACCAATTGTTTAAATACTCAAACTTAATAACGTGAACATTGTTTCACTTCACTTTTTTTATAAGAAAACTTTTTTGGGATGATAGACGATTCGTTGAGCCTTGGTGCTCCTCTAGTTTCTAGTATTTGAATTGTAGGATGCTAGTCCTATTGTTAGGTACTTTTCTTCCACCTAAAATCAATTCAACTCACTCAAGTCAACTCTTTTTTTGCTCATATGCAACCATCAAAAACTTTTTCTTCCAAAATCAACACAACCAACCAAAACATTTTTAAGAAGAACTACAGAATTCCGACTTTACCATTGCACGAGGGAATACGTAGGCACAAGGTTTCAAAACCGTGGTGAACTCAAAATAATAAAAAAAATCAAACCCCTTCTTTTTCTTCTTTTAAAATTGCAATAAACACACTTAAACACACACGAACGGAATGGTTCCCATCGAGTACGATGGATGTGAGGGGTGCTAATACCTTTCACTTGCATAACGGACTCCTGAATTCATATCTTTTGGTCTCGTAGACCGTCTTATCCTTCTTTGTGGGTTTTATCTATATTTCCCCGTTCTTTGGAAAAAAAATAAAATTAGGTGGCGACTTCATTGTTTTAAAATAACCGATTTTGAAAAAAAACTAGTTATCACAACGTGATGCCATGTAATTTTTTCAAATTTGGTCTGGTGTGTTGGCTTTATCGTGCACGTATTATAGGAGCCCTTGGATCTTATTACTTTAGTGAGTCAGACTCGATCCAACGCTTGATATATTTTCTTGTTTTCTTTTTTTAATTTGTAATCCAGTGTGAAAACCAAGGAGGTCCATATCCAGCACAGCGCGTCTGATCCATTGGATTAGCTTACTAACGCGTTTTGACTGCGATCCAATGGCCTACATTTTTTTACTTTTATTTCATTTTCTGATTTTATATTTTAAATGTTTTAAACTTCAAAAAATCATAGAAAATTTATTTTGACTAAAAAATTATGAAAAAATTCACAAAAACATTTTGAAATATTCTATTTCAGGTTTTTATTTTTTCATATTTTTATTTTCAGATTTAGTATTTTTTATGATTTTTCTCTTTTATTTGATGTTTTAAAATACTTTTTGACATTTAAAAAATTTGGAAAAAATTATGGAAGGATCCAATAGTCATTTGACAAATATTGGTGACCTCATTTTATTTTTATTTTTTATTTTTCTCTTTTTGACAAATTTTAGTTTGTTTTACCATTTTCTTTATTTTAAAAAAATAGTTTATGACTTTTAAAAATTCTGAAAATTTTTGTCAACATGTTTTGACCTTTGTTTGACTTTAGGTAATTTTCTTGGAATTTTATTTTGATGTATGAATACTATTTATGTATTTCGTCAATAAAATCCAATTAAATAATCTATCTTCAAACCATATTTTATTTAGCATTTTAATTACTTTATTTCTTTTTTTTTACTTTGCTAATTTTGGATTTATTTGAGGTCATAGACTTCCTCAACATCAATGGAATTTGGGTGTTGATAGGCCTCATGACCAAATCCACCAAGAAAGTTGATTGATTTTGACGAAGTTAGATCGGATAAATTTATCTAATGCATTGTTGACTTTGAGACTTTTTCCTCCTTCTCCATTATTTTTTTCTTCTTTTTCTTTTGTCCCGAATCGGAAAATGATCAATTGGTGGCATTAACTTTAAAGTTCAAAAAGCCCCAAAAGCTTACTTGAGCTTTGGTTTTGGTTTAACACATGTGATACTTGCTGTGTGGTCGCTATGAATTTTTTATCAAGCTTCTGGCCAGTTTTCACTTACCTTGTCCAATTGAAATTCTCAACCATCTTCGATCAAGTGTTGACTGCTCCAAAACCGATGATATACTTGGCAAGTTTCAAGATGGTCATCTTGCTAACCTTACTAACAATTGACTTTTTGGTGATATACTTGACAAAAACCAATTGAAACTTGTCGTATGGTCGCGTTGATTCTATCAAACTTTTGGCAAGTTTTTATGCGCAAGCTTAAAGGTGGTCAATTTGCAAGCAACTAATTACTAACAATTAACTTTACTTTACGCTTTTACTTTCCGCCTTTTATTTTTTGCTTTTATTTTTACGCTCTTTACTTTTTGCACTTTACTTTTAGCATTTACATTTCATGTCATTTTTTCCTTTTTGCTCACTTGAGCATTTTATTTTCTTGTCATTTTTAATTTGCTCACTTGAGCTTTACTTTCCTTTTTTAAGACACCTAATAAGTCAACCTAAACATAAAAAACTTTTGATTGGACTTGGTTACTATCCATATGCTTGGAGTTTGACCATTGGACTGAGGATTAGGGCCCCTACCTCAGCTCAGAGATTTTTGTGGTCTTGGTGATATTATGTCTTACTTGGTTATTATCTTTGTATGCAGGTTATTCCGTTTATACTCGATCATGAGTGGATTTCCTCCAAATACAGTCGTTACTCTGACCGTTTTTCTTTAGACATGAATTCATCTGAGTCATTGATTTATCTAAAGCTTGGTTTTTTTGTCTGGTTATTTGTTGCTTGTGTGGTAATCCAAAGGATGGGATGTGGTATTGGCTTTTTGATGTCAAGTACTAACTTTCTCACTCGGTTAGATCTTTCTTTACCCTTACCTTTTACTTTACGCACATAGATTAGCCTCTTCATATCCTCCCATATTCTTTAATTTTCAAAATCTTACCTCTTTTTCAAATGATTCTTGTTTTCAAAACTCGAACCGCTTTCACACAAAAAACTTAGACTTAGGTCCATGCATTTTCAAACTTCTTTTCTTAATAAACTTCCAATTCATTTAATAAAACTTTGACCATTTTTCATAAGACTAAAAAATACATAACCTCATTCAAACATTTTGAGCCATTTGTGGCTTTCTTCTTAAAAAAAACAACATTTTTTTAAAATCAACCAATACACAATTTTAGTTTTTTTACCCAAACTACATTGGATTTTGATTTCAACATTGCACATTGTTGGTATGCAGGCCTAGAACTCATTGGATGATCCATCAAATCAAAAATTGTAAAAAAATACTTCTTTTCTCACCCCTGCCATCCATTTTGTACATGTACTCTTTTTTTAGCACACATATACAAATTTTCAAAAAGGTTTCTACGGAGTACCATAGATAATTTGGGGGCCTAATGTAACACCCCATCTAAATACCCCGAATATATTAATTAAATTAATATCTAAATCATCTCTAATCAGAGTTAACACGGTAATCACGGGATGTCACAATTAATAAATAAAATAAACCTTCATCAAACAGTAGCCATGCTACACTGAGGATCATCATCCAACAATTCAATAATTGTAAAACCATGTCTTACACAGCGGAAATTTCAAAATTTAAAATTAATAAGACATCAAGGTCATCAAGGAATTCAAATCCAACATAATTAAACAGTGATGATTCTCTTAACTAAGCGTTCCCCAGTGTTACAACCTAATTAGAGCATGACACTGACACACGGACTAAAAGATAAGCTCTAGAGCCATCCTCACCGACTCCTCAGCTGCTAATTTAATCTGAAATGGTAAAGTAAGGGTGAGACTTCTCATAATTAAAGCACATTATAAGTCTTTCAATCAATAATATATCACAAGCATACCATTTCACCCATTTAACATAAATTCAGATTCACGCACACAACCATATTCATCATGCTTAACCATAACAATCAACGAAGAGTAACACTGGAAGACATCCTAACATGTTACCACTTCACACAAATATAATGCGACTCAATGCATGCGGTACCGACTGTGACCAAGTCACCGATCCATCATCAACGGATACGGTACCATCGATTCGTCCATAACCACTCGGACACGAATAACCACCCATCCTCACTCGGGTATCGGTTATCGGCAATCCAAGCCAAATTCGCACAATGGGAATTAGCTTCACCAAAACAATGCATATGCACGCACATCAATAGCATGCAACATTAATCGCCTATGTAATACATCAACTCAACATAACTGAAACAACCATCCAACATGATATCTCAAACAATCATGCATACACTCAACATCAGCATAAACATGCAAACCAATCAACATGATATATCAATCCATCATGCATACATCTAACATCGGTGCAAACATGCCAATACATACATTACTAGTACATCCATCGACACAGGATCTCCACAACACACCATTAACTATGTGTCAGTCAAAAGTCACTTTATCTCAGAAATTGGCTCATTTTCAAAATAATTTCAAGTTTTGGAAAATATTTTCAGTTCATAAAATAGAGCATTAAATTTAGAAAATAACGTCAAAACGGCGGCGGACTTACGGTTTGAAAGTTATGAATTTTCAAAGTTTGGCATTTTCAAAATTTAAGTTGGAACCGGTGTCTAAAATTTTGCTGGAAAATGTGAAACCGGTTCCGTTTACGGAACCGGTTCCTGTATTTTTCAAATTTTTATAAATTTTTCAAAGGGCAACCCGTTCCGTCACCTCGAACCGTTCCCACGAGTAAAATGTCATTTTTTTGACATCCTTCCAATTTCAATCACACCCATTTTACCCATACGAATTCCATCATTGGAAACACCAAATTACATCATTTGCATCATTCATCACATCAAACAACATATTTCCATAATCTATTTTCATCTCCACTTTTTAATTTCATACACATTCGACTCAATCGACACCCTCGACACTCTTAGGGACACATTCATGGAACCCTAGAATTTCACAAACACAATTTCCTCACATGCAATGATCTAGAATCAACATCAAAACCTATAATAAGCATTAATCGAAATCACCCTTACCTTGTGGGTTCTTGAGATTCTAGGTTTTCCTTCTTCTTTCTCTTCTCACTTCTACGTAGTCTTGTTTTCTCCAAAATGAATCTATTTCCTTCTTTTCCTTATTTTATTCCTTTTATTCCTCTTATTCCTTTTTAATCATAATTAAATAAAATAAATATTAATCCTTCTCTCAATTAATTCCATCATTAAACTTAATAATCCAATAAACTAAATAAATTATGACCTCAATTAATTTAATAATTAAAATCATAAGTATTTAATTGTTGCATTATTTTGGGGTGTTACAACTCTCAACTTAAAGAGTTTTCGTCCTCGAAAACATACCTCGAACGAACAGGGATACGAGTCCTTCATCGACTCTCCGGCTCCCAAGTAACATTTCCATCACCGGTCCTCCCAAGCCACTCTTACCAATGCAATCTGCCTTTTTCAACTTCGGTCCTCGATTCTCGCAGTACCGCTTCCACGATTAAATTCTCTCGCACTGTATGTCATCTACCCGAATCTCATGAGACGGATCGGAATGTACTTCCTCAATGAGACACATGAAAACATCATGCAGATTCGCATGACTGCAAGGCAATGATATGCAACCTTCCCAACTCTTTTGGTAATCAAAAGGACCAATAAAGCGTGGAGTCAACTTTTTGACTTCAAAGCTCGACCAATACCGATCATCGGAGTAACCCGCATAAACACATGCTCTCCTTCACGAACTCAAGGTCTTTCCTCCTCTTATCATGGTAACTCTTCCGACGACGAAGTCCTCATCTTCTCTGAATCATCTTAATCTTTCGAAGTTTGTTGAACAATTTCCGGTCCAATCACAGCACTCTCTCCAGTTTCATACCAACACAATGGTGTCCGACACCTCCTACCATACAATGCCTCAAACGGAGCCATACCAATACTCGAGTGAAAGCTATTGTTGTAGGTAAACTCAATCAATGGCAGATAGCTATCCCAAGCTCCACCCTTCTCTAACACACAAGCTCTCAGAAAATCTTCCAACGACTGAATCGTTCTTTCCGTCTGACCATCTGTCTGCGGATGATAAGCGGAACTCAAACGCAACTTGGTACCCAAAGCTACTTGCAACCCTGTCCAGAACTTAGATGTAAACCTCGGATCTCGATCCGACACAATGCTAGACGGAATACCATGCAAACTCACAATCTTTTCGACATACACGCTAATCTCTCCATCGGATAATCCATTCTTATCGGAATAAAATGGCGATTTTGTCAACCTATCCACAATCACCGGATAGAATCACAATTCTTAGCTGTCCTTGGTAAACCAGACACAAAATCCATTGAGATTCCATCCCACTTCCATTCTGGAACAAACAACGGCTCCATCAACCCTGATGGTTTCTGATGTTCGATTTTCGACTTCTGACAAACCAAACAAGCATACACAAACTCAACAATTTCCTTTTTCATCCTGGCCACCAAAACAACTTCTTCAAATCATGATACATTTTGTAGCACGGATGAATACTTAATCCGATGTCCTTCTTCCAAAATGCTCTTCCTAATTTCGCAACATCAACACACGATCACCAAATCTCATAACACCATTCTCACTTCCTTGACCTTGGTTGATCAATGTCAACTTATCAACTAAACCAACATCAGTTTTCCTTGATCTCTTCCGGTCACCTCAACATACAATTTCACACTATTTAGTTCACAAACCAAACTCAAATCTACGGCGAACCAAATCTAACTCACGAACCATCAACATCGACATGTGCATTACTGAGATCTACAACCACGTTTGCTTTACGGGATGGTAATTCAAACCAAAATCATAATCCTTTAAGAACTCAACCATCTTCTCGCCTCATGTTCAACTCTTTCCGATCAAAGAGATACCTCGGACTCTTATGATCCTTGAATACCTCAGAGAACCATATAAATAATGTCTCCACAACTTCAAAACAAACGGGCCAAATCATGGGTCGGATAATTCCTTTCATGCACTTTCGGTTGTCGCGAAGCATAAGCCACTTATCTTGCATCAACACACCACTAACCCCATCGATGCATCACAATACACCACAAAGACTTAGTCGGATCGGTAAAATCAAGATCGGACTTGTCAACCTCTTGGAATCCTTTCTCACTCAACATCCCAAACAAACACGACCCTTCTCAACTTAGTCAATAGCGCTAGTTTGGAAAATCCCAATAAACTTCCGATAATAACTGCAAGACCCGAAAACTACGGATCTCGAAGCATTCTTGGCGCTTCCGAGACACTTCTACTATCCAGGATCCACAAATTCCATGACCAAGAAAACTCACCTCCTCTTTCACACTTGGACAACCGCATAAAGTTCCTTTTCCTTGAATTCCTGAGATGTTGCATGCTCCTCATCGGAATAAATCGAAATATCATCAACTACAAACAAAGATATGGGTGAAATATCCATATACTCCATGAAAACACGGTGCATTAGTAACTCCAAAGCGGCATAATGTTTATGTCCATACCTCGTTCTAAATGCGTTTTAATATCCTCCGACTTCACGAATCGATGATATCCGGATCTCGGATCAATACACACTCCAACGAGTTGATCCATCATCAATTCTCGGCAAAGGATACGATTCTTGATTGTAACTTTATTCTTTTGTCGAACACATAACCTCATTGAACCTTCCTTCTTAACCAATAACACGAGCACCCCGGCGAAACACTTGGGCGAATAAACTTCTTCTCAAGCAATTCCTCTAATTGCTTCGGATGCGATAAGCGCCATCGACACGGACTAGTTCCGGAATCAAATCTATAGTAAACTCTACCTCTCTCTGTGGCAGCCTTCCGAAATTCATTCACTGGCAATCCATCACCTTTTGCTTTCCCTTCGCGGAATACAACATAAACACAACGCACCATCCTTCACATTAAGTTCATGCCGACATAATCTCATTTTCGATCTTAACCTCTTGGGAAAAATGACCGTCTTCTCAAAGCAGTTGATATGAACGGTTGAATTCCAGTTCATTCCAAGGATGATACCAAGTTGTTCTAGCGGTAGGCACACTAAATCCATACGAAACCCTATCAAAAATCACACAACAATTCAATACATAGTAGTCATGAACCCGCGGAATCAATAACCATACTTCCATCCATGGAAATTTCCAAATTCAATCTCAACAATAAAAGAATGCGTAGCTCAGATCAATAATCGCAAAGGTATGCCATTAATAAAACATGTACCTTTAATCACCAATCATCGGTTTAGTTTACGCTCCGACAATGCAAACACTTTACCACCGCTTGCTCTTTCTTGGGTTTTGTGAGGACGAGTATGACCCTCTTCACCACGGTTGTAGCAAGTTACCACTTTCACTCTCTTTGGCCACGGCGAACTTCTTATCATTATCTTACGGTCTGCGATGTCGTCTCACCACATTATTTAGCGGAAGAACTAGAATTCCACGGACTTCTTGGGATCTCCTTACTCATCGGCTTACTTATTTATTTGGACATATTCTAGTGGATTTTGCATCGGTCGCAAAATACTTTCAAGAAGGCCACCAATAATGGATCTCTTTCTTACTTTCGACATCCTACCTCCTCTCTCTCAAACGAACATTATTTTTTGGAAAACTCTACCCACATGTGAGTTCCATATTTTTCACGCTCGCATCAAGATTCTCGATCTCCTTCAACCGACACCCTCGGATCATGCGTCCTTGAACAATGGAGGATTATTCCAAAATTCCGTTGTTGAATCTCTTTTCCTGCGAAAAGCCTCAATGGCGTCATCCTGTTACCTCTTCCCATTGCGACATAACAAAACAATCACGGCGTGTTACGGCACACTAGTCGCATACTAAAGGGATAACGACACGACAAGATCGACTATGCTCGATATATTGTATTGTCACCCATACCGAATATATTAATTAATTAATAAAATCATCTCTAATCGAGTTAACACGGTAATCACGGGATGTCACAATTAATAAATAAAATAAACCTTCATCAAACGGTAGCCGCTACTGAGGATCATCATCCAACAATTCAATAATTGTAAAACCATGTCTTACAATTTCAAAATTTCAATTAATCAATAAGACATCAAGGTCATCAAATCAAATCCAACATAATTAAGCGATGATTCTCTTAACTAAGCGTTCCCCGTTACAACCTAATTAGAGCATGACGACACACGGACTAAAAGATAAGCTCTAGAGCCATCCTCACCGACTCCTCGGTTAATTTAATCGAAATGGTAAAGTAAGGGTGAGACTTCTCATAATTAAAGCACATTATAAGTCTTTCAATCAATAATATATCACAAGCATACCATTTCACCCATTTAACATAAATTGATTCACGCACACAACCATATTCATCATGCTTAACAATCAACGAAGAGTAACACCGAAGACATCCTAACATGTTACCACTTCACACAAATATAATGCACTCGATGCATGCGGTGCCGACTCGTGACCAAGTCACCCAACACCGATCCATCATCAACCGGATACGGTACCATCGATTCGTCCATAACCACTCGGACACGAATCCAAACCACCCATCCTCACTCGGCATTTATCGGCAATCCAAGCCAAATTCCGCACAATGGGAATTAGCTTCACCAAAACAATGCACGCACATCAATAGCATGCAACATTAATCGGTCTATGTAATACATCAACTCAACATAAAAACAACCATCCAACATGATATCTCAAACAATCATGCATACACTCAACATCGGCATAAACATGCAAACCAATCAACATGATATATCAATCCATCATGCATACATCTAACATCGGTCAAACATGCCAATACATCTGTACATTACTAGTACATCCATCGACACAGGATCTCCACAACACACCATTAACTATGTGTCAGTCAAAAGTCACTTTATCTCAGAAATTGGCTCATTTTCAAAATAATTTCAAGTTTTGGAAAATATTTTCAGTTCATAAAATAGAGCATTAAATTTAGAAAATAACGTCCAAAACGGCTCAAAAGCGGACTTACGGTTTGAAAGTTATGAATTTTCAAAGTTTGGCATTTTCAAAATTTAAGTTGGAACCCGGTTCCGTCCCATACAGGAACCGGTTCCTGAAAAGTTCAAAAACCTCGTTGCTGGAAAAATGTATGGGAACCCGGTTCCGTCACATACAGGAACCGGTTCCTACGTGTATTTTTCAAATTTTTATAAATTTTTCAAAGGGCAACCCGGTTCCGTCACCTACAGGAACCGGTTCCCACGAGTAAAAATGTCATTTTCTGCACTTTTGACAGCATCCTTCCAATTTCAATCACACCCATTTTTACCCATACGAATTCCATCATTGGAAACACCAAATTACATCATTTTGCATCATTCATCACATCAAACAACATATTTCCATAATCTATTTTCATCTACTGACACTTTAATCATATTTCATACACATTCTGACTCAATCTGACACCCTCTGACACTCTTAGGGACACATTCATGGAACCCTAGAATTTCACAAACACAATTTCCTCACATGCAATGATCTATAGAATCAACATCAAAACCTATAATAAGCATTAATCAGTCGAAATCACCCCTTACCTTGTGGGTTCTTCGAGATTCTGACGCTTCTAGGTTTTCCTTCTTCTTTCTCCTCTTCTCACTTCTACGTAGTCTTGTTTTCTCCAAAATGAATTCATTTCCTTCTTTTCCTTATTTTATTCCTTTTATTCCTCTTATTCCTTTTTAATCATAATTAAATAAAATAAATATTAATCCTTCTCTCCAATTAATTCCATCATTAAACTTAATAATCCAATAAACTAAATAAATTATGACCTCAATTAATTTAATAATTAAAAATCATAAGTATTTAATTGTTGCATTATTTTGGGGTGTTACACCTAACACCTTACCTTAGCATAACAAACCCATGTCCCAGATCTATGATCTTTTTTTTTAGAATTTTATTCGCTCTTTTTTCTAGTCCTTTGGATAAAATAAAAGCGCGATGGCGACTCTGTTATTATTGTTGTTGAGTTAAGTCATTTCAATGGCTAACACTAATAGTGTTTGCCGCTACAGAAAAGTGGCGACTCTACTGGGGATGTTTGACCTATTGATGGACCATATCTAAGTGGGTTGATCCGATTTTTGTTTATTTGTATATATGTGCTATATTTTTGTATATATTGTGTATTTTGTTTGTCTGGATTTTTTTGGTTTTCAAGGGTGCTTGGTGATCTTCTTTTTGAGTCCTATACTCAGAATCGGGAAAACTTAAGATAGGACAGACAATATAGTCATGTTAACTTTTAGGGAGTAATCCCGAAGAAGGAGACATGAGATCCCCCACTCAGTGGAGACATCCTTGATTGTGGTATTTGGTTTACCGAGCGATCGAGAAGACATGACTGCTATCGACCTGAGAGTCCCTGAAGCTGAGCAACCGTAGAACCCTTAACCTATCCTGGCCTTTTTAGGGGTAGTGTGGGGACTATTACGGAGTTATCTGGAAGTAGTTGCTATGCGAGACAACACTCATACGAGTTTCACCTGGCGGTATTTCTAATTCCCGAGTACATCAGTGTAAGTTCCTGATCTGTATGGATTGGCTTAATTTTAATAAAATAAAGAAATAGCAGCAACAATGTATTTGTACAGTAGGATTCCTAACTAATAATACTATCTAGATTTCCTTAACATGCTATGTTGAAAATTTTCAACATCTGGAACAACATGTCATATGAGATGTCGAGACATCAGGACATCACGCTACAGAAACTGTTAAGTTTGTTACAGTCCTGTTTTAATTAGAGTAGAATATTCTGGGAATATTATGTATCTTATATGGCGAGATTTTAAAGGGTATCTGGAGGTCCAAGATCTAAGGAGAAAGATCATCAAGGACCTTGATTGTAGCAGAAGTTATCTGCGTTTTTGTTTCTGCAAAAGTTTGTTTCTGCAGAAGCTTGTCACAGGTTATGCTCTTATTTTGAAGGCTCATCCAATTGGGTAATAGGTTATAAATAAGCAGTTGTAACCTAGTTTTAGTAAACTAGACGGTTTTAGAAATATGTAATGTTTAGGGTTAGCCATGTAAGTGAACCACCAGGATTATGGGATTGTCACTAATTTGTACCTCGAAGCCTGTAGGCAAGAGGATTATTTTACTCACTCAAAAGCTATAAAGCAATGAGTGTGGTTGTGTCCTTGGAAGAAGCTGTAAAGCAATTCCAAGTTTGCTCTGTGTCACTTGAGTGACAGTTTTATATTGTGTTTGAAGTGTGGTATCTTCAAACTATTTTAGTTGTGTTTGGATTGAGGTATCTCCAAGCTGGTTGTGTTAGGAGCCAAGCAGTCGATGCAGTTGCTTGTGTAATAGTAGTTGATAGACATCACTGAGGTGATTGGAAGTGAGCGGAGGTTCTCATATCTAAGTGTGGTATCTTAGGTATAAAGGTCATTGGGCAGTCTAATTAAGTGAGGAGTGTAAACAGGGTGTTTGGAGTGAGGTATCTCCAAGCTGATTGTGTTAGGAGCCAAGCAGTTGATGCAGTTGCTTGTGTGATATTAGCTGATAGACATCACTGAGGTGATTGGAAGTGAGCGGAGGTTCTCATATCTAAGTGTGGTATCTTAGGTAGAAAGGTCATTGGGAAGTTTGATTAAGTGAGGAGTGTAAATAGGGTGGTTTCCCTCTGAATTAATATTGTTGATAGTGAACTTCATTCCTGGCTTGGTATGCCCCCAAATGTAGGCCGGTTAGAATCGAATTGGGTTAACAATTCCTTGTGTTCTCTTGTTTCTTGCATTTTAATTGTAATTCTACCTTGTCTTTTTTGTAATGTCGGATCAGATGTCACGACATCCTGAGTCTGTCTCACCAGAATTTCAATCGGGAAGTTAGTAATATTTGATGGAGGAATGAAAACTATGGGGATTCCTTGTAGAACCTTGATCTACATGTGACAAAGCTTAGTATACCTTATGGGTAGTACCCTCTAAATCCATGCTCGTGACGTCGAACCTATGGACCTCCATGTTTGTGATCTTTGTGTGATTGTTTCATCATGCATTCGTAAACCCATATGCATTCTTTCAAAAAGATGTTTAAGGAACTTAAGACTGACCTTTGCAAATATCTCAGGTATACTTTGACCATATTGGAAAGAGGAGGACTCGGAAATATAGTTTCAAGGATCCTAAGATTGAGGGATTGATGAGCTTGATTAATGAGATTGAGAGTCCAAAGGATTTCCAGAAGAAGTATGGAGCTATTATATCTTTGATGAAGCTTAAGATGAAGGATGGTCTTCTTTATACATTGGTCCAGTTCTATGATTTGTTGTACCATTGCTTCATTTTTCCTAACTATCAGTTAGTGTTGCTGCGGTAAAGCGGCAAGCAAAGAGTTGGTATTAATTTTACCGGGTGATATATATTGGTTAGGTTATATCATATCGTGTCCACAGAGATTGGTTATTGATTCGTCGTTCGACAATTCTACCGTTAATGAGTTTGGGATTAAAAGAAATGAAAATAAAAGACAAAAAGTAAATGAACTAAAAAGTATAAAGGATAGACAGCTTGTCCGGAACGAATGTAAACTACCCGTCACAGACTTAAATCTACCACCCATGTCATACTCGGCCTACGATACTCGTCCGTGTTATCACCTACCTCTCACAACCTAAGCTATTTATAACCCCAAATTGAGAATCCTCCCGAATCATCTCAATATCCATTTCTGGCCTATCTCAACAACACAGAAGCATTAAGTTCAGATACTCTATAGTGAATGTCAGCTCTAAACCATTTCTAGCATTCAGAAACTAACAGATAATCATCATAGGAAAGAATCTAAGCAATCTATCTCTAGTAAAGCTCAAATCCCTAACATAAAGTAAAAACCCAAGACAATCACCAACATAGATTCGTAAAGCAAACTTTATACAACGCCAAGGGCGACAAATATAAATGAGTTATGAGTAGATATACATACAAAATCCAACAAAAGAGATTACAAAGAGAAGAGAAGAAGAGGAACCAAACATTTCTTGGTTTGTCAACACCAATCGACGAGGGATTCGACTCCGGATCATCCAAATGCAAGCTCCAACGTTGTTTTCTAAGCTAATCTATCAAAAAATGATGTTGATGGTGTTGGGACTCAAAAATACCCAACCCATAACCTAAAAATGTGTTTTTAGCCCCTTTTAAAGAATTCTGAAGTCGCATGGCGCGCTAAGCGCGGTCTGTGATGTTCCGAAAAAAAATCAGCATCTTGTTTTTGCCATAACTTGAGAACCGTAACTCGGAATTGCGCCCGGTTTGAAGCGTTGGAAAGCTTATTCAATGCTCTATCTAACCATGAAGAAATATCAAGCTTTTATGACAATTTGAAATATTGGAAAACTCATTCTTTGCTTTATGTGTTCTCTTTTATTGCTCAAAATCGTGCGTTTGAAGCCGTGTCTTCGACACCTTATTATTCAATGCTCCAATTATGAATGAATACCTATAAAAGAGATGAAAAACTATCAAATGATACAATATTTACACAAAAACTCAATTATTCTATTATGTACACAAAACGCAATAAAACGTATTTACAACAAAAAGTCGAGATTATTCAACTAAATATCAACAAAAGAACGGATAAGTGCCACAAAATATATATACAAAATAACTACATTTTGGCACTTATCAACTCTCCCCAACTTGACACATTGTTTGTCCTCAAACAAAGTCAAATAAACTTAAAGAAACAAAAGAAGATAATCAAAGAATCACGAATCAACAAGTTTTTAAAACGGAAAACAAATGTATGGTTCAAACAAAAACGTACACGACAAAATACACACTTACCACTATCCTACGACGATAACATATAAACGAAATAAATCCTAAGTACAAAAATCATGCAAAACATTCTAAAACAAAACAAGCTCAATCATGAATCACACCTAGCAAAAATTCATCGGTAGATGAAGAACACACAAAGTGAGGATAAAAACACTCCTCCACAATCTTGCAAACAATAGACTAAATTATGCATTCATCCAAAAACGTATTGAAAATACAAATGCAAGAATCACAAGGGCTTTTCAAGGTTGTAATGTGGCTTGGTTAACAAACAAGTGATAAGTCCTAAAGCTAATCGAGACAAAAACTTGCCGAAACCTAAGGGAGTGATCAACTCACAAAGTTCCAAACAATATAATTTCAATCAAACTTATCCTTCATCACAAATTTCACACCAAACACACCTCACTTATTAACATAACATTATTCCTACTCTTTTTGTTTTTCATTTTCAAAGCTTTTCTCTTTTTTCTTTCTTTTTCTAATCTTTCTTTTTCACTTTTTTTTTCTTTTTCTTTTCTCTTAACCTCATACCAACAACAATATAAGTATATAAACATTCATCTCCCCAACTTGAATCCAACCAACATCATTATGTGAATACTCCCTACTTTCTAAGGCAAGGTAAAAATTCATACAGCAACATGTAGTTGAGGGTTCAAGAAACAAAGAAATCAACATCCATAAAAAAAAGTCAATTGACACTCATAGACAAGCATCAAGTTCAAATAAAAATGGATATTGATAAAAGTTCAAAGGGGGTAACAAAGGTTCACACACTCACAAGGTGAATTGAATATTTGGCCAAGGTAGTTATGCTCAAAATCAACAAAATGTCTTGATCATTTTCTTGCAACCATACAATCAACACAAAACAAAAGATTAAGCATAATAAAATCCAATTAAAACAAGAATGTGGACTCTCATATGTAAACAATGGAAAACTTTCTCACATTTATGGTTAAAAATGGTACTAAAGTGATTCAATTTATGAGCAAGTAATGAAAAAAGAATGAATAGCATGGTAATTATACAAATGATAAATTTCCTAAATATGTTATGTTATAGAAAGCGATAAACGAGTACCTGACGTGTACCAACTTTGAAAACTATCATTACCATACATCCGCGAGTTGAAACGATCAAACTCGGAAAATGACCTCAAAAGCCTTCAAGTTACCGGACCAAAATTTGAGTCCAAACAACAACAAAAGAATTAGAAAAACAGAATTTACAATATATACAACCATCAAAACTCCTCAAGCTAAACACAACAAGCTCGAGAAAAACACAATTTACATACGAAACAAAAGCAAATTACGATACAAAAACTTGGTGACAATGAATTAACAAGTTGAAAAATGAAGATTTAAAATTAATAACAAGTCTTATTTCAACTTGTTAAAACACAAATCAACACACACATAAACAAACATAAACAAACATGCTTGTTTTACGTCGTAAGCTCGACGCCTTTCTTGTGTGAGCACTAGTAACCTCCTCTCGTCATGCCATGGTATTGTCACACCGCGCAAACCTAAAGAAAGTGTCCTAACAACCACACAACAAATGTTACGAGTATGAGACAATTCACAACATCACATGAAAGCGAAGAAAATCACAAATATGTACAAGTATGGAAAGTAAACACACAACATGTACATGTAACATATACAAGTTCATATACAAAACATATTAACGATATCACATCAAGACCGACACCACCCACCACCCCCGCTTCAGAGATAGAAAACATATGAACGACATCACATCAAGACCGACACCTCTGATTCAAGAAGCATCGATCGTGATCACAACCTTCCATCTACAGTATTGTTATGTTGTATTGCCTTTAAAAATACATTCCACCGTAATTTCTGCCATCGTCACTATTTTTTGGTTCCACAACGGAACACTTATATTACCATGTTAATTGTCATTTCTTTATATGTTACATTCTGTTACTTATTTGTTATCTTTTATTAAACTAATTAATAATCCATTTTAACTTGATCATTCAAGAATCAATTACAAACGACAAAGCGATAGCCTGTAAAGATACACTAGTTTTAGACGTGATGTATTACAAATATCATTTTAGTTAAAGTCCAAAATAGAATTTTGGGTAAAGTCTGAGCAATTTTAGATGGATAAGGGCACTATTGAATTTTATTATCACTAACATAGAAGAAGTTTGAGAAAAGAGGTCAAGAGTTATATATCACACAAACTTAACATAATCAGTATCATTTATCTATAAAAATAAAGTGTTTTTAAATAAAGATGATCTTAAAGGTCTTGTTTTAAAGGATGAATTGGCAAATGGTTGGATTGGATATATCATGATTATGAGTTTGACAAAATATAATAAGAGGCAACAAAGGTACAGTACCACTAATGATAATGATAAATATATCACTCCACGCGGACCACACCTAATACAAGTTCGAATTTTGATTTGTTTCTACGCCACCCCCGCCAACTGACTTAAAAAAATCAAAATCAACCAACTTATACATACACGTTGTAAATAATCAAAATTATATAATTCCAAAATAATATGCAAGACTACTCTGTTTGCTTCCAAAGAAATAAAGAGGAAATATAGTGAGGGGAGGTAAAGCTGAAAGAAATAAGGATTTTCTATCATTTGGAACAAGCTAGAATGGCATAGAAAAGAAAGCTACACATGGCTCCACAATACTTTATGAACAAATGTATAAAAAAAAATTAAAAAAAGAAATCTTAAGTTCTTGCAAATGATAAATTTATCACTAGAACAAATTTCTTAGATGTTTATATCACCACTTTTTTAAAAAACATAAAGTGGAAAAAATTAGAGATATGTATTATATTATGTTTTTTTAAATATAACTATAATTTATGGGTTATTATTTCTATAAATGATTGTTGTATTTTATTGTGAAAGTGAAAGGTTCAATCAAATTGAAAATTTTGATATATGAGAACAAGAACAATAATAATCAAATTAAATAGTTATTTGCAAAAATTCACTTTCTACTATAAGACAACAATTTCACGTCCTATCCATATTTTTTACCCACAAGTGTTAATCAATTTCTCAAACTCTCTATTTATGAATCACACAATCTTAATGTATTTATAAGTGTTTCTCAATCCTTTTAGATATTTTATTGGTTTTCCAAATTCTAAAAACATATTTTTAGGTTTTGTTTGAGAGATTGGAGGAGAATGGATAGGAAAACTTTGAAAAAGGTAAGGAATGAGTAAAAAATAGAGGGAGTTAGGTATGAAGGGTTTTCGAGGTTTGTTTTTATTCATAACACAAAATTTCTCTAATTTATGAGAATTCAAAATTTGTATTTTAGGAGGTTTTTAATGGCTTACATAAGTTTTCTAAATATATTTTATGTTGTTATAGTATACTAAAAATTAAAAATATAGTAATCATAGACGCTCTTTTATCATTTTAGACAAAATTATTCATTCTATTTTTTAAAAATTTCGTTTTCGAAAACCTTTTCTTCCCTTCTCCTCCCCTCCAAACTTTCAAACAAAGTCTTATTACTACTAGGATTCTCAAACACTTTTATATGTCTTCAGTTCTAAATTTTTAAAGGTTGTGAAACAAGAATACAAAGAGATACATATTTATAACTGTTGAAAATCAACGGATTTATAATAAGTCAAAACATAATCCACTAACGAACGAATCTACGAATCAAAACAATAAAACTCAATACATATGAACCAAAAAACCGGACCGAGCTCCAATGAGTCGAACCGTCTGTTGAACTCGGACCCACTATTGCGTTGTCGTCGGCTCTGCCTCTAGGCTAATATTTTGTCAATGCAATTTTAAAACATATATCCTTTATCTTCATTACTTAAGGTTATAAGACATACTTCAACAATCTCCATCTTGACTTGAAACAATTGTAATATCAATTTATCTATCAACCACCTTGTCGCTCTCTACCAATACAACATTTATTGAACAATTTTATCAAGTTTGAGCCTTAATTGAACTTTGATGTTGTCGCTTGCATCCATTTGATTTCAATCATATTTTTTCTTACTTTAGTAGTCTAACAAGCTCACAAATATGATTCTTCAACTATCTTTGACTCCCTCAGCTTTCAAATGCCTCCCTAGAGGTCTTTGTTTTTTAGTTTTGCAACCCTTCATCCACATTTAAAGCATAACACTCAACCCAAGAATGTATCATCATTTCTTTGAGATGGTACAATCTCCCGTATTACTTCATCACGAGTCAAATGATAATAAAATATCACTTTAATCATTCTCTCATTATTACTAGTATCCATAGTATTAACCTTCACTTCAAAATGAGGTTTTTCTGCCATAGTTTTCTAAAAGCTTCATCAATATATCTTTACTTTTTCCCTGAAGAAACTCACTGAAAGTAATACATCTATGATTGATGAATTTTGTTCATATATGTTTCACTTCTAATAGCTCATAACCTTGTCTACCTCTTAGATAGTCATTGAAAACACGATCGACAATTTTAGCATCAAGATGACTTGACTTAATTTGATCAATAAACAAGTTTTGAGGTCATTCAAAACAAAGTAGGTTATAAATATTCCTACTATAAAATTTCGTAAGTGATTGAAAGTCTATTCTTGTAAATGAATATCTAACGATCAAACAAGTTGCTTTAAGTTGCTTTGGCATCAGCCTTACCTCAACAACTCCATGAAAACTCAGCAATCAAATAATTTTTTATCTCTTATTTTATGCAAAACTCATTAAAGTGCTCTGAAACAATCTCCAAGCATCCATCATATCTTGACTTCAAATCTCATAACATGTTCTTTTCATGAAAATATTCACTAGATGATGATGAGTGAAAAAAACATTAGAACATTCTAAAATATATAATTCACGTGTTTTAGACTCTTTAGCAATTATCACTTCTTCATGTGAAATATTTCAACACCTCGTGTTTAACTATGGTGCAATAGCCTAGATCATCAAACCTGCTTATAGATAATAATTTTTCCTTAAGCTATGGAACATACCTCCTATTGTAAATAAGAAACTCGCGATCATCAAATATTTTAAGACTAACTATACCAATACCATGAACCTTGCGAACCTAATTGTCATCAAAGTGAACTACTTCTTCTTCCTCCAGCTTCAAAGTCTCAAATTACTCTTTTCTTATACACATTTGATAAGAGCAACATAAGATCAGGACCCAACTCGCTTCAGTCTTCAAATCCACTCCACTAATACACCAACACTCTCATAATTATTCTCATCTGACACAATTGCAATTTGACAGAATCATCATTGTCAATCTTCTCAAAACATCTCTTTCATGAAGTGACGAGTTTTTTTACAAGTGGAGCATTTACCTTTGACTTCTCAAACCTTTTTGATTTAGACATTTCTCTACAATCACTTCCTCGTCTTAATACACTCAAGTTTTCACCACTTTCGTCAATATTTAAATCTTTCACCTTTGAATTTTTTTTTTAGATCTCATATCCGTCTAATTATCATCCAATATAATAGTGTTTTTTTTACCATAAAAAATGGCATCCTTAAAATGTTCGAATAATTTAGATAATGAGTTGGGCAAGATAAGAATCATGTCCTCATCTGATAATTAATAATCTTAGAAAATTATGTCAAATGTTCTCTATCATTCAAAGGGAGTAGAATTATTGTTTTAGATTCAACCGTGAGCCTCGTGTAGAATCATTCAACTTCCATTAAAACTTTATCCTCAGACACAAAATAATACTTCTCACCTTATCAACCATCTCAATCTTCCCCTTGATAACTCATCTATATACTATACTATATCTATTCTAGACTAATAATAATTCACTTTCTTCATCTTTATTACCTTTAGTTCAAAATCTATTTTCTTTCTTTTCTGCCTCATAGTAAGTCTAAACATACTTACTATTAAGAGATCTAAAATGATTTTATTATTCAACACCCTAATTTTCCATTTTATTTTTTACAAAGTATTTTATAGATCTCACTTTCTCCTCATTCAATATATTAAATGTTTCCAACACCAATTAATTCACCACACTTCAACACATATTCAACACCTTATTGCAAACATGAATTTTTTTTTCCGAATATCCTCATTTTACTTAGTCTTAAAAGTTTTACTTTTTGCTTCACCCATCTTCTTTTGGAGTACTAGTATGTCTTAACTTCATCCTATTGATCCTTACTTTCAACATTTTTACACCTTCGTTACTTTAGCGATATTTATGTCATTTAAGTAATATGCATCTTCTTTTCTCCAACTTTCATCCATAAGAGAAGAGAAATGTTTCTATTTCTTTCTTCCATTTCCAGTCCCACATCAGGTACAACTCCAAAAATCATTTCACTTTCACCTAACTTTCCTTCCTTTAAAATTTCCTCCTTTTACTTTCTTTCTTTTCCTTTCTTTTTCAATCCAAATACACCAACAAGAATCCAAGCAAAATACATATACACACAAACACAAACATGCTACAATAAAACAAGGATTTGACAATTAAACTCAATCAAAAGCCCCACCTTTTATTCCTATTTCAACATTGATGGTAAGGCAAACAAAGACCATTATTACATCTACATTCATCAGCCAAAAATTTAATAAAAAAGGTTAACCTAATACTATAATAATAATCACAATTAATATATAAACATAGGTTAGAAAAACTCATAAAACCAAAACCCACAAAAAGACACAATTCAAGAAGCAGCAGCCGCCATCGGTGGAAGAGTTCTTGACATAGAACCTCCATTAAAGAAACCAAAACCTTTCTCAGATTCAACTTCATCATCTTCCTCCTCGGCATCCCAAAGAAAATGTGCATAAGACGCAAGAACATAACTGCAACAACAACAACAAATCAATCATTTTGTTAATTCATAATTAATCACTTAATCAACAATTCAATATCATAACTAATCACTTAATTAACATATTATTATTACCAGTCATCAGGAGCTGCTTTAACCGCTTGATCAAAATAAGTCTCGGCTCTCGAAGCATCCTTATGACACTCCCATATCAAATCCGCGTAAAGCGAAAGAACGTTACCATCATTTGGATTTTCCAATATTGCCCTTCCACAATACTCTTCAGCTTTCACATAATCCTTACGAACATCTTTCAAGAACTTCGCGTAGTTGCTAAGAAAAAGTGAATTCCCTGGATTCGCTTCGATCATTGCACGGTAATACAAATCAGTACTATCGTTACCGTGATTTGAATCACCGAATCTCGATACACCACCGTCGTTTTTGTCAAATCCACCGCCGTCGCCACCTCCTTCTTCCACCAACACACCACTGCTAACATCGACTCCAGTCTGGATTTCTTCCAATTCTGATAAGGAACATAACGCGGAACTAAAAGACGCCGATCTGGAACGAGCACCGAAACCGAGAGTTCTGCCTTCTTCATCGTCGACATCGAATTGACGACGGTGGAGAGGCTTCACTGAGAGATCGGTCTCTGACAGTGCTCGAGTCAGTTTGTTCATCGGCGAACTAGACGAGGAAGGCGAGAACGTAACGGATCTGGATTTCGGGTTCCGGTGAAAGAATTCCGGTTCTGGATTCATAACCGGTGTTGATGAGCTTCTTAGAAGCATTGTGATGATGAATCTTGAATCTTGCTTATGTTCAACGCTAAAAATCTGAGTATAAAACTGGAACTACTCACACATGTGAAAAAGTGTTTACATGATTATGGACTTTTATAGAAGAAGATAGGAATAGATCAGATCCGTTGATTTTTCATCAAAAGAAATGGGACCCACCCCTACGATTTGAAGCCGTTGGATTGGAAAAAATCATGAGCTGGTTTTGTAGAGGAGAGAGAGTGAGGATAGATTTTTTTGAGTGACGGGTGAGGCTGTGAATTAGAGAGGTCGCGGTCGGATGGGTTTAGTTTGGACAAATGTTTATGGGTTTTCGATTACCACCGCCCGTGGAAAATCTCTCAACCGGTCCCTCTTGAGGTTATTTATGTAATTTCATTGGCAAGTTGTACGCTGTCAGATATTTTGGGCCGTTGGTTTTTCTTTTTTCCACATGTTTTTTTTATTGGGATTATTTTATTTTAAATATTTAGAACTAATTAATGATGAATTTCAATCTCAATTATTTTTAATTCGTCATTTTTATCGTTCTAATTTTAATTTTTAAAAATCTTAGTTATCCATTTATAGATTATGCATTATAGGTTGATCTATAAAAGTGTTATTATTGGTTCTTCTATAAAGGTGTCATCTAATCCAAATAATGGGTGGTATCGTATTAAGTAGGATTGTTTAAAAAGTTCTAGAAAGTATGATTTTTTAACTTGAAGTTATGGGTGTTTAAAATCAAATTAATGTAATAGAAAATTGTAAAATTAAAACGAATTAATTTGAAATCGTAAAAATTCTTATTTGATTCAAATGTATTTATGTTATTTTTTAACGAATCGTGTGATGGTTTGATTTGGATTTGGATTTTACAAATCAAATCAATCTACATTATGTTATAATATTTTATTAATTAATATATATTTTTATTAATTCTTTAGAGAAATCAACATGTATATGTGTATATTTTATCATATTAATCGTAAAAATAAAATTTTATTTATTTATAAATATTACTTTTATAAAATATATTTTATCGTATTCTTATATAATACTTATTTAAGAATGCAATTTATGTATATCATTCTTTAGATTTAGATAAAATTATAATACGCAATTTTATATATTAAATTATAATTTATTTTAATAATTATAATTTATTTATGGTAATATATGAATGATTAAACACAAAATTATATTTTTATCTGGTTTAATGACTTTTTTAAAAAAACAAACCAACTGAACTATTCCAAACTGCATTAGTTTGATTTGATTTGGTTTTATTTTTAAAAGCAAGCCGAATTAAACCGAACTACACGCTTTTTTTACTTCCGATTCAGGTGATTTTTTGCTTCAAAACTGTTTAAACCGCATCGCGAACACTCTTAGTCAAAGCAGCTTGCTCGACAAAAAATCAAGGATGTGTCAAATAAGTCTATCGAAATGTAGAAATAGTTTGTACACACAGATTTGATTAAGGTCTAAAATAGATAGATTTGTTTTAGTTTCAAAATAGATATTTTGGACTTTTATAGTTTTTTGCTTTAAGCTTAGGGAGCAAGTGATCGCGACTTTATGTGTCTTAAAGAATCTAGACCACAAGTATACAGTCTTATCGCGCGTAGCTTTAAAGATTATCGAATCCCAAGGGAATAAATGTTGACCTATCGTTATCTAAAATTACTACGTAAATCTAAGGCTAATAATGTAAATGATTTGGGTTTAGGGAACCTAACTGATTATAATCTAGTTTAGATTCAGAGGGGAAAGTATCGGTATGTAATTTTCGGACTTCGAGGATTTAGCCTCTTCTCACACTCTCGTGTTTATTGATTCAGATCCAATAATCAAACCTAAGTGAGTGCTCTCGCTGTTTCAATTAGAGTTTAAAAATAGTTTTTAAAAATAAATAAAACCTAATCAACTTAAAAGTGCTCTCGCTGTATTTTAAGTTGATGCCTGATACTAATGTCCGTTATTATCTCAAACTCTCGTTTTATTGATCCTAACTTTTAATCTATATTTTACTCTCGTAACAAAACAGTTTACATTAAGAACTAGTAATTGAAACCAGAAAATTAATCTTTTTAAAACGGAATAGATCGAAAGGCGTTGCTAAACCCCGTCAGCTATATGACCTTACATACCGATAACTAAACTTAGCCTAGCATGTTATACGATTCAGTTATAGTGCAACGGTAATAAACAATATCAGACAATTCGGATAACACATGCATTTCAGATAATTTAGGCATAAAATAAATAGACAATTAAAATAAGCCGATAAATAAATAAACAATTAAAATAAGCCAACAATTAAATTAAAAAGTTAAAATAAACCTGAAAAATAAAAAGGCAGAATATTTGGCAAACTTTAGGTGTCTCCCACAGGTCAGTGAGATATGTCCTTCGTTGCTCCGAAAATTAAATGCGATGAAGGAAATTAAAAAGCGCAATTCTAACGTAAGGTTAGAATCAACAAAGTTCGCAACAATCCCCGATGTGAAAATTGCTACGAGAAAAAAAAAGCAGATACTATACTAAATAAACCGAAATCGATAAAATAAAACTATACTGAAAAATAATTTTCGCAGAGTAACAGTAAAGAATGCAAAAAAAAAAGTGTTGAAACCGGAGAATGAATGGCCTATTTATAGAGTTAGGATTCGCCTGGCTGTTGAGGTTTTCTCACCACCGAATTCTCCTCCGTAGTGATCGCTACGGAGTGCTAGGGTTTGTGTGACGGTCGTCACAGGCTTCCTTGTGGAGGAAGCCTCGCCTCCAAAATCGTCGCGGCCGTTAGGGCTTGCTTGGCAGGGTCTAACGGTCATTACACCTTTGGGTCAGGTGGGAGGCGTGTGGCAATGGGTTGGGCCTTGTTTTTCATTTCTTTTATTCAACCTTACTTCTTTTACACCGCCATTTTTCTTTACACCACATACTTGCATACTTTGTCTTTTTCGTGGATTTTAAATACGATTTATTCGACTTTTCTTGACTTTCTTCGCACATGCCTTATAATTGATAAAAATATGAAAACATAGAAAATACCGGCATAATACGAATAAAGAGTAATTTAATTAATTAAAATACGGATAAAAATCATATAAATTGATCCAAATAATTGATACATTTTCGGGTTATCAAACTCCCTTACACTGAACCTTTGCTTGTCCTCAAGCAAATAATAGAATAAAAATCGTTTAGCACAAAATCTCTATCACAATTCCACAATACGACTCGAATCGTACGTGGTTGAGGGGCGTTACATTAGAAAGATGGAACTGGGTTCTGACACTAATGATACAAAAGTGACACGAAACCATATAACATGGTCAAAACATTCCTTCCTATGCAAACCAGTCCGAATCATGCTATCATAGCTCAACCTAATTCTTTTCGTTCGAAATCAACCGCTTTCATTCTCACGCAATCACATTAAGCCCTTTATCTATCGCACGCATATAGTAGAGTCGTCGGTTAGTGATTCTGGTCATTTATGCACGGAGTTCTGGTACGCAAGTTGGTAACCCTCTCTCTTTCCCATATTATAGGCCTTGGGGGATCGAACCATGGTCCGCCCTACCAAGTTCAGCACCAGATACCACTGAACAGACTTATAACTGGTTGTTATATTAGTTTCTTGTATGTTCCGCAACTGTTGGGTTAAATGACCTGGTGAGGGTCACCTAACTTAATTAGCGCATTCCCTATTATATCTTGATACTTAAAAAAAAATTGATTAGGACCAGTCACTTATATTCATCGGCTCCCTACATAGTTTATGGATAAGACGATGTCGACTGCTTGTATAAACTACTCGGGGTTGATCTAAAACTTAAAACTTAAGGTCTTGGTATCATAACTACTCAAACTGATCTGCATGATTTGGAAGATTTATGTGTCAAGGCGGTATTATTTTTGTCGAATCTTGTTCAAAAGTTCTAACAATTAGCAGCAACCTATATACTTTATGAATGTACCGAGCTAATGCGTCGAAAAAAAATTTTGTTATGGTTCAAGAAAAATGTGGAAGTAAGAATAACTTACGGAAATGAATACCGATCTGATAAGAATTTTTTTATTGAATGGAAAGGGAAATAACTGAAATTCAAAACTAACTTACTAAAAATTGAAGATAAAGGTTTCTTCCCCTACACTTAAACTGAGCATTGTCCTCAATGCGACAACTAAAGTGAGAAAATGGAAAACTAATAAGGAACTTAAGAAAATAGAAAGAAATATAAGGAAACAAGAAAACAGATTAGTCCTCATTGTTGTCTCTAACATTTTTGTTGCTTGATGCTTTGCCTCGTGCTCTTCCTCCACCGCGTGTTCTCACTCCACCTCTTCTGGGTCTAGTAGGTTCCTCACCAGTGTTGTAAACATAAGCATGCAGGACTTCAATGCAGAATGATAAGTAGCACATCTCATTAGTCAGATACATCTCCCTAGCGTTCACCTTGTTTTTGTTTGCTCGCCCGAACACTGTATTAGCTAGGACACGGTGGAAGTAACGGATGTACGGGTTGTGGATATGAGTGAAAAAAAGCTCTGCCCAATCATCAACTCGAGTTTCAGTTAAACACTCCCAAATTTCAAACGACCTTGTCGTCCAATATTCATCATGCGGAATTCGGTATTCCACACCCTCTCCATGGTTAAAGTGAAGTACCTGACTCAAAGTCTCTTGGTTTATGGTGTACTCTGTGTTGAATAATCTGAAAGTTGGTGTGCCAATCAGGTACTAATCGAATTCTGGAGTAGGTGGTGTTTGGTATGCAAAAGAACTCAAAAACTCCAACGTGAGGGGTTCATAAGTTGGCAGATTCATAGTGGTAATATGGTGTAAACCATATTCATGAAGCATGAATTATACACTATCAAGCAACCCCAAGTCACGTAGACAATCTTCATCAATATACTTTGTGGGAAGTATACCTCTCTGATGAAACCTCCGGTAAAGTTGCTCTTGTAGGATTTCGGCTTCTCCATCTCTAAACACCATATTTGTGAGGTATGGTTCCTCTCTTTCTTCTTGAGCTCTTCTGGCTATTTTTGTGAAAGGTTTTGGAAATGGAAATGTGTAGAAGGTAGAAGAGTTGTTGAAGAAAGTTGATGTAATGGTGATGTTCTTCTCAAGAGTTTATAAAGAGTAAGGTTTTAATGGTGGAGAGAAGGTTTGTGAAAGAATTGAATGAGTATTAAGGGTGGTGTTATAATGGAAATGAAACGGGTGGAAGTTTGAAATGCTTTGAATGGAAATGAATGAAGAATAAATGGGTTGTTGGTTGATTTATAACGTTTGGGGTGGTCTAGGGTGTGTAACGGTCGTTACACATGGCTTCTTTTTGCAAGCCAAGCATGTCACCCTTGTAACGGTCGTTACAAGGTGTTGACTCCTAGAATTTCGCGTGCCTGCAACGGTCGGGACATGGCAGCATGCATGAGATTCTCTTCTCTTGTAGACTGTGGCATGACATAGTTGTGTCATTTCAATGTCTTAATTGGAAAAATAAATTGAGCGTGGGAGACAATGAAGTGACTATTTAGGTGTGTCATAGGTGTATCATTCAAATATAACTATATACTAGGTCTACTAGATAAATATGCATGCATTTTTATTTTTTTAGATGAATACAATAATAACAAAATAACATCATATTTGTCGCACCCCAAAATTTACCCTCCTAAGTTCAGAACTTCGTCTTCAGGATTGACTTTAATTGATTTAAGGGTTATTGCAGTTACATGAACATTTGGCTATGTTCCATAAGGATTGAAGTTGTTGGTTTGTTATGCATTCCAATCATTTTATAAAAGAAGAAGGTGACTGATGGAATCAGGTTATCTGAGGCCTTTAAGAAATTAGGTCAAAGTTGAATTATTTGGATCTTCTTGAAGTACAAGTTAAATTTGGATTTGATAATCAAAGTTTTGGATTTATAAGTGTCTACTTGATACATTACAGTTGATTCGCTTAAAAATACATGTTTCAAAAGAAGATTGGTGCTCAAGCTTTTCTATGCAATAATTCAAATGGACTCCATTTCAAATCTTTCAAATGTCAAGTGAATCTTTACGATTTTTAAATAAGAATTGTTTCTTTTTATTTACGAATCAAAGTTCTGTGCTTTACTCAAACCATTCAAATACTTATCATTCAAGTTGTGTGGTAATGTTCTTTTGATTCATCATGACGTTAAGGTATTCAAACATTCATTCAAGAGTCTTGATTCATGTTAAAACGGATAGATTCATCCGTGTTTGGTTCCTTGAAATACAATTTCCTACTTAGCAAGAAAGGAGAAACCTTGTGATAATATTCATTCAAGATTAAAGGATAAGACTTAAATTTCATTCATGATATATTATTCAAGATTCCAAATTACAAATGGTCAAATCCATAGAATCCAAATTGTTCAGGATGTTTTTCTTTCATTTGTTCAATTTACAAGGAATGGTATTCAAGCTTGTATTCATTTATCTCAAGTTACAAAGAAGTCCAAGATATCATAATTCTACAAATTTCTAAAGCAATTTCTACAAGGAAAGTCTTGAGGTTTCTAAGTGTCTTGGCTTTTTTCTTCGAGTTGCAAGCCTTTCAACTTCGCGGTCATCTTGAGTTACCTTTCCATCTTCATCGCCATGCCGTTCCACCATCCATCGTTACATGAAACAAGGAAAAAGAACATGAGTTAGAAGTCGCAAAATGAAACAAAATTACGAGAAATTATCAAAGATTATTCTTTTTTGTCGAGAGACTCATCATTAGGCGTTTGGCGGGAATCAGGCTTTGAATGCTAAACCTCAGAATCTTGCTTAAAGATTAACCATCGGCGGAAAACGGTTTGTTTGCAAATCACGATTTGACTCGGTTCACAAATAAACCTAACTCAGTATAAATCATCACGGTTTTAATCCCAACAAACAAGCATAAGTCAAGGCAGCAAGCATATATCAGTCCACAGTTTAATATCCCAGGCAGCAAGACTAAAGTCAAAGAACAGCAACAATATGGGTTATCAGCCACAGAGGACATTTAAGGACTCAGAAAATCATCATTTTACAGCATGGTTTAGAAACGAATGCAAGCAACAAAGTCAGAGCAGAGCAGACAACATGGTCTAGCATGGTGATTAGCAACCAATGCAAGCAATAGACTCAAAAAAGCATCATTACAGCATGGCTATTAACCACAAAACACAAGCAACTGGGACAGAAAGATCAGAGAGCAGAGAAGACAAAGTATAATATCTGTTCAAGATATATAAAAGAGACACCAGAAAAACTCTCAAACAGACAGAAGGTTCTAAACACAGAAAAAAGAGAAGGAAAAGTTTGTTTGTAACATCTGTTCTATCAGTACTATCAAACCGAGCAAGAACCAAACATAAGAAACCAGAAAAGCTAAGAGCCAATATAGTATATGTTCCATTCACAAACTAACACAGCCAAAATCCCAGAACGAAACACAAACAAAAACGTAAACACAAAAACAGGGCAAGCATATTCATCATTTTCTCAAACAACCTTCAGATTCAGTTTTTTTCTCCAGAAATCACGGTTCTGTTAACAGAGAAAGAAGAAGAGTTCGGAAAGGTCTCACCCGTTACCGTCAAAGAGGTAAGATTCACGGCCTCTATGGAGGATTCTAGGGTTCCAAAGCCAAAGCCGTCTGTAAAACAATAATCAAAACAAACAGTTATCAGAAATCGGTCAAAACATGCAGTAACAGTTCGAGATGAGAGAGAGATAGCGCGACGGCGAGAGAGAGATGAGAGCGAGCGATCGCGATAGTGAGAGAGAGAGAGAGCTAGAGAGGTAGCGCGACGGTGAGATGAGCGGCGGCGACGGTGAGAAAGAGAGACAGAGAACGATCGCGGCCAAACGAGAGAGAGATGAGGAGAGCGGCGAGTCAGGGTTGAGAGGAAGAAGATGAAACACATGCGTGAGAGAATGAAGAACAGATTTTCTTTTGTTTTTTTTCCCAAAACTTTATTTTCTTGTTTTAATTATTTCCTAAAAATATAAAACAAATTTATTTTTTCTTTTTATTTTATATTAAATCTGGTGGTGACAAGTGTCACCACCTTGTCTTTTTTTATAATAGAAAAAAATCTGTTTTTTTATTTTTAGTTAATTTATTTATAAAAAAAATGTTAATATTGAATAAATATATATATGTGGTGTAATATTGTTATTTTTTGGGACCGTCGGAGTATTTTGGATCGGAAGCTGTTGTACTCGTTTCGTTAGTGCGTGGAGGTATTGTGGACCAGTCAAAGATCAGATGGTTTTCCTTTTTACTTCGCGGAATCACTACAATTCAGGCTATTTCTGAATTCTTATTCTATTTCAATTAATTTATTTTGTGCAAATAATATTTCGTTGCGATGTACTAAATAATTATTGGATATGATAGTTTGTGTTTGATGATTTATCGATTAAACTATTAGCCGATTTTTCATCAAACAGAAAAAATCATCTCTAATAATTATTTAAATTTCCGATTGTATTGTATGGTATTTTTGTCTGTTTATTTACTCATTCAGTATTTATTCACCAATGTACACTTTGCACACAATCAAAATTAAAATCAATTCGATTTCATCCTGATTGGCTCATATGCCGATTTCTTAAAGGGTCTCATGGTTGGGGATGGGCATGGCCATCCTCACGAGGTTGATTAAAGCCCTTGTTGCTTTAATCAATCATAACCCGAAATAACATTGGTCTATATACCAATTTTCCATGCACCAGGGTCTCATGGTTGGGGATAGGAGCACCTATCCTCACGAGGTTAATTAAGTCCATATACTTGATTAATCATAACCCGCTTCCATTCCATCTCAGCACGCGTATCAGAATGCTTTCATAATTAAAGTTTCAAACCTCGATCCAACGTCGAGTGCATTTTCGAAACCTTTTTCGTAATAAAGTATAAGTTTTTAGTCGTTGGACGCTAGACCAATTGCTAAAAAACTTGTCACCAAATAAACTTTCAGTCTGTAAGTCATTGGACACTAGACCAGTTGCTTAAAGACTTCTAAATAACGTGAAACTCGTTTCACTTCATTTTTTCTCAAGAAAACTTTTTTGGGTGATAGACGACTCGTGCGAGCATTATTTCCTCGGGTTTCTAGTATTTGAATCATGAGACGTTAGCCTCATTGTTCGGTACTTTTTCATCCACATAAAAAACAATTCAACTCACTCAAATTCTTTTATCGCTCATATGCGATCATAAAAACTCTTTTCCGACAAAGAGTGTGCAATAGACATTTCAAATACGAGCGAGGACTTAAGCTTTTCAAACAAACAAAACAAGTCCTAGTTCAAAGCATTTGAAACGTCTAAACGCACGATTTTCCAGATAAAATCAATACAAACTTAAAACCTTTTTTAGAGGAACTACAGAGTTTTGACTTTCCCATTGCACAAGGGAATATGTAGGCACACGGTTCTGAAACCGTGTCAAACTCAAAATAATAATAAACAATTTCTTTTTCTTTTGGTATTCATAACTTAGCAATAAACACACACAAACGCGTAGAATTAAATGGGTCCCATCGAGTACGATGGATGTAAGGGGTGCTAATACCTTCCCCTTAGATAACCGACTCCCGATTCCACTTTTTGGTCACGTAGACCGCCTTATCCGCTTGCTTGGGGTTTTATCTATATTTTCCCGTTCTTTTTAGAACAAATAAAATTAGGTGGCGATTTCACTGTTTTCGAGAATTAAATGATTTTTGAAAATCGAGTTGCATCAATATTATAATAATAACAGAGCACAATGAGAGATATATTTTGATAACACAAATAAATAGAAAATAAAATGAATATAAAATGATAAAATAAAATAGATGAAACAAATAATAAATTCGAAAAATGAATAATTAACCGAAATAAGTAAATAAGTCTAAAATGATGCTAAGAAAAACTAAAATAAAATAAATAATACTCTAAATAGACACTCCCCCTACACTAAGAGTGAACAGTTGTTACACCCCAAAATTTACCCTCTTGATTTAGGCTTATGTTTCATCATAAACATCATATTTAATTGCATTCATATCTCATGATAGGATCCAAGCTCTTTGGGTTCTCAAGACTTCTACAAGCTAAGGAGGTTGATTGTGTTAGCATGCCCTTCTGAGGGAATCTCAAGTTGTCATATTTGTGGATCTTTCAGAGTCACCATGGTGTATTATGCCTCAAGACATTCCATTTGTCTCATTGAGCCCTCAGGAGTTGAAGTTTTGTAGAGAATTGGTGAGAAATTCATCTGTGGCATTCATCTGATGAAATTAGGGTTTTGGCCCTCTGTGGAGTTTGAAGCTTGGATGAGTCAATTTCTTGAAGTATTACCTTCTTATTATCATATGAGTTATCATGGTTCAAAGGATTGCTCAACACATTCAGAAGATTTGAGGTTTTGAAACTTGATTGGTTATCTCCTAACACATGGAGCAAAATTAGGGTTTTGAGGAAAATCAGGATTTCTTCAGATTTTTTCACTCAAGATTGATTTCACTTGTTTCTATATGTTGTTGGACATCTATGAGTGAAATATTGAAGCTCAATTTTGAGCAGAAGCAAGTCAATTGATCACAAGGGGCAAAATAATCATTTTGGTCAAAATCAGTCAAAGTCAGGAGTTGACCAAGTGGACTTTTGGTCAACCATCAATTCAAATATCATATTTTCATTTTTCATGACCAAATTCATCATTGAATCAAGAAAGTTGAAGAAATTAGGGTTAACTTGTTCATGAAGTTATTTGAAGTGTGAAATTTTTCTAAGTGTCCACCCTATAGAACTTTGACACATCATAACTTTCTCAATTTTTATCCAACGGTTGCATACCATACATTTCTAGAAAGCTTGGAAAAAATCCTACAATATTGCCAATGTGTAAAATTTCTCAAAAATGCACCATTTGAGAGATATTTGAGTTAGAAGTTTCATGCACAAGTTTTGACCAAGGCTGGGCAAGCAAGCAGTTTCTGGGCATTTTCTTTGAGTAATTTTCACAAAAAGGTGGTGGGAATAATGTTGAGGCTTATATCTTTTGATTTAGATAGAATTTTTGAGAACCACTTTGTGCATTTTGAAGTATGCCATGAGAGCTTTAAATGGAACTTTGAATCACATCATTTGGTTCAAAATTGAGCAAGTTACAAGGCTCACAAGTTGAGGTCATGAAGCTGACTCCATGCACAACCATGCAGACCAGAACGTGCGTGTGGCTGCCCAGAATTTTCCTTGCTTGTTCACAACTTCAAATGATCATATCTCACTCATTTTTGCTCCATTTTCAGTGAACCAAACTTTGTTTTAATCATCATTCTAAGAGCTATTGATATGTATCAAAAGGCCAAGAAATGCACGAGCCATTTGTGAGAAAATTGGAGGAGAAAAAGGTGGTGCAAGGCTGTTTTTGAGCAGAGTTTGTTTTGTGCATTTTTTAACTTGTTTTACAAGTTTGTTTCAAGCAAGCATGGCCAGGACTCGAAGCAAGCAAGCCAGCACGCATCCTTTGCCATAAAAAGCCAAACATTTTGAGCATTTTTCCTCACACTCATTCCATGCACTAACTTTATTTTTGCCATATCAAGCAAGGCTGAGGAAATATCACGTGAGCATATCTTTCACCACTCATCCAGCTCATCAAAACACAGTGGAAACAAGCATGAATAAGCACAAAACTCAAGCACTCAAAAGATGCCATTTTTGGTGATTTTTTTGAACAAAAGGACTGATGTACCCTCTTTATTTCTCACACATTATAAGTTAGAGATCACATTTGAGCAAAAAGCTTCCTCTCTCTCGTTTTCCAGATCTCAAATTGCTCTGCATTTTCCATTTTTTCTCATACTTGGAAGTTGTTGCAAATCGGTTTTGAAGTGGATTTTCTTCATCATTCAAGCTCCATTGAAGATCTAAGAGCAAGATTGTGGTATTTTCTCTTCAAATCTAGAGGCATATTTGGATTTATTTTTCCAAATCAAGAGGTAACATTCAAACTTCAAATCTGAATTTCTAGCTTGCAATTGATGAATTTGAGCTTATGTATGCGTGGTTAGCTGGCCAAACATTAGGTTTGATGTATAATTTCATCTGTTTGTGAAACATATTGCATAGCATGAAGTTCTGGAAATCCGGATTTGGATGATTTTCTTGATTTTCTGGCTCAGATTTCTTGATGTATGGTGGATCATTTGATGTTTTACAAGTTGTGTGTTGTAGCTTGCCATGTGATCTTTATTTAGAGCTTTGAATCGTTTAATTTGGTTAAGAATTGAGTGAGATACGAATGTTAGAAGTTGCTTGCATAAAACTGGAAAAATACGTGTATTAGGGCATGGCTAGAGGTTGAAGATGATGCGTGGCATCATCTGATTGGTCCGTGTAATTTTAAATTTTCATTTTATTATTTCATAATTAGCATTTTGCATCAATTAATTTTGCATTCAAAAATCATCCAAAAGTTCCAAAAAGAATACCATAGGCTCAAAATGACTTTAAATATTTTGTGGAATTTTTTCCAATTTTTTTAAACTGTTTTGACAAATTAAATAAATTCTGACTTTAATTAATTGCATTTCAAATGAAAATTTCTTAGCAAAATACTTTCCAATATTAAAAAATTCCACAAAAATTATTTTGAATCCTCCAGAGGATTAATTTTGAGTTTCTGAATTTTATTTCATTATTTTTGCATTTTTACATAATTAAATAAATTCATGCATTATATTGCATTTCATACATAATTAAATTGTTAAAAATGCTTCCATGCATACAAAAAATACATAAAAAATATTTTGATTCATTTAAATCATGTCCCATGCGTTTTTGAATTTTATTCCATCATTCTTGCATTTTTTTCCATTTTTAAACAATTTCATGCATTATATTGCATTTCATGCATATTTAAATCATTTAAAAATACTTTCATGCATATAAAAAAATGAATAAAAAATATTCTAGCTCATTTAAATCATAAGTCATGCATTTCTGATTTTTATTTTGCAATTTTTTCATTTTTGTATGATTAAATCAATTTTTGTATTAAATACATGATTTGCATTATCCATTTTTGCATTTTATTTTTTTTACCACTTTTCTTTGAAGATAAAAAATTCCAAAAATATTTTTAACCATGTTTAGGATGTTAGGTCACTGTTTCTAATTTTTATAGATTTTTATTTCTGACTTTTACATTTTATATCAATTTTTCTTATTTATTGGTCATACAAGCATGCATATGGAACTAGAGTTGACTTTTTGATTTTGCTTTTGACCTTTCCATGGATTTTTAACTTGGGCAAGGATATGTCCCTGGCTTGTAAGGGATTTGAGCTCCTTATTTCATTTTTACTTGGATTTTATCTTCTATTTTTTCTATTTTTGTGGAATTTCTAAAGTGAACATACCTTTGCCTAGTGTAATTGAGTCTAGCTTCAATTGTGAAGCTTGTGGACATGATTTAAGGCCAAGCTTTGGGTATGTGATGATCATTTGAGTGCTCTAGTGATGTGTAACATGTTTTCATTCATTGGAAATTACATGTTGATCATTAAGTTTCTACTTTGAGCATAAAGTTTTGTGTGGTTCCTAAAACCCTATTTTGTTGATGTCTTGATTCTTAAACCTTTTTTCTTGTATAGTTTGTGTTTTTAATTGATGTTTAGGGGGAATGATAACCTCATGAATAGTCTTCTAAGACTTGAGATACATTTGACCTCAAAGGATCACTTTGATCCTTTAGTTAAAAGTTTGATCTTTATTTCATTTGTTGCATTCTTGTGCATGGATTATAAGGTGAGGAATGCATTCATGCAATTTTTTAGGAACCTACTTCTCACTCCCTTACTTAATCCTCTTAGAATATCTAGGGCCTTGATTCCATTTTAATTGATTCATTTAAGCCCCTAATTTGCTCAAGCTCATGCAAATTTTGTTGAGTAGAATGTTATCAACTTATGTTTATGTTTGTATCACTTGTGTTATGTGCATCATGCATGGCTTTAGAAGTCCAATTCCAATTGGATCTTTAATATTCACTTCTGATCTTTAATCTTGAGTTAAACTTATGACACAAGTCACACATGGTTTTAATTTTAAAATTAAAACTACTTTGTTTAAATCTTTCTTAAGTGTCATGTTTAACTAGTTTAGATGTTTCAAACAATGAACTTGTGTGTGTGTGAGCCTCTTACTTAGATTGAATTGCTTTTGTTTATGGTTTAATTAGGTCTTAAGCTACTGACCTTGTGTGTTATATTCATTTCTCATCTTGCCTCTTCATCATGATTGACTCATCAACTTGTTTGCTTACTTACAACTAACCCTAGGGTTTAGGATCACTCCCCTCCACTACTAATATTCGCTATGAATAATTGTGAAGCATGAGATTTGGTAATTGTTTTGTGTTTATGTGAGCATCATGTTTATGTTCTTGTCATCCATCTCATTTGTCCACAACACTTGACACAAATATTTTAAGACACATTCATCTAAGCACACTTCACCACACACTTCTATATGCATGTTTAAACTTTTTCTAGTTGCTTTTGTTTGTGTATTGAAAATGATGAACATGTATATGATGACCATGCATTCTTATCATTATATCTACTGCAATCCATGTCCCCTTATGCTATGAGTTTCATTCTTTTGCATTTATGCATCAACCATGCTCCATTCCATCTTTAGTTGCATTCTAGGTTAAGTTTTTAACTAGTTCTTGTGTAGATGTTGTATGTGTACAATTTGAAGCATCTTATGACTTGATAATGCATAACTTGAGTAGATTTCCATCACATACCATCTCTGATCCCAACACAATTTGACACTTAGCACATGTATGCACAAGCACACACACACACATGCATGCACATGTCTACTCGCACTTGCACGAATCGAATGCATTTCTCTTGAGTGGTTTGCTTTTGAATTATTTGAATGCATGTTAAAGTGATTTTGTTGATGAAGTAACATGTTTGCTACTGTAACTTGTGTATTTTAATGTTACTTGACTCATTTCTCTTCATCTTTGCCTTTCCATGGCTTCTTTTAGTTTGTAAACACCTCTTAGGTTAAGCATTTCAACTATTTTCACACCCATGTTGTAATTGCATCTTCATGACATTTCTTTTATGTTTTGATTATTAATTCACTCATATGATATTGGTACTATAGTCTCTTCATCTTGACACCTTCTTTTCATATCATAAACCTCACACACTTAGATGCACTTCACCACACGCGTTCGTTGCATGTTTGCACACTTTTGATAGATTTTGGCTCTTGAATCTTTGTGGTTTGTTTTTGTATGATATAAGTAGAAATTAACATGATTATCTACTGACTTGTATGTCTTTTTATTCTTTGATTTCCTATCAACTTCATCTAAGCCCATCGCTTCGTACAATTAGCTCTTTGCATGCTTTTAGGATTAGTTTCGACCTAGTTTGTGAATTAACTTGTTTGTGGGTGTCTATAAAGATGTTTGATGTTTTTTAAATTTTTGTATAACTTTGTAAATGGATGTTGTGTCTACTGACTTCACTTCACATGACACTTTGCATGAGCATAATTCACTCAAATTTCACTACATCTTCTTCTTTCTTTTTTTAGCACTTGTTAGTGCTTGGTTTGTGTGCTTTTGCCAAAGCACTCTACTTGATTCTACCCCTCTTCTCACTTGGTTTCCCAACCAAGATGATTGATTTTATATATTCCCCTTAGTTTTTGCTCGATTAAGTTAGTTTTTGAGTTTAGACATTAAGTTAGGCATCCATGCATGATAACTTTAGGTAGATCTTCCCCTTGTTTATATCCATAACTAAGGAGCAACTTTGCATGATAACATTAGGATTTAGAAGTAGGTTAGTTTCCCTTAGCCATTTTACCTTTATCCTTTTTCATCCTTAAAACTAAAATCTTGTTTTTGTCAAGTGCATTAAAACATTCTAATAATCTGAAACTTTTTCCAAAGTAAAAGATACAAACCAATTAGTCTAGGACGTTTCGTCGTCCTGTTCGTTGTTGATGCTTCGTCGTCTTGCTGCTGATGTTTCGTCATCTCATCCTCTGATGTTTCTTCATCATGTCCTTTGATGTCTCGTCATCCCATCTTCTGATGTTTTGTCATCCCGCTTTTGATGTTTCGTCATCCCGTCAGTAGCTGATGTTTCTTCATCATGGAGGTGTTTGAAACAACCGGCTGAACATCATCCGATAACTGTATCAATGAAGTCGCCATCGAACGTTTTTTATCTCGTAAAAGGAGAAAGGCAAACGCATCGCGAAAACCTAAAAGGGATAAGGCACGGTCTTGCGACCGAGAGATAGGATAAGGGAATCTATTACGCGAAGGGAAGGTATTAGCACCCCACGCGCCCGTAGTACTCTACGGTATCCACTTCTACTTTCTGCCTAATGGGTGTGTTTATATCTATTTGCTACTTAATTGCTACATCTGTATGCTAAAAGAGAATGCATGTGAAAGAAAATAAAATAAAGAAAACACGGGGAAAAGAAGGAAATGTTTACGAAGTTCGCTCGGTCGAGCCCCGTGACAAGATGCCTACGTATTCCCGCGTGCAATGGGAAAGTCAGAGCGCCGTAGTTCGGATCACTTGTTTTGGTGTGTTTCGTGTTTTTTACTTGTGAAAAGAGAGCGCGCAAAGGCGAAAAAGAGTTGGTGTTGGTTGGTTGTTTTTACCTTGAGAAAGGAGTTTAAACCATTATTAAGTGTTTTGTTTTTGAAAGGAAAAACAAGTTTTAGTTTTAATTACATGCAAGGATGCAAAAAGAAACTAGCAAAACAAAAGGAAACTAACTAGTACTAGCCCTAATGTTGTCATGCAAAGATTGGACTTATGGTTGAGGATGTAAGGGAATCTCTACCTATGTCAACATGCAAAGGATGTAAATCCTAATGTCTAGGCTCGAGAATCTATCCTAACGAAGCAGCCCTACGGAAAGCTATCCTATATCCGTCTTGGTTGTGGAACCAAGGGATGCAAGGGATGAAGCAAGCAAGTGCTTTGGCAAAAGCACGCAAACAATGCAATGCAAACAAACAAATGACACACAAGCGCAGAAAAGGAGGAAGTCCCATAGCCTTGACAAGAACGAGCATACCGTGAGTCAACCAGAGCCGACACATACAATTCTGTTGAAGAGCAATGATGCGAGTTCAATAAATGCGAACCCGTGAAAGCGTGGAGAGTCGAATAGGGAACTCTTGCCACTTTTATTGTTGACTCGATAAAGTAAGCAACACGATTCGCGTGTCGAGTGACACGGACTAGAACCGCGGGGTTCGTTTCGACCCTACCTTCCGCTTGCCCATATCATGACTCGATGACATGAAATATAAAAAGCGGGACTTTGCTTAGTGGTACCACGTCGGGCGTCCTAACCACTCTGACCTATGCAAGCACAAAATGTAAACACTTACTGAAAGCTACCTCCCTATGCAGATGGAGGATTTAAAACAAACCAAACACAGTTAGCACACAGAATTGCCCTAAACGGGTCTTTAAATAAACCAGAGGGGTTCCTGAACATGCTCCAACTACGGAAGCCCCTTCATGCATCTCTATTCCTACTTCTCATGGCAAAAGAAAGTCAAAAGCCCTACTTCTCATGATATCTAGGAAAAGTCAAAGAGAATGCAATAAGCAGTAGCAAGTACCGAACGGATATAGAATCCAAGCACGCAAGCTAGCGAAATAATCCGAATACTTCAAGCAGCCCATGCAACAAAAGTAAACCGGTGAGAATTGCTCAAAGCATCAATACAAGCGGAATACGTGTCGATACGCATCCGAAGCGACAATCCCTACAAGAACGGGATAATACAAGCAAAACAAGATAGAAATAGTGCACACGTGGGTGTACAAACTCAACCAAAACCTGCAAGAGAAATCAGATGGATATGCATGGAATGCAAATCGAGCGATAAAACCAATGTCCATAGCAAAGCGGTGAATGAACATGCGAGGAATGCGAATCGAACGATAAAACCAATACTCATACCAAGGTAATGAATGAACATGCAAGGAATGCAAATCGAATCGATAAAACCAGTGCTCATATCAAAGTGATGCATGAACACACGAGGAATGCAAATCGAATCGATAAAACCAATGCTCATATCAAAGTAATAAATGAACATGCGAGGAATGCAAATCGGATCGATAAAACCAATGCTCATCAAAGTAATAAATGAACATGCGAGGAATGCAAATCGGATCGATAAAACCAATGCTCATCAAAGTAATAAATGAACATGCGAGGAATGCAAATCGAAGTGATAATTCCAATATTCAAATACATGTGAAAATGCATGAACATGTGAGGAATGCAAATCGAAATCGATAAAACCAATGTTCAAATACATGTAAAAATGCATGAACATGTGAGGAATGCAAATCGAAGTGATAATTCCAATATTCAAATACATGTGAAAATGCATGAACATGTGAGGAATGCAAATCGAAATCGATAAAAAGAATGTTCAAATACATGTAAAAATGCATGAACATGTGAGGAATGCAAATCGAAATGATAATTCCAATATTCATGTAAATGTATTATTTAGAAATGAATTAGAATTAATAAAAGATATTAATAAAAAATATTAAAAAAATGTCAATGATATTCTAATATCCTAGAATGTCAGAATATATTTTTTATGTATTTTTTATTTGTCGAAATAATCGGAATCGAGAGCTAAATTGAACTAAATGTCAAAATCACAGTACATGAAACAGGGGGGTGCAAAGCAGAATTTCTAATTGAACTAAATCAGTGTTATGGTGCGCTGGGTCCAATATACAGGGGGGTATGGGATAGTAAACTAACAAGGTCCTGTTCGTTTTTTTTGTATTAAGCCCGTTCTAGTTTTTTTGTATAAGTCCAGTACATATTTTTTGGCTGAGTCCAATTATCTTTTTTTTGTTGCAGTCCATTTCTATCACTATTTTCCTAAGTCCATTATTCCGTTTTTTTTTGGTCCAAGCATCATCATTATTATATTTTTATTCAGATTATTTTTACTATACTTCCGTCACATTATCATGTACATGTATGCTAGCTTAACAACAATATCAATTGGTCACATTTATTTACATTACATTAATCAGAAAAATAAATAAATAATGCCAATAAATAATAAAAGGAAAAAACCTTGACCATTGGAGGCTTGACACGTCACGGTCCATGCAAAACAACGATGAACGTTGCCGGAAGCAATCGTCTTCTCCGGCCAAAAGCAGTGCCGTTCACGGCGGCGATCAGAGCGGAATCTCTTCGAGAATTCGAACGAACACCCAGCCTGACTTGATTTCATCCATGGATTCCGAATTCGATCCTCATTTCCTCTAAAAACCACTCAAGCTTGGTGAAATCTTTGCATGAAAACAAGATCGTAAAACTGGAAATTTACGGATGGATATGCTGCCTCTGACGCTTCTTAATATCCATGAATCTTCCAAATCTTGGAGAAGATATAGACGATAACGCTGCCGGAAAAAAAATCCGGGAGAAGAGAATTTCCGTCAACGTTGCTACTGCTCGCCGGAGTTTGTTACGATTCCATTAGAGTCGTGAAGATGAATAAGAAAGTTGTAGCGTTGTGAGAATGAACGGAATCGAGGTTGCTGGCATTGAAGAGGAAAACGGTGTTGATGAAGGAGATAGTGATTACTGCTACGGTGGCGAGACGAAGAGATCTTCGGAAAACTTCGGAAAACTTCAATAATCCCAGTACCTCAATCAATAATCCTTCAGCGAATCTCGGAGCGAAGTAAACACGATTTGTAGCTTTTCTCCATGAAGATCGAAGAACGATTCAGGAACTCACGGAATCGTTGGATAGCACCGTAAAGATTGGAGATTCAACGTGAGACGAAATTGAACCAATGACGAAGGTAGAAGATGGAGAGAGCTAATGGCTATGGTTTCTTGGCGGTGAGGTTGACGAGAAGGAGGCGGCGGAAGCAAGCATGTGAAGCGGCTTTTCTTTTTCAGTAATTCTTGAGCCAGAGATCACGAGCAAGTGGTGATTGTTCTGTTATGGTGCAGAAGGAGGGAGTGTGAATAGCGAGTGAGAAAGAAGCAGTGGGTGGTTATGGTGTTAGTTGAGAAAGATGAATGGTGGTGATGTGCTGTTAGAGATGAGGAAAGGAGAAAATGATTGAGGGAGTTTTTTTGTGAAAGCCAGAAGGAGAAAAAGTTATTTATAGGTTTGTTATGGATTAAAAATGGTGAGTGAGAGTGTGAAAATGGTTGTTGTTCTTATGAGTGAGAGAGAGGGAAGAAAAGAAAAGAATAGTGGTTGTGCGTGAGAGATTGTGAGGGATGCTGCGTGTTTGAGTGTGAAGTAGGAGGAATGAAAGGATGGTGAATTGGTAAAATCTTGTTACTGTTAGAGCGTGGCCAGTTAAAAAAGAAAAATACCATGTGCTGTCATCTTTGCCTCAGAAAGTAAGCCCATGCCAACTACTTTGACTACTTCCATCTTGATGTGTAATAGCCCGATTGATACAACCAACGCGTCGAATCGAAGAGCGTACTTGGTAGAACAACATTGATGTTGAGCACTCGATGAGGAATCAATTGTAAGCTCGCCGTAATTAGCCTCGAAGTCACACCGACACAAACTGATTTGAACATTTTGAAAATTTTCTAAGTGTTAAGTTTAACACTCAATCCATGTACACCACTTTAAAGATCCGTAATTCTCTCGATACTCGATCAAACGATAAAAATCCGGTACCGTTGGAAAGAGTGCGTGTAATATAACAACTTTGTAGTTCGACGAAAATTCGAACGAAGCCTAATTTACGGAGAAAAAAGTGTTTGAAAATTGCTACGCGAGTGTTCGATGAAATGCTTGGCTGGCTGGGCAAATCTTGTGCATGTCTTGTGGCAATTTTCCAACTTCAAGCTACTAACTACGGCGTTCCGTATCTCCCAGCTCCGACGTCCGAAACGAAAACGGAACCTATAGAGGACACGGCAAACTTCATCTTTCGTGTTCGAAATTTTTCCGCGCGGCGATCGGATCAACGAAAACAGCTCGAACATGCGTATGCCAACCGCTCGATGAAACGCGCCTTGACCATGGCAAAAATTGCATGTCTTTGCATTTTAACAACTTCATGTCACACTTACGGCGCCGTATCTCCGACGTCCAAACGGAAAAGTTTCTAAATGGAACTTGTAGATGGAATTACGAACTCAAACTTTCGTGTTCAAATTTCTTCGTAACGAATCATTGACGAAAACAGCCCAACATGTGCACAAAATACTCGAATTTAACAAACATAATGCGTTCTTATTTTCCGAGCTTTATAACTTCCAATCCGAGTCCCGAATGAATTCGACTCTTCAACAAAGTTCTATACCGCGAGATGAACAACTCTCCAGTTGAGCATTTTTCGATTCGAGCCACGAACTATGATAAAATCGACCAAGTCACAAGAAAAGCATAGAAACAAACACTTCAAAATATTTCTAAGTGTTGAGATTTGAAGAATGATAAGTGTAACTTTCGAGTCTGTAATTTTTATCCGTTTCCGAATGGATTCGATTTCTTCAACAAAGTTGTAGATTGCCATTAAATGAACAACTTTGATGTTGAACTTAATTCGAATCGACGCCGAAACACGTAAATTGCCTCCAAGTCGAGCAACGTGTTAAAACATTCAAAATTTTACTAAGTGTAAAATTGAAAAGTTATGAACTTCAAATTTCGAGTCAGTACAACTCGAACCGCATTTCGAAAAATCTTCACCAGACAAAGTCGGAGTATGAAATGCGCTCTTTCCAACGACTATCAATTCACAAACTTCCACCAGACGGTAAGATACGGATGCAAACATGGCTCGTGAACAAAGTACCTTAAACTTAGAAAAAATTTCTAAGTCCAAAATTACTTAAAATGCAAGAAACCTCGTTTTCACCCGATTCTTCCGATTTTTCTCAGCAAATGATCGCATTTTCTCAAATGTCGACTTTTGACCGTAATTTTGATCAAAAACTCCACTCAGTCAAACTTTGACTTTTGTTGACTTTCGATACACGCTCAAATATCATTTTATCCGCTCGTTCTTGATTTTCGATAAATCGCGAGATCGATAAGCCAAATACCAATGCTTCACAACTCACGGAAGGCCATAGAATCAGTTCGGGTTCAAATATCCGACCACAACACACTGTAGCTTGAAATTGTAATCAGCATCCACCTGATAGACGATCAGAGTACCAAAACTTGCAAGATAATAATCAGAAGCTTCTGGACACGCTTGTATTGAAATGACGCCCAATTGATGTAACCTCAAATATTCAACTTTTGAGAAGCAAACCTCTTCTTCAGAATTGTACAGATTCATACGATTGGAAAATCTCGAACCCATGATCAATGCATGAATGATATGTATGTGATGCACCTATTAATTAAGTGTTAGCCAATTATTTATTAAAAAAAATGAAGAGGGTAAATTTTGGGGTACAACAGTGTTTCGTCATCGTTTGCTGTTTCGTCTGCTAATTTAAAAAACACAAACCAACCAAAACAAGTGAGCCGAACTACGGCGCTCTGGCTTTCCCATTGCACGAGGGAATACGTAGGCATCCTGTCGCGGGGGCTAGATCGAGCAACCTTTGTAAATATTTCCTTCTTTTTCCCGTGTTTTCTTTTTCTTCTTTTCTTTTTACATATGCATGCCTTATACCATATACAGATATAGCTATACCTTTACACCCATTAGATAGAAAGTAAAAGCGGATACCGTAGAGTACTACGGGCGCGTGGGGTGCTAATCTCTTCCCCTCGCGTAACAGACTTCCTTACTCGATCTCTCGGTCGCAAGACCGTGATTTCTTCGTTTCAGGTTTACTTGATGTTTACCTTTCCCTCTTGGCGGGATAAAAAACGTTCGATGGCGACTTCATCGATATATAGTTATATCCTTTGATTTTTCGGCCGGGTGTTTCAACAGTGCCCTCAATGTTCTATAATCATAAGTCAGTCACCTCTAGAATCGAACTGCTGAAATAGGTGATCTAGATTTGCCGTAACAAGGTCCATTAAACCATAAAAGTCAGTGCGGAGCGAAGTAAGATCTGAATGAATAGCAGCAAGCTTCGTCGTAAGCACATCAATGGTAACACCATAGTCAGACTGTGGAATCTGGATAACGGAAGCAGCAGGGACTATGGGTGGATCCCAAGTCGGATGGCAGACAAGTAGAGGCGGTGTAACAGGATCATCCTCAATCATCTCAATCAACTCGACCATCTTTGGGCCGGACTCGTCCAATCCTGCTGGAGGGTCATAATAGTGGGGTGGTGTAAAATGATCAGATTCTTCTTCCTCCATTTCATTCTCAGCTACACCTTTTAGGTCATAAATCCAATTCTTCTTGTCATGCACATTGGATCGCTGTGATAACTGGTTTTTTCAAAATCTAATTTTTTAAAACAATGAAGTCTCCACCTAATTTTATTTGTTCCAAAGAATGGGGAAATATAGATAAAACCCATGAATGACGGATAAGGCAGTCTACATGATCAAAAGATATAGATTCGGGAGTCGGTTATGCAAGGGGGAAGTATTAGCACCTCTCACATCTATCGTACTTGATGAGACCCGTTTAATTCTAAGTGTTTGTGTGTATATTCGCTAATTTCTAAATTATGAAAGGAGAAAAAAGAAGTGTCTTTATTTTTTTGGTTTTTGAACTCGCCAAAGACATCGCATCGCGTCTTGTGCCTACGTACTCCCTCGTGCAATGGGAAAGTCAGAGTTTTGTATTTCCTCTTGAAAATGTCTAAGTTGGTTATGTTGATTTTATAAGAAAAAATCGTGCATTAGACATTTCAAATGCTTGAACTTTGACTTGTTTAGTTTGAAAAGTTAAGTCTTCGTTCGTATTTGAAATGACTATTTCACACTCTTTGTAAGAAAAGAGTTTGATGGTCGCATATGAGCGAAAAGAGGATTTGAGTGAGTTGAATTGATTTAAAGTGGGTGAAAAGTACCGAACAATAGGACTAGCGTCCTACGATTAAAATACTAGAAACCAGAGGAGCTCAATGCTCAACGAGTTGTCTATCATCCCAAAAAGTTTTCTTATGAAAAAGTGAAGTGAAACAAAGTTCACATTATTAAGAGTCTTTAAACAATTGGTCTAGCATCCAACAATTTAAAGACTCAGAGATCATTTGTAACAAGTTTTTAAACAATTGGCCTAGCGACCAACGATTTAAATACTCGAAGTTTATTGTGAAAAAGAATTTTTGAAAAGGTACTCGACGTTGGATCGAGGTTTGGTATATGGATCAAGAGAAGTTGAATCGGGTTATGATTAACCAAGTATATGTACTCGGTTAATCTTGTGAGGATAGGTGCTCCTACCCCCAACTATGAAACCCTTGTGCATGAACCAAAATTTATTCGGGTTATGGTTAATCGATGCAAACTAGGGCTTCGGTTAACCTTGTGAGAATGTCCATGCCCATTCCCAACTATGAAACCCTTTTGGAAATGCTTCGTATGTGGACCAAGATGATATAAGAATCCTGTTGTGAATCGGATGCCTTGTAACAAAATATAAACTTGTTGCTTAATGATCAAGAAACAAGTAGAGTAGGGAAAAAATGAAGAACACGATGAACACAAGGATTGATTATTAACTACTATTATTTCCTTACTCTTAAAATAACATTACAAGTATACAAGAATAACAAATAACCCTCTCACCCTAAAATAAGATTTGCAGTATGCAATGATGAGAGACTAGTATGCTATTTATAATAAACCTAACATACTAAACTAATTGGATTTTATCATAAATACCTATACAAGATAACTTAGGGTACAAGCTAACTTAACCAATTAGACATAACAAATAGGCCCAATTTGATGCTAACAATCCTAGCATCCTTCGACAATACAAGCTAGAACACACTTCGACTACAGCTTGTAACACTTCGACAACAACATGTAAGTAAACTTCGACTGCATGCTAAACTCTATCAAACCGTCGAATCGAGATACTACCTTCGAGCCAATAGAGTTCGATCCAATATCTCACAAATATCCACCTTGGAACAAACTCTATTTTCAACTAACGAACTAGTTTTCTTCATGAAGCTTTATCAACTGCATGTAGTGGAAAAACTTGCAATTAGGCAATGTCTTGGTGATCATATCAACAACATTATGATCTATCGAAACCTTCAGCACTTGGACTTCTCCACGCTCGATTACCCCTCTAATAAAATGCAGCCTCACATCAATGTTCTTGGTTCACTTATGATAGGGTGAATTCTTCGACAGGTGTATTTCACTTTGACTATCACATTTAACAGTGATAACTTCACCTTGAATTTTCAGCTCCTAGCAAAACCTTCAAGCCACAATTCTTCTTCCACAACTTCAGTTAAAGCAATATATTATGCTTAAGTGGTTGATAATGCAACAACCTTCTGAAGTTTTGCTTTCCAACTAATTGTTGTACCAAACAAAGTGAAAACATATCCATAAATAGATTTTCTAGAATCCATACAACCTGCATAATCAGAGTCAACATATCCTTCTATTACTACTTTACTATCTTTACCAAGGCTCCACCATAAATTAAGACTCTGTTTAGAGACCCATTTATGTACCTTATACTTCAATGCTATCCAGTGAGCCTTTCCAAGACTCTCCATGTACCTGCTTACAAGACTTACTGCATATGATATGTCGTGTCTAGTATAAACCATAGCATACATCAAAGAACCTACTACATTAGCATATGGGATGTTATTCATATAAGATTTTTCGACCTCGGTACTGGGACATTGATCAATACTTAGCTTGAATTGAGGGTTTGTTGGAGGCACAACAGGTTTTGAATTCGATATACCAAACCTTTTGAGAATCTTCCGTAAATATGCCTCTTGAGCTAAGCATAATTTTGACTGCTTTCTATCTCTTCGAATGTCAATCCCAAGAATCCTAGAAACTGCTCCCAAATCTTTCACTTCGAACTCCTTATTGAGTTCAGCCTTCACCCTCATGACCTCTTCGACATTGTTACTTGCTATGAGAATATAATCAACATAAAGCAACAAAATGACAAATGAATTACCAGGATGAAATCTGAAGTAAACACAGTGGTCGAACTGACTTCTAACGAAACTTATGCATGCCATGAATTTGTCGAATCTCCTATTCCATTTCCGAGTAGATTGTTTCAGCCCATATAAAAATATATTCAACTTGCACACATAATCTTCCTTTCCCTTTTCGACATAACCTTCAGGTTGCCTCATCGGGATTGTTTCATCTAAATCACCATACATGAACTCAATCTTCACATCTATCTGTTCCAGTTCAAGATCGAACTATGCCACCATGAAAAGCAACATTTGAATGGACCTATGCTTCACAACAGGAGAAAACACATCATTGAAGTCTACACCTTGTTTCTGAGTGAAACCCCTTGCAACCAACCTTGCCTTGTATCTTTTCGACGCCACTCCTTTGATTCCTTCCTTAACTTTGAAAATCCATTTACATCGGACTAACCTGGCTCCAACAGGTTTCTTGATCAATTCCCAAGTGTTGTTATCATAAAGAGACTTCATCTCATCATCCATGGCCTTCAGCCACTCAGTCTTATTTCCACTCCTCATAACTTCCTTATGGTCTCTTGGTTCTTCGTCTAGAACCTCACTTGCAGAGATTAAGGCATAAGCTATAAGATCTACATACCCAAATCTTTGAGGTGGTTTGATGACTCTTCGTGTCCTATCTCTTGCCAATAGATAGTCATCGGCAGTTTCCTCAACTTCATTAGCATCCTCTGCTTCTTCGACTTTATTTGGGATATACAATTCAGCATCAACATGCTTCACCTCAACAGGAATCTCTACATGTTCCAACTCTTCGTCAGATACTTCTGCACTTCGACCAACATCATCCATTTTCTTGAAAGCCATTTCAGCTTCATTGAAAACAACATCTCGACTGGTGATAATCCTTCTGTGACCTGACTCTCTAGGAACCATAGTCTATAAGCTTTGACTCTTTCAGGGTATCCCATGAACATGCATTTAAGAGCTTGCCTAATGTGAGCATAGGCTACGCAACCAAATACTCTTAGTTTGTCGAGATTTGGTGGATGTCCCGATCAAACTTCTTCAGGTGTCTTCATATCTAACACAGTCGAAGGACATCTGTTTATTAGATATGTTGCTGTCAAAACAGCCTCAGCCCAAAACAACTTCTTTAACCCAACACTAGTCAACATGCATCTAACTCTCTCCAAGATGGTTTGATTAAACCTTTCATCCAAACCATTTTATTATGGAGTGCCTGCAGTAGTTATGTGCCTTGCAATATCAGAGATAACACAAAAGTTGTTGAATACCTCATTGCAAAATTCAAGACCATTGTCTATTCTCAACCTCTTGACCTTTCTGCTAGTTTGATTTTTGACCAGAGTCTTCCAACCTTTGAAATTCTCAAAAGTTTTATCCTTAGTCTTCTGAATGAATACCCATAACTTTCTAGAATAGTCATCTACTATGGATAGAAAATACTTTGTTCCTAAATGTGATGGACACCTTGTAGGCCCCCAAAGATCAGCATGAATATAATCAAGGGATTCATGTGTTCTTTGTTTGCCTTTGTTGAACTTCACTCTACAATATTTTCCAAGTACACAGGGTGCATAAAACTTCATCTTTTCGACTTTGTCTCCACCAAGCAAATTTTGTTTCCCCAATTCGACCAGACCCCTTTCACTGACATGGCCTAATCTCATGTGCCAAATTCCTGTCTTCGACAAAGGTTTTGTGGATGCAACATTTGTCGAACCACTTACAACTTCATCCTCAAGGGTATACAAGCCTTGCTTCTTCACGCCTCTCAAGACTTCCTTCGACCCCTTCATGACTCTTAGGATACTTTTCTCTCCTTCAAAAACATATCCTTTCTTGTCGAATTCACCAAGAGAAATCAAATTTCTCTTCAAATCAGGTACATACCTGACTTCAATCAATAACCTTATTAACTCATCCTGGAGTTTGAATCTCACAAATCCAACACCTGCAATCTTGCAAGCTTTGTTGTTTCCCAACAATACAGATCCACCATCTTGATCGCATAATTCCTCGAACAAGTCTTTGTTTGGAGTCATGTGCCAAGTGCACCCAGAATCCATAATCCACTTCTTCGATGGGTTGCTGCTCGAAACCACAAGAACATCAGATGAGTCGAAATCATCTTGAACAATAGTTGCATTGCCATTATCCTTTCCTCCTTGATCTTTCGGGCGTTCAGGGCACACTTTTCTTGTGTGACCTTCATTCTTACAATGATAGCATCGAATACCAGATGCTTCACCATTGTAAAACTTCTGCTGACGTTTACCTTTCTTCTTGTCGAACTTATTATCCTTTCGCAAGAATTTTCCTTTAACGGCCAAACCTTCACCAACTGTCGAAGGTTTATGCTCCTTTCGTTATTTCAAGTCCTTCGAATACAAGGATGATTGAAATTCTTCAAAGGTCAGGGACTCCCTTCCATACAAGAGAGTTTCTTTGAAGTGAGCATGTGATCTGGGCAACGCGCACAACAGCAACAACGCTTGATCTTCATCATTGATCTTCACATCAATATTTTCAAGATCAAGAATCAGCTTGTTGAACATATCCAACTGCTCATCCAACACTTTGTCTTCAATCATCTCGAATGAATACAAAGCTTGTTTCAGGTAGAGTCGATTCACCAACGATTTGGTCATGTACAAACTTTCAAGTTTCACCCATAACCCTGCCGCCGTCGTCTCCTTTGATACCTGTCGAAGAACCTTATCACCAAGGCTCAACAAAATTGCGTTATGGGCCTTCTCTATCGTTTTCGTCTTCTCAACTACCGTTAACGCTTCGTTCATGGTTGATTCTTCCTTCAACGCTTCCAAACAACCCCGCTGAACTAGTAGGGCTTTCATCTTCAAGCGCCACAAACCGAAATCATTCACTCCGGTGAACTTTTCAATCTTATACTTTGCCGAAGGCATCTTCTCCATGCTCACCGCACCAATTTGTTCTGAATCGGATGTCTTATAACAAAATATAAACTTGTTGCTTAATGATCAAGAAACAATTAGAGTAGGAAAAAGAATGAAGAACACGATGAACACAAGGATTGGTTATTAACTGTTATTCTTTCCTTACTCTTAAAATAAGATTACAAGTATACAAGAATAACAAACAACCCTCTCACCCTAAAATAGGATTTGCAGTATACAATGATGAGAGACTAGTATGTTATTTATGATAAACCTAACATACTAAACTAATGGGCTTTTATCGCAAATATCCATTACAAGCTAACTTAGGGTACAAGCTAACTTAACCAATTGGACATAACAAATAGGCCCAATTAGATGCTAACAATCCTAGCATCCTTCGACACTACAAGCTAAAACACACTTCGACTATAGCTTGTAACACTTCAACAACAACATGTGAGCAAACTTCGACTGCATGCTAAACTATGTCGAACCGTCGAACCAAGATACTACCTTTGACCCAATAGAGTTCGATCCAATATCTCACAAATCCGATTGAAGAAATAAGGAGGTAAGAAAACAAGCGATCCCATATAAGGTGGCCATATGTATGCTCCTAGAAAGTGGGACTAGCGTGACACTAGTATTCTAAACAACCGATTGAGACAATCGATCAGATAGTTGTCGCTGTAGAAAAGTCTAGGACCAAACTATGAATGTGTGCGAGTGTGCACTGTGTATGTATACATGTTAATTGATGAAGAGCCCAAGAGGAGGCTGTGTGTTCTAATATGATGACAAACGCGTAATTAAGAAATAATTAGAACACACAAGGAAATAAAATCTTAAACTATTACAAATCATGTGGGGATGGGGGTACAAGTTTACAAATGAGGATGTATCAAATGAAAGTGCGATTAAGAGCCTAAATAAACGAGCAATACAACTCAATCGAATTAAATCGAAATAACTAAATAAAATAAAAGCTTTTGTCGCATGGTGCGAGGAATCGCCTCAGGTAAACACAAGACGTCGAATAAAGCTCCTCACATCATATGAATATCAGATTAAGATTCCTACATCAGTTGGTTAGGACCAAGAAATAAAACAAATGAAATATGGAAGTGGATGCTTAATTAATTAACTTAAAAGTTGATTAAGTTAACTAATTAAGTTAAGAAAAATTAATTAGCTGAAACTAATTGATTTTTAGTAACCAAATTAAATAACCTAATCGACTTTCAATTAATTAATTAAAAGTAATAAAGTAGCATGGATGAGATGAAAACAACTTAATCGATTAATCAAGAGTTGATTAACTTAATTAATCGAGTTAAGAAAAATGAATTAACAGACTAATTTATTTTTAATAACAAAATTAAATAAATAGTTCAACTCGAGCTTAATCTATTAAGCATGAATAAAAGGTGAGAAACGGAAACATCGTCTTGAGAACCTTGTACAAACTAACAAACACATTAGTAATTTCAAGGAAAAACGAATCGGAATGAAATTTACATCATTGAAACATGAATAAAAGAAGAACTCGACAATCAGCTTTCAAGCATTTTAATTCACAAATGAACTAAGATCAAGAAACATGAGCTATTGTCCAATGCAACATCTAAAACATGGAAGAAACAATTTCAAAGTGAATTATAGAGCTATTTCCACCAATTCAATCATGCTCAATAAGTTCAAGGTAACACAAGGTTTGAAACCAAAGAGGAAAATTCGAAAATTCAACGAAGAATACCTGAAAAACTTCTAACTTATATTATTCCTGCAAAGTATTTATCCAAGACTATCCTCCTATTCCTACACCATTAAGAAAAGCAATTGTGCAAAATACTAACATATGTCGACACAGATTGAGATTGACAAAGGTAAGACCAAAAGCGCGGCGCCAACCATCTTCACAAAGAAATCCTATTAAAATTGATCTTAAACAAGATAGTATCAACACAACTATCACAATGCTATAAACTATTTAAACTTCAACCCGATTTAAAATTTAAAAGATCGATCTTAGACAGGACCTAACACAATTTTTTAGCAAAAACAGTTCTCTAAACAATTACCACAAACATTATTTCACATAAATTAATCACCAAGATTCAACATAACATTTATACAGGCGGGAGGAACTGAAAGTTACCGAACCTTCGCGGAGTTTGTTGATGTCGAGCTGAGAAGTTATGTTCTCAGAGCGGCATGGAGGAAGATCGAAGGAAATTTGTATGAGACGGAGACGAACCGTTGTGTTGATCGGTGTTGTAGCAGAAAAGAAGGTGTTCCGCTGAGATTGAAGAATGAGAAGAACATTCACCGCGAGGAAGGTGATGATGTTGAGCGTTGCTTGCGTTTTGACATAATGGAAGAGTATATTGAGCAGTTGAACGGTCTAGGTGATGATGCAATGCACTTGGAAGTAAGTTTGGATCTGATATTTGTGTAGAATGTTGAAGGGAACAATGAGCAATTGATGAGCAGAAATAAGGAGACAGTTTGGGAGGACGAAGCGAGTTGTTGTTTTGTTGGACGTTGAAAGGCAGTAGAGGTTGTAGATGACTGGGAATATTGTTGTTCCCGACGGTGATCTTGTGGTGATACCGCGTATCTTCTTCGCAGCTTCTTGCGCAATGTCCTTCTTGTGCTGCTTTCTGAACATGGCAGTCCATGTGAGCTTTGAAGGCTTCAAACGGTTGTGGAAATACCTCTTACATTTCGAGTTCACAAATAGAAAAACCTGTGAATCACTTTGAATTAATCTGATGCCTCTTCCTGGGTAGGTATTTGCACCACTGAATCGGTAGAGTTCAGTCTTAAGAACCATTGTTCGTTGGTGGTCGTGGTGGATGCGGCGGCTGAGGTCAGAGGTTACGGTTTATTAGTGATGTAGGTTGAATCTTGCAAGAAAGGGAGGTACGTAAGGAGGAAGCGGTTGGAAGGAGTACGACGAGGGTATGAAAGGTGAAGGCGGAAATGATGAAGGAGGCTACAGTGGTGAAGGGTGAGGTTATCGTGAGGTAGATGAAGAGGAAATATTTTTATATTTTCCAGATCTGCCTCCTTCCTTTCTATTTACATTGTTGTTTTTTTTCTTTTTTCCCCTTCCACCGTGACAAGTTATATATATATATATATATATATATATATATATATATATATATATATATATATATATATATATATATGAGGAGGGATCAAATTACATCCGGAGAGTTACACTATGAGTTACACTCGTTCAAAAACGTCACTTCGGATTAATATTTTTTTAAATCAATCGTTATATTGTAACATATAATCATATAGATCATACCTATAAAGTTTGAGATTAATCTATAATGATTTACTATACGATTGTTGAAGCGGTATAAGCGACAAGCAAAGAGTTTGACATTTATTTTTACCGGGTGATATATACGGTTAGGTTATATCGTATCATGTCCACAGAGATTGGTTATTGATTCGTCGTTCGAAAATTCTACTGTTAATGAGTTTGAGATTAAATGAGTTGAAAATAAAAGACAAAAATTAAATGAACAAAAAGTATAAAGGATCGACAGCTTGTCCGGAACAAATGTACACTACCCGTCACAGACTTAAATCTACCGTCCAGTTATACTCAGCCTACAATACTCGTCTGTGTCATCACATACCTCTCACAATCTAAGTTATTTTTAACCCAAAATGAGAATCCTCCCGAATCACCTCAATACCCATCTCTAGCATACCTCGACAACCAGAAGTTAACCGCGTCACCTCCATACCCATCTATGACATACTTCACCAACGCAGAGGCATTAAGATCAAATACTATAAGTGGATGTCAGCTCTAAACCCATTTCTAGCATTCAGAAACTAACAGATAATCATCCTAGGTAAGAATCTAAGAAATCTATCTCTAGCAAAGCTCAAATCCCTAACATAGAGTAAAAACCTAAGACAATCACCAACACAGATTTGTAAAGCAAACTTTATACAACACCAAAGGCAGTAAATATACATGAGTAAGAGTAGATATACATACATCACCAACAAAATAGAGAAATACAAAGAGAAGAGAAGATATACACTACTCATTTACACCGGTTTGTCAGAGCCCATCGAAGAGCAATCCAGCTCCAATCATCCATTGTAAGACCTAAGTGTTGTTTTCTAAGCTAATCTATCATAAATGTATGGGTGATGGAATTAGGAGCAAAACATCACACCCTAAAATCATAACTCTCAAAAATGAAATGAAAATGAAAGATAAAGAAAATTTTGTTCCGCAAGAATCGCCCAGCGAAATAAAGCATCTCCCGACGAAAATATCTACCGTCTCACAGTTGGCCACGTTCTCATCAGACCAAAATATCTACCGTCTCCCGATGACAATCAGCTTCGCCCGATGACTCTTCTTTTCCTTGCCCAACGACCAACAGCGAAACAAGGCATGCTCAACTCCAAAATTGATCCTTTCTTCTCGCTCCACGGTCGCCCGACGACGCAGACACGATGGCCCTCGCCCGACGATCCTTGACAGTCCAACAACTTTTATTGCTTTTCCTGCATAACTTCCAATGGCTCAATCTTTTAGCCTTATTCCTTGATTGATCAACTTGCATCTTGGAGCTCCATTTGGACTTTATTCTCAATGCTCTAATAATGAAACAAATACCTACAAAATATATACAAAACTAATCAAATGGTACAATATGTACACAAAATGCAATAAAACGTATTTACAACAAAAAGCGGGGTTACTCAACGATATTTAACAAACAAGAAGGGATAAGTGCCATAAAATATATATACAAAATAACTACATTTTGGCACTTATTGTGACACCCCAAATTAATTCAATTATTAAATAATTAGAAATTTAATTAAAGATTTAATTATTGGCATTTTTGAATTAATAGATTTAATTAATTAATTAAATAATGGAAGTGTTGGGGGTGTGAAGTGGAATTGTAGGGTGTATGGAGTAAAAAGCTCTACTTAATCCTAATTAATTTATTTCTATTATTTGGCAAATAAAAAGGAATAAATAAAGGAATAAAAGGAAATAAGTGATAAGAGGAATTAGGATTGCATTCTACGTGAGATTGAAGAAGAGAAGAGATAAGAGGAGAAAAAGCCAAACGCCGAGAATTTGAAGATTCATCGCGAGGTAAGGGGGGATTTATCTGATTATTATGCCTTATAGGTTTTGATGATCAATAGAATAAGTCAATCCGTTAGGAATCTCGAATTATGATTCTAAGTTGTGTCCTACCGTTATAATCCGACGTAAAACCTTGATTGAAATTGATATGAACGGTGAATTTGTGTAATATGATCATAGGTTAATTAGAAAACAAATTTTATAGCCAATTGGATGTAAAAAACACAGTAATAAATTCTGTTTTGTGATAATATGAGGTTTGGTGATGATTGGAATTTAATGGGAATTCGTAACAGTGAAGAAAAACTGAGTTTTGATGAAAAACTAACTGTATGGGTCGACACAAGACCTTATGAATCGATGCAAGCAGTGGAAAAGTAGAAAACCAGAAGCGTTTGAATCTTATGCATCGACTCATAGAGTCATGCATCGACTCATTGGGAGAAAAACAGAGCCATGCATCGACACATGATGCGTATGAATCGATACATACTGAATCAACTTTTAAAAATGCAGAATTTTACATGTATGCATTGATGCACATGTGTCGACATGCATGTATTGATGCATAGTCTTATGCATCGATACATACTGAAATGATTTTTTAAAAATACAGAATTTTAACTGGTATGCATCGATGCATACGACTTATGGATCGACACAAGTAGTCTACGTGTTGACACATAGGATTTTGGATCGACACATGTTGTATAGAAGCAGAACATGATTTTTCTGAAAACGATTTCGGTCATATCTTTGCGACCGTAACTCCGATTTAGGCATAGTTGGTATCGTTGGAAAGCTTAGAACGAGTACTATCTAATAAAAATATTTTCAACACCAATAATTGAGATCTGGAAGAATTATTTTGGCTTCCGTAATAAGAACTCGTTGAGAATTGTAAATCATTTGTTGAGTAAATGTGCAGTATGTTAATTCTATCAGTTGTGATTAACATTTGATGTTCATGATTGTTGTTACCATATGCTATTGTTGTTATTGATTATAATTAGAATAATGTTGTGTGATCATATTCCATGTTTGAAATTGTTGCATGCTTCTGATGTGCATGCATGAGCATTTGGTAATGGTTCATTCCTATTGTGTAGAATTGAACTTGCAGGGCCAATAACTTTACCTAATGGACAGAGGTGGTGAGGCTAGATTTTTGACCCAGTGGTGTATGGGCGAATCATTGATTGACGCTGTTTTCCGAGGTGTAAGCGGAACAGGGTGTGGACTTGGTTCACGTTTAGTACCACATGCATTTGAATCTGCATTGCATATGTAATTATAACATGTTAGGATGATTTCCAGTGTTATGATTGCATTAATTGTTGTTGTATGCATAATGAATGTGTGAATTATATTTGTGAATAGTATTCTAATGCTGTTAATAAGGGTGGAATAATGAATTGATTGTTTTGTTATTTTAAAGAAACGTATAATGCATTTTAATCTTGATGAAATCTCACCCTTATTTTAATGATTTCAGATTGAGGAGATTAGCTGCTCGGGAATTGGTGAGGACAGCTTATAGAGCTATGCTATTTAGATAGTTCGCGTGTCAGTGTCATGCTCTGGTAGTTGTAACACTGGGGAACAATCGTTTTGGATTTTTATGGATTTAAACTTGTTATTTTGAATTATGTTGGGAATAATTATTGATTGAATTATTCCGGGTTTTATGTTATATTTCCGTTGTTTAAACATAATCCTTGGTTTTTTTTAATTTAATAAGTTCTTCAGTAAAAGGCATGATCACTGTTTTTGTTATTTTGAATTCTTAAAATTGTGACGCCCTTGTCGCTATGTTTAAAACTCTGATTAAAAATATATAAATCGCGGGTAAATTAGAAGGGGTGTTACACTTATCAACTCTCCCCAACTTGACACATTGTTTGTCCTCAAACAAAGTCAAGTAAACCCAAAGAAACAATGAATGATAATCAAAGAATCACGAATCAACAAGTTTTTAAAACGAAAAACAAATGTATGATTAAAGCAAAAACGTACACGACAAAATACATACTTACCACTACCATACAACAATAACATATAAACGAAATAAATCATAAGTACAAAAATCATGCAAAACATTCTAAAACAAAACAAGCTCAATCATGAATCACACATAGCAAAAATTCATCGGTAGATGAAGAACACACAAAGGTGAGGGACAAAAAATACTCCTCCACAATCTTGCAAACAAAAGACCAAATTATGCATTCATCCAAAAAAAATATTGAAAATACAAATGCAAGAATCACAAGGGCTTTTCAAGGTTGTAATGTGGCTTGATTAACAAACAAGTGATAAGTCCTAAAGCTAATGAAACAAAAACTTGGCTAAACCTAAGGGAGTGATCAACGCACAAAGTTCCAAACAATATAATTTCAATCAAACTTCTTCGTCACAAATTGTCAAACCAAAACACCTCACTTATTAACACAACATTATCCATACTCCTTTTTTTCTTTTTCAAAGCTTTTCAATTTTTTTCTTTCTTTTTCTAATCATTTTTTCCCTTTTTCTTTTTATCAACCTCATACCAACCACAATATAAGTACATAAACATTCTTCTCCCCAACTTGAATTCAACCAACATCATTATGTGAATACTCCCTACTTTCTAAGGCAAGGTAAAAATTCATACAACAATATTTAGTTGAGGGTTCACGAAACAAATAAATCAACATCCATACAAAAAAAGGTGAATTGACACTCATAGACAAGTATCAAATTCAAATAAACATGGATATTGATAAAAACTCAAAGGGGTTAACAAATGGCCACACACTCACAAGGTGAATTGAATACTTGGCCAAAGTAGCTGTGCTCAAAATGAAACAAAATGCCTTGATCCTTTTCATGCATTCATACAATTAACACAAAACAAAAGATTAAGCATAATAAAATCCAGTTAAAACAAGAATGTGACATTCAATATGTAAACAATGGAAAACTTCCTCACATTTCTGATTAAAAAGGGAACTAAAGTGATTTAATTCATGAGCAAGTAATGCAAAAAAAAATGAATGACATGGTAATTATACAATTTAAATTAGTTATGTTTTAAAAATCCTTATCACTAAATCAAAACCTTAACCACAAAATCATCATATCAACAACCAAAACCATAACCACAAAATCAAAACCCTAATTTTAAATAGAAAACCAAACAAATTAGAAATAAATACAAATTATAAACCCTAACATTTTATCATGTTATGATTCAAAACCACATACACAATAATCTCTAACAACTCAACCAACAAACAGATACAAATCAAAGATCAAAGAAATTTCATAAATAAAAAGCAAAAATCTCTTACCACATATGAGTTTCTCTAATAATACCATACTTTCCCCACAAATTAGTCTCATGCCCTTTTTTCCCTCTGTCCAAATGTGAAGCAGAAATAAGAGATAGGAAAGAAGAAGAAGATGAGAGGGGAAAAAGAAGAAAGAAGAGGAAAAGGGAGAAGAAGAAGAAGAGAGGGAAGAGAGAAGAAAGAAGAGGAATAGATAGATGATGACTGGGAAGAGAGAAAATTTGTGAAGGAGGGCAGAGAAATGTGGAAAGGTGATGTGATTAATTGATTTTCATGAAATTCAAATAAAGTGGTGTTACATTTGTTGATTTGTAACCAAACGACCCCATATGACATCGTCAAACCATTCCAACCTAATGGTTAAAGACAAATAAATACAACCATATAATTGAAACAGAAATATATGACATCTTTAGTTGAAAAAAAACATTTTTTTGATACAAAATGAAAATACCCTTAATTTGATGAGGTGGAAGATGTGGAGGTTGGGCACAAAAATTATTTCCCTAGCCTATAATATTCTTATATGGTAGATGCGAAAATTGCAAATTTGAAAAATGTGAAAATTGAAATTGTAAAATCGTGAAAATCAAATAGGAGGTTGGTTAAAAATGAATGGTAAAATTTAAAATCCAAAATCCAAAATCCTCAAATCAATGAAGATGTTTAACCCAAAATCACATCTCGTTTCTACAATTACCCGAAAAATCAAAGTTTAGTCATTTGGGTTCACTCAAGTGTGAATCGTTGTTGCTATATTATTCATTCACACTTGCTATATTATTCCATCCGCACAAGTGTGAATCGTCGTTGACATCTTGGCGCATTGATACTATGTTGGGGAGTTACATTAAGAGTATTAATATATAGGATAAGAATATACATTTTTGTGAGAGACACACCATTTATCTATATAAAACATTAAGGTGATAGATGAGTATCAAATCTACACTCAACTTTCTCTAACTTACTATATTATTCCAACAATTTATATATAAAAAAATATAAAAATTGAAAAATAAAACTACGCCAAAAATAAATAAAATTATTATCTCTCAAAATAAGTGTCTTTCTAGCTATAAAAATTTGTATCAAAATAATAATTTTTTTATTTTCTCAATGCAACTTTTATCAACTTTACTTATTATTTACAATTTTTCAAAATATGAAAATATATGACAATCAATAATAATTAAAGATAATTTGTTATTTTTATTATTATATTTCTTAATCTGTGTGAAACACTTGAATGACATTTATTTTGAGACACATGTTTGAACAATTTTATTTGTATGTTGTTTTTACTCTCTCATGTCTCTTGTTGTTGTTTCTTCTTCAAGCTTCACTTCAATTTTCTGAACACAACCGGTAGTAGGAGCTCTCTCCAGTTTTCTAGAATCTTCCATTTCCATCCACATCTCAACTGTTTTTCCGATCATTTTCTTCTTCTTCATCAAACACCACACCATCCACTTTAATTTCCGAGGATCGCGTCCAATTTAGTAGAATTTCAACTTCGATTTTTGTTGTTGCTTTCTATCAACACTTCAAGTTGAAAATTCGCGACTCAGTTCGTGTTTCTAGGTCATTTATTTCTTTGAATTGCGAATTCGTGAAAGGGAAGTACGATTGAGCGTTGAAAAAATGAAGAAGGTGAGGAGAAAGATCGGAAAGTATGAAGTTGGTCGAACAATTGGAGAAGGTACATTCGCGAAGGTGAAGTTTGCCAAACACGGTGATACAGGTGAAAGCGTGGCGATTAAAGTCATGGCTAAAAGCACCATTCTCAAGCACAGAATGGTTGAACAGGTTTTTTTTTTTTTACTTTCTCAAGTTATGAGGGTAATATATGATTCAATTTTATTTCTTATATTTCAATGTTTTGATTTACAATGAGATATTGTAGAATATGATCAGCGCCTGCATGTGTCTCACTCTCAGATCATGCATGAATTGGCTCACCACACTGATTGCGTATGCCAAATCCGGCCTAGTGTGTGTCAAATAAATCAACTTTCCTACTAACCTTTGATATCAACCCTTGTCAATTTTGACACTTTCCTCCTCATAGTTCATCTTATAATTTCCTTATAGGTCAGATGATAATTTCTTTATAAGTATTTCATCCGTTCAAAATATAATTTAAGATTGGAATCTACTTCAAGCATTCAAGTTATCTATCTTTAGTATACACTAGACTATTAATGTTTCTAGGAATTTAGAAATCAACACAAACATTGCTGCTTAATGATGATGGTTACAACTCTTTATAGAGCTGAAATCTGACAGTGAAATTTGCGGTAGAGGTGGAGATGCATAACAATTTTAGTGTGTAATTGTTCTACAATAATTGTGACTCTTTTCTTCCAGACAAATAAAAAAAGCATTTCGTGATGATGTTTCCTGTTAGTGGATCGTATGATGCATTCGCTGTTAAACTCCTATTTCTATCGCTGTGTTTGGCTCTGGGCTTATGCAGAATAACGATGTAGTTTGTTATGCTGTATATTTTCCCAACTTTCTGCTATCTGTTTTTCTAACTGGAAAGTTGAAACATGTTACAGATTAAAAGAGAGATATCCATTATGAAGATTGTCAGGCACCCTAATATAGTCAGATTGCACGAGGTATGTATGGATATCTTAATACATCAACACTTTCATTGTATTTCTTGCTTTTCGTATCGTATTTCTCACATCACTTACAACTTTTTAGGTTTTGGCCAGTGAGACCAAGATCTACATAATTCTGGAGTTTGTAATGGGAGGTGAATTATATGATCAAATTGTAAGAATTTTCATGCTTAAATGTTACAATATATATGAGAGACCACTTTTTCTACACTTCAATAGTTCCCAAGTCTGATATTTTAACTCAGTAAACATTGACAAGATACTTACAAATTATAGTTAGTGATTTTATTAGGCGTACATTAGATTTTATTCACTTATGTTTACAATTACACCTTTTCTGGATGCTTAGGTTCAGCAGGTAAAGCTTTCTGAAAATGAATCTAGGCGCTATTTTCAACAACTTATAGACGCTGTTGCTCACTGTCATAAAAAGGGCGTGTACCATAGAGACTTGAAGGTGAAAGACAAAATACTATATAAGATGTCGATAATGTTTTTGTTTTAATTATCTTAACCTACTTAAGTTTTTATCATGATAATTTTTTTTCCTTCCTCTAATAGCCGGAAAACCTTCTTCTCGATTCTTTTGGAAATTTGAAGGTTTCTGACTTTGGATTGAGTGCATTGACTAAGCAGGTAAGAATGTGCTCTACTTACAAAAGAAGCTGACATAAAATTTATTTTCTTAAAAAAAAGGGTGTATTGGTTTTATCCCTCTGGCATTTAGTTGTTGCTCTGTTTTTGAATATTGATTGTTGGAGATAACAGAAGCTGCAGAACTAATGCCTTTCTTTTTCTCTCCAAATCTCTCTTATAGGGTGCTGACCTTCTTCACACAACATGCGGGACCCCAAATTATGTTGCCCCTGAGGTAAAATTGATTATACACAATTCTAATGCCATTCTTAGTTACTGTGTTGATCTGTTGCTCATGTTCCTATAGATGCTTGGTCATTGGGATCAGATTAATGTGGGGATAAAATAGATCAATACTATTGATGTCCTGTGCAAGTACAGTTTTTTCTGAACATAGCTTGAACCTAAAATGCAATAGAATATGAGAGAGATATTTTGAAAAGGAGGATGCTCAAAATTGAAATATAATTTGAATTTGAAATGTTAAAAGAGTTAGACTAAGAAGGACACGGGTCATTCTTTGACAGAGTAAAATTAGACATTAATCACTTCGAGTAAGAGTCATCTTCAACTCAGTTCATTATTTATAACATTTATCATTTGGGATTATGATTATTGTGCTTTTCTCATCTCATGGTACTAATATATTCAATTTGTAAGCACAAGGCGATATAGTCACTTCAGGTAGCAATTTTGTCTGACAAGTTGCATGTTTCTTTCAAGAAATATACTTATGAGTTAATATACAATTGATATTTCTCTTAATTGAATAATTTAAACATATAATTTATATGTGCTCCAATTTCTTACCAAAATAATCTTTTGCAGGTGCTCAACAATCAAGGTTATGATGGTGCCGCAGCCGATGTATGGTCATGTGGAGTCATTCTATATGTTCTAATGGCTGGATATCTTCCATTTGAGGAGGCAGACCTTCCGACCTTGTTCAGAAGGGTAATCTCTTCTATTCCCTTATAATGTTGAAGTAGGGACTTAAAAGAGCTAGAAAGTAAAAAGAAAATGCAAATAATGAATGTACTATAAATAAAAGAAAACTAGTGGAACCAAACTTTAAGCTGTAATAATCAATTAATCAACAATGCATAGCATCATAACCATTTTTACTATTCTTCTTTATTTGCATTTTAATTTCTATAAACAATACTAAGAAACAAAGTTGTCAAGATCGGGGGAGGATAGTAAGATCGTAAAACATAAGATCGTAACTAAGATCGGAAGATTCTACCCAGTTAATTTTGCAAGATTGGGAGGGGGTAGCAAGATCGTAAAACATAATATTGTAACAAAAATCGTAAGATATTACTTGAACGAAAAATAATACTATATATTTGAAGTTTTTTTACATGATATTTTGGTAGGCAAATGTATTCATGGGAAAATGGCCTTTGCCAAACCATAATTATTGCGCCCCGACATCTTGTCATCCTTTACAACTGGTGCGGTGATCGGAAAACAGTCGATCGTTGCCAAAACTGGCCAAGATCACACATAATCAATGGTTATATGATTTTTTTCACAATTGGACTACAAGACACGATTCTACTTAAAATCGGAATCATTGGGGGTGACTGGGATCACAAAATCGTAAGATTTTAAGATCTAGATCGTGATGTTTACAACCTTGCTAAGAAACAAGAATGCTAAGCTAACACTCATCTAGTAATTAAAAAATGGATTGCAATTTCTTTGATAAATAAATATACAAATGAATTGCTATGTCAACACAGTTCCATTAGTGACAGTAAAATTTCCAAATTGAAGAAAAGGTCCAGTGACTTTAATCTTTCTTTGTGGATCACCCATACTTAGTAGTTCCTTACACGCTGTATTGTATAATACGAGTGGATAAGATACATTGTTCTCATGTTCATGCTTCTTGCCTAACAATAACATTGCTTTGTAATAGTGAAAACTTAATCGGTCCTCCAATATTTCTTATTCGATGCCATTAGGAGGAGTTTTTTCTAAGTGTGCTGAATGTTCATTTGGGAAGTGTGCTACTGGTTAATAGTCAGCTGTTAGTTTTTGCTCTTGATTTTACTGTTGAATTTTCTTTGTCGTTTGTACTTGCAGATCAGTGCTGCAGAATTTGTTTGCCCACCCTGGTTTTCTGCTGGCGCAAAGGCATTGATACATAAAATTTTGGATCTTAATCCTAAAACAGTGAGTAGATTGATCTGTTTGTGACCATTTATTATAGACGCAAATGAATACATGCATCCTTTAGAGTATGAAGTGCATTTCTTGTTGATTACCTTGACACATTTTTCTTATTGTTATTAACTTATTACTATTATACTTAAGTATGTGGTCCTATTTCATGTAAGTCTATGCAATGTACTTTGAACAGGTATAATCAATTTCTTCGGGTTTTATTTTATTTTCTCCTTTCTCTTTTTCTTACATAGGAAAAATAAAAATTGCAAATATTTAAAAAGTAGATAAGCATAAATTTTCATTTTTAACGGATGAAAATTATGATCCATTTAATAGTCTCCAGGTGTTTTATATCTTTGTATGAGAGACGTGATTATTTCAGATACTCAAACAATTGCATTTCCTTATACATTAATTGTATAATATATGCTTGTGCCTTTGTATATCATCTCCTGTCCAATCAAACATGTTTGTATCGATATTTGCACTTATCTGTGAAATTTTTTATTGATTGCTGCAAAATTTTCAAATTTAATATTCTATTCCTAATTATGTAAATGCAGCGTGTTAAAATAAAAGAAATAATGCAAGATCCATGGTTCAAAAAAAACTATTCTCCTGTCAAACTCAGAGAAGACGAGAAAGTGAATTTGGATGACGTTCAGGCTGTTTTTAATGATATTGAGGTCTGCTGTTGTTTTTTGTTCTTTTTAAAAGAAATTATTTATACACACAAAACTTGTTTTTGCAATGTACGTGTTTGTCCGTTTTTACATATCCATACACATGAGAAGGTTTGCTGCAAATATAATACATGTAAACAAAATATATGTATGTCAAATAACATGTGAACGATGTGGACATCTGTGAAGAAAATTCATGAAGGCTTTTATCTTGATTTGATACTAGAATGATGACTTGAAAACACAATATAATACACTCTTGAAATAGGTTTTAAATCTATGGCAAAGAATACTAAGACTTGCTCAAATTAATACTGTATGATTGTGATTAATGAATTAATTCTTTATATAGAAATATGTATATCTCTTCCTCTGGTTATGCTAAAAATTGCTTTTGAATAAGAAAAGGACGTCCATACTATAGAGGAACAGCCATCATGGTCTGCCACAAAGATAGGAACCAGATATGGACTGTCACTTGTGTTTGATGGAAAAAATTCCTTCCAACCTGAGGATAAATTCTCTGTAACAGAGTGATACAGTATTTGAGAACTGAAAATGAGAATGAAATGGGGCAGTGCTCCTTAGAGGGTCAAACGAAATAGGGAAATAAACTAGAACACAAGATAGCTCCTTACTGAGGTAAATGAGGACCTGCTCCTTATTCAGCTTAGGAAACACCTCCGAAAACCGACTCCAAGATTGTCAACGTTATTCGCTACTCTCCCGCTTTATATTAACATTCCCTATCCCTTTCTCTATTTTCAGTCCAATCCCTTCTTGACAGCTGTCCATTCTGTCATATCCTTTTCTTCCTTCTGTAAAATAATTTGATTGGAAGCCCAATCGACATGGACCTTCACACATTTTATTCAAAACTATTTTTTCACTTCATAATGAATTAGAATAGTTATCAAAACAGTTTGGCTACTTTATGTGCCAACTGTCCAATCATTTAAGAGTATGAAGGAAAATCAACTACTGGCAATTTTTCCATATGTAGATAAAATGTCTGGATACTGTAAGAACAGCATTTATTCTTATAAAATGTGTCATGGAAGTTGGCATGCCTGAGTGCATGACAAGAGGTTGTTTATATCAAAGACAACATCTATAAGATTTAGTTTATTTGGTGCACTCCAGTTGTGGTCCCTTGTTTCTCATTCTGAGTGATTAAAATTTTGAGCTAGTTATCTTCACTTAACAGGCGCTCATTTGCTTATGTGAATAGACTTTAAATTTTTTCTGTTTTACAGGACCTGTATGTTTCTGAACGGTCACAAGTTAGCCAGGGAGGTCCTTTGATAATGAATGCATTTGAGATGATAACCTTATCACAAGGGTTGAATCTTTCACCACTATTTGACAGGCATCAGGTACATATTCTTGCACTGCAATATCATGGCCCCTTTTTGTGTCTCTGGCTGCCATGTAACTTCTGGTACTTCCACCTTTGCCTAGGTGGGCATCAGAGAACATCTGATTTCAAGTTAGGTTTGAGTCTCAGTACTTGAACATAATTCATTATGATATTACTGCTTAGCTTTCTTGCAACTTGGTTAAAATTCTTTGTTTTTTCAAGACCGTCTGTTGCATTTAACGATATTCTTTTGCTGTTTGAACAGGATTATGTAAAACGGCAGACTCGTTTTGTTTCACGTAAACCAGCAAAAGATATAATTTCATCTACCGAAGCTGTTGCAGGGTCAATGGGTCTTAAGGTTCATTGTCGCAATTACAAGGTATCACTCTGCAATGCATACTTTACATGATAAATTCAGGATTATGCTTAGGCCATAGATGCTTAAGCTGATAGTAATTGGTATTGTGACGAATGAGGAACTCTTCACATACTTCAGAGCAACTAATTTTGTGATTATTTCCTGTTTACGTCAGATGTGCAGTCTTGTTTGTGACTAATTGCTCTTCATTGTCTGTTCTTCCGTATTAGCCAACTTACATTTGAAATGAGAAATATTATCCTAATTACAGCGTGGCCTTAAAGGAGGTAGTCCCTTGGCAGGGATCAGTGGTTTAAGAGAAAAAAAACAAATTGTTGTGTGGTTTGATATTATGGACTCTGTAGATATTTTTCTAATTGATCCCAAAAAGAAATGTATGGTAATAATATCTTGACTTTCAATGTTTTGCATTGGTTTTTTAAATATAATTTCCTGGCAGATGAGGATTGAAAGAGTTCCTTCAAATAAGGTTGGGCAATTTGCAGTGGTCTTGGAGGTAATTTGTGTGTTTATTGTATATATTATGTTTGGTTTTCTGTATCAGGACCTACTTAAAATCATCTTTGCATCTTGTCAAAAGGTGTTTGAAGTCGCACCCTCCCTTTTCATGGTAGATGTTCGAAAGGCGGCTGGGGATACTCTTGATTATCACAAGGTTGGCTGTTTTTACATATATATGCATTTTGAATCTCAAAACCAAAATGCATTCTGAGTTATCCCATGGTAATCTCACTAAAATGAAATAGCTGATACTAAAAAGAAGAAAGGCCATTGGCAATCGTATTAATAAGCAGTGTTTTTTTTAATTTTTTATATCAATGTTGTTATTCAAATTGATTGAGGAGTTTAAGGAAAACTCATTTAAGACTGCAAATTTTCTCTGTACTGTAGATGGAGAAAATTTTGGTCGTGGGTTAAAGCAACATTGTGTATATAGCTATTTTAAGGTCATACTGTAGATGGAGAAAATTTTGGTCGTGGGTTAAATCACAAGTACTGTAGATTTAATGTGTAACAATGTTCAATTCAATACTGTAGATCAAACATGTTTGTTTCTCAAATGTTTGTGTACTTGTAAACTTTTGTAATTGCAAAACGCACTGGTATTTATATGCATCGACAGTAACAATATGTGTTTTTGTACTCTTGCAGTTTTACAAGAACCTTTGTGTGAAGCTCGAAAGCATTATTTGGAGACCGGATGAGACTAGCCCAGCTTCTGGTTTGCTTCGACAAATGACATTCTGATCCAGTTCCGGCCCTTATTAAGCAAATCTAAATAAGCAATACTATCTTTTGTTATTAAGCAAATCTAACTAAAACAACATCGTTGGAAGTTACTGGTGCTTCCCAGGAAAATTGGAACGGCATGGCTTGATTTCTTAGGCGAAATATGTATTGCAATGCATGATGCAACGAACCAATTTGTTCACTAAATAAATTGAGTTTGGTTCGGGCGGAAATTGTATAAAATACCAAATTGGTGTTAGGTGAGTTAATGAAATAATCCAAATGCCTAGTTCTCTATTCATGAAGTCTTAGAGCATCTTGTAAAAAATTAGTTATTCAGCCATTTTTAGTAGTTTTTTATTGGATTGAAAATAACTATCATATAGATTCTATTTATAAGATTTAACATTAATTACAAACTATTTGATATGTCAATAAGATATAACAAAATTAACCCATATCATATGTCAAAAGTTCATAAGATTTGTTTTGATGTATTTAGATAAATGTCATATTGTCATTTATTTTTTATTCCTTAACTTTTAAAAGGATTATTTTAGTCTCTTAATTATTCAAATAGTATCAAGTTCGGCTTCCTTTTAAATGGTATCCGAAAATTCAAGCCCAGATTTTCATATCACTATTGTTATTGTTGAGCATTTGTGAATTGTTTTGACAACCAATAATATTATGGAAAATGTTTATTGTTAAGAAAAAATAAAAACAAGAAAAGCAAGAATAATCTCAATCATTCATTATCACCACTATTCCTATGATCTCTATTAAAATATAAATTAAATTTAAAATAAATTTAAAATTCTCTTATAAACATATGTCTATTCTTGTCTTCTTTAATTTGTTTAGTACTAAATAGCACTACTCTAATATTATTAGCAGCAGAATTATCAAGAGGAAAATTGATCCAACAATTAATCCAACAAACCGAGCAATCCTCATGAGCTACATACAGGAAATCATTGAGTATTATTCTATTTTAGCTTTTACACTTTAATTTTGTAAATTTTATTCCTGATTTTATCTAAAAATCAACTATTAAATTAAGAGAGTACAAAAAAAAGTAGATGTTGAGCCCGGACATGTGTCCGGATTCACTAAACTATGAAATTGCCCCTTCCCGAAATTGAAGAAAATTGATCCAACAATTAAACGAGCAAACCAATCCATCCTCATTAGCTACATACCAAAAATGAACATCTATGAGCAAAACAGATCTCGTCTCGTTTTATTTCTAATATAGATGATGATTATTTCTAATATAGATGATGATTTTGATTTTAATTTTGAATTTGGAGAACAAAAATTAGAACCCAACAAATATAGCAAATATTTTAGTGATTGTTTTTTTTCATCCCTATATCAGTCGCAAAATTATTCTTTGTCGAGTGACATTCACATCAGCGCTATGTAATTTTAGCGATTGACTTTGATTAACAAAATTAATAAAAATTACGAACACATTTTTAAAAGTCAAAAAATCAAAATGTTCCTTTTTAAAAATTAATTGTTCAAACTAGAATACGAATACAAGGGACGAAAATGAATATTTATTCGTGTATTAAATTGATATTTCGAATGATAATAATAATTGATACTATAAGTCATAAATTTTGATTTCTACATAGACTTCATGCTAGTATCTAAATGTTTTCTCCGTCTCAAATTATAAGACGTTTTGAATATTTTACATTATTAAGAAAAAATAATTATTGTTGCATGAGAAAAAAATTATGTAAAATTTTACACTATTATCCTTCATTAATTATAGAGGAGATAGAAATTAAAAAGAAAAAAAAGAGAAATAAATAATAGAGGATATATTGAAGAAAAACATTATTAATGTTACATTGAAATCGTAAAGTAACTAATAATTGAGACAAATTTTCTCATGCATGTTTTGTGATTTGTATGGACTTAAAATGTTGGTATTAACAAAAATAACAAAATTTGAGATAATTAAGAGTGGTCAGCTTGATTTTTTGCTTCTAAAGCAATAAAAAACAGACCACATATTTCGGAAGTTTGTTGGTTCTCCTTTGCCTCAGATGATTAAATTATTGAACATGCCTTGAACTCAAAAATATATTCATCTATCTACTAAATAATAATGATAAACTCTTGCAAATTTGAACTAAAAACCAACAAACAAATTTCTAGTCAAATCTATTGAGAATTAATTGATTGCTAGTTGCAAAAGACAAGGTTGTTAACTTTGGTTCCTTTTCATAATTTTACTACAAACAAAAGATACACTAAGAATTACTTAACCTTTTAAACTATATATATAGGTATGCCACCATATCTATCTACCCAAAAGCTATAGGCTATAGCTATAAAAACAACTTTCATGGCTGAAATAATTTATTACCACACTTGCATTTCCATGACAAAAGATAGTAACCTTCATCTTTTTCACCTTCTATTATTGCCTTATCAATATGACCAACTTTGTGATGAGGAGAAATAACCAAAACAGCTATGCAAGGCTTGCAACTCAAGCATTTGTTAACACACCTTGGAGGTCTTGATCCCAATACCAATTTCTTTTGATCTTTCTTCAAATTTTGTGACCCTTCAATGAAAAAAAGTGAACAACAACATTAGTTAGAAGAATAAAGAGAATGCAAGTTTTGAAAAATAAATAGAAAAAAAAAACAATAAGATTTGACATTGAAGCTATGTTTGTACCTAAACTTGAAGCAAATAAGGTAAGAAAAATAATGATGAGAATCAATGTTATAGAAGTTTGTAGTCTAATGTTGTGTGATTTTGGTGAATCCATCACAATGTATAAAAGAGAAAGAGCTTTGAGAGAAAGAGATAGGAGTAGGGTTTGGTTTTGATCAAAATTTACATCAAATTTTAAGAGAATCAAATACTAATAGGTAGAAGAGTTTGGTTTTGAATTTCTTTAGTGAAGTCATCACAGTTTCTTTTCATCTTTTGCTGGTTGAATTGACTACCCTATGCTAACTTTTGAAATTATTGAAAGTACTTACACCATCTTTCTTTTGTCATCATACAAGGAGTGGCTATGAGTCTTTTTGGTCATTTTCTCTTTTGGCTTTCTGTACCATTCAATAATATTATTAATATGCTAGTAGTACTAGTAGTAGTACTATTAAATGCTAGAACTATACAGTGTTATTTGCATCTACACTATTTGCAAACAAACAAATTCAAATGTATAAATCAAGTCACTTCAATCACTATTTTTATTTTCCAAAATAGCCACTTTATTGAATATTTATATACCATTTTGGCCTCATTTCACATGCATCACTAGTAAGCTATTTCCAACAAAACCATTCTAGGAACATGCCCAGCTTTTAACAGGAAAAAAATATCATTAATCTAATGACAATTTAGAACACACACAATAAGAATATGTCCTTCTCAAGTTTTTGAAAATTCTATTTAAATTAGTCGCAATTTAATTATGACAAAAGAATTAAATATTTCATTTAAACACAGTTGAATTGTGATAAATTTTGAATCATGTATACTATTAATAGGTCTTACACACTCTCAAAGACAGACATTCTTCATCTTAGTGTAAAATTTCAAAAGGATACATAGAGATTAACTTTAATTTGTGTGGATGATGTTATGGTTGAAGTTAGGTGAACACATGCAGAGCTTTGCCTTTGGCAGAGAAATATATAGCATAATTTATTGAATGAGAGATTAGACAAGTGGTGTCGTTTCAATGTTTTTCTTGTGTACTATGCATAATCATACAAACTGCAAATTAGATAAGACATCACTCCACAAAATATGCTGAAATGCTGAACAATTTTGTTAGTTATCGAAAACATTCATAACTTACGTTATCTTCACACTTCTTTTATTGCAAAGTACACATTCCTTAAATATATTAATACTATAATTAGTACTACATAACAATAAAAGCATCCAAGTTTGTAGTTTTTAATTGTTAAGTTATTAAAATCTAATCTTTTATAATGGTTTGACTTCTGTTTTATTTATGTGATTACTAGATTATATTCTAATTATTTGATCTAAGTTATCATTTCCATGCACTTATGCATTTATGAGATGTTTCCTCCACACATATTCAAATCATATGAGATAAGGTGTTCTTATCTTTTATATAAAAAATGTTATCAATATATTCTAAAACAACATACAAGTAATAGAATAGATCCAAGCCTCTCTCATTCAAGGGAATAATACACCTTTTATAATAGGAGGTTTCCTATTTTGGCTTTGACATTTTTCCCATTACTAAGGCATCCTACACCGTATAAAACAAAAAATAAAATAAAATAGTATACTACTATACATAAACCAATGCAAATAAATTATAAAAAAAATAAAATAAATATGTATTAGGTATAGAATTACGGTGTAAGTGTTAAATGCTAGTGTCAATATATCTTTTCTCTTATAATAGTAAACAAAGCATCTCCTAGGGTGAGGGAGTGTCACATGCGGTTAAAGTAAGTTAATAAGAATTGTTCAAAACTTACTAATATTGTAGTCACTTTAAGTAGAAGGTTAGTGTCTTTCATTGTTGGGAAATAATAAAACATAAAGAAAATGAAAAACACAAAAACAATACAAAAAAATCAATGTGAGAATTTTAAAATCATAAAAAAAATCACAAACCGTCGTCAAATGATTTAAAATTTATTACAATACATAAATTCTCTTCAACCACGCTAAGATCTTAATACTCTCACACTCTCCAAAACAAATATTTAATTACGTCTCACAATACTATAAAACAAGAGTATAAGAGAAAATATAAAAAAGTCAAATACAAGTTTAAAGTATTTTTGTCTGATACGTCTTGTAAGAACTTGAATATTATGTATAGTCTTGGACTCCCTATTCCTTTACAAAAATAAACGACCCTTACTTTGAAGAACTTGAATATATATATATATATATATATATATATATATATATATATATATATATATATATATATATATATATATATATATATATATATATATATATATATGATTCAAGTTGACTCATTTTTCACAAAACTAAGAAATATAAGATTTCTTCAACATGTATATTTTCAATCAATTCCAACAATCTCCATCTTGCATTGATTGAAAATAATATATTAGATTTCATTGTCTTTCGCTGACAATCATACTCCACGATAAAGAGTATAGTCACTTGAAGCTATATCACTTCAAAAAAATTTACATTGTCTTCACCGAGAATCATAGTTTTAAAAACTAGCATACTATCCTAAAAAAAAAGTATATTTCACTTGAAGTTAAACCACTTCAAGAATTTCCACATGTCGAAAATCAAGTTGAAAATTTATGGTGCAACTTCCATGTTGGTAGAAAGCTCTTCAACCATCGACATAATCTCACAACACACTTTTCATCGATGCTCATGTGTTAATCCGCTATAGCAATAGCTCGTCTTTTTTCATGACTACGAAAATGTCAAGATGACACACTTCTCAATTTTCAAAGAAGATCATCACCTCCCATAACAAAGGAGACATTGCTTGCATTTAACTCAATGTCATTCTCCGACGTTGTCCCATTATATGACACTTATATTTTATATGTCCAATCTTTTCCCAATTCCAACATCTCACACATATTTCATTGTTTTTCTTCATATAAGGCCTTCTTATAGCAACCAGCAATTTGTTTGATGCATTATTATCCTCACCCTTCAATCTTCTTTCTTCAGAAATAATTTTACTAGCAACTTCTTCAAAACTCAAAGTTTCCTTCTCATATATCAAAACATATTTAATATGCTCATAAGATGTAAGAGACCATATGCGTCTCAAAGCTTTATCTTCATCTTTAATCTTGACTCAAATAGTTTTAATTATGAAATAATACTATTAAGAACACTTAGACGATCAGACACTTTTGTATGTTCATCCATACACAAGCTATGAAACGGTTTCTTCAACAATAAAGGATTTGATAATATCCTTTCCTTGATATAGCCCTTCAATTTTCTCCCAAATATCTTTGACTGACGATGTACCAAGAGCATTCACAAGAATATTCTTAGCCAAAGACATGTGGATTGTACTCGAAGCTCTCAAACCTAGTTCCTCTCACTTCTCGTTGTTCATGTTGAAAATGTTTCCTTTCAACGCCTTGTGTAATCCTAATTGTATCAAAACATCTTTGAATTGAATTTTCCACAAGTCAAAATTGATTCTTCCATTAAATTTATCTAAGTCAATCTTCACTGCACTTGAAATAACTTCAAAGGTATTATGAATCAATTGATGAAATCTGACATGAAGATAGATGGTGAGTTGCAAACTCTTCTACTTCTAAGTTCTCTACCCGAGAGTAAGGACACTCTAGTCGTCACTCTTAGTAACTCTGCTCAAGATGGAAAACTTGTCATGGATTATGTTACAAATTCTTTGCTAAATGAAGAGTCGAGATAGAGGGAAAGAGGCTACAAAAACCAGTTCGAATCCAACATTGTTGATAACAAAAGAAGGAGTAAGAATCGTGAAAGAGAAGGTTGTGGGAGATCACAAGCTAAATCCAAGTCTCGCACGAGACTAAGTTGTTATTATTGTGGCAAATATGGCCATAAAATACCCGAATGCAGATTCTTTAAGAGAGATTAACAAGCTAGTACAATCCATCTAGATTTGATAAACTCAAAGAAGAATAAGGAAGGAGGAACCACAATTGATGTAGCCTCGACCAACGAGAATATTCTCCTTATTGGAGATGAAAATCATCTAAATTTTGTATTCGATGTCTGCACTTGGATAGTTGACACAAGAGCATCTTTCCACGTTATACCTCATTAAGAATTATTCTCATCATACCAAAGAGGAGATATTGATACGGTTAAGATGGGAAACAACGTCACAAGCAAGATTGTTGGCATTGGTAAAGTGACTTTGATCATAGAGAATGGAAATAAGCTCGTATTGAAAGAAGTAAGACATGTACCAGAATACCATCTAAGCCTTATCTCAGTAGGGAAGTTGGATGATTTGGGAATGATAAACCAATTTGGTGGTGTTAGATGGAAGCTTAGCAAAGGGAGAATGGCAATTGCTCGTGGAAAAAAGGAAGGCTCATTGTAGAATGAGCCTTGCATGATGTTCATTAAGCATTGCATGATTTTACATCATGCAAGGCTCATTATACAATGAGCCTTCCTTTTTTCCACGAGCAATTGTCATGCTCCATTTGCTAAGCTTCCATCTACCACCACTAAATTGGTTTATTATTCCCAAATCATCCAACTTTCCTACTGAGATAAGGTTTAGACGTATTTCTAGTACATGTCTCACTTCTTTCATACGAGCTTATTTCGATTCTCTGTGATCACATTCACTTCACCAATGCCAATAATCTTGCTTGTGATGTAGTTTCCCATCTTCCCCATACCAAAATCTCCTATTTGGTATGATGAGAATAATTCTTCATGAGGTGTAACGTGGAAAGATGCTCATGTGTCAACTATCCAAGTGCATACATCGAATACAACATTTGGATAATTTTCATCGCCAATAAGGAAAATATTCTCGTTGGTCGAGGCTACAACAGTTGTGGGGTGCTTCTTCCTTATTCTTCTTTGATTTTATAAAATCTGGATGGACTGTACCAGCTTATTGATCTCTTTTAGGGTCTGTTTGGTTCAAATGAAGGGGAGGAGAGGGGAGGAATTTTAATGGAGGGAAGGGAATGGGAGGGGAGGGGAGGGGATTTTAATAATTATATATATTTTTGGTTCAATTGAGGGGAGGGGAGGAGAAGAGAGGGATTTTAATTAAAAATATATTTGGTTCACAATGGCAAGGGAGTGATTTTATTAATAATTTACATTTTTATCCTTATGATCTTATATAAGACATATGATATTCAAAGTTGAAATTTTTTTAAATACTTTTTGTTAATAAAATATGCATAAATAATTAAACTTAATTTCTAATGCTGATTGATTAAAATAGTTATTAAAGTAACGTTAAAAAAGGTGTATATTTAATTTAGATTATAACTCTTCGACACAAATTAAAGTATGTGTTGATAACAATTTTTAAATAAAAATATACATAAAAATTTATTTAAAAAACTTAAAAAAGTGCAGTGATCATATTGTATATTAAGTATAATTTTTTTTTAGACGGAGAACATTTATAATAAACTAATAGAAGCAATCGAGAAAATTACACAAAAGAGAAAGAATTGCATGAAAGAAAATGAATAACTTTGAAATAATAAAATAAAACTGAGGATATTTTAGTAAATGTAAAATAAATTTAAATAATACAAGTCATGTTACCTCATCTCCCCTCCAAATTCCTCCAATTTGGAGGGATGCAAATGGTGTGTTTTTGAGGTAATTTGCTCCCCTCCCCTCCTAAAATTTGAACCAAACATATTTAGTTAATAATATTCCCTTCCCTCCCCTCCATCTACCTCGAATCAAACACACCCTTAAAGAATCTACACTCAGGTCTTCTATAGCCAGGTTTGCCACAATAATACCAACTTAGTCTTTTGTGAGACTTGGATTTAGCTTGTGATATCCCACGAACTCTTCTTTCATGATTCCTACTCCTTCCTCTGTTATCAACAATGTTGGCTTCAAAGTGGCTGTTGTAGTCTCTTAACTTTCGTCTCGACTCTTCATTTAGCAAAGAATTTGTAAGATAATCCATGACAAGTTTTCCATCTGAAGCAGAGTTACTAAGAGTGACTACTAGAGTGTCCCATCTCTAGGGTAGAGAACTTAGGAGTAGAAGAGTTTGCAACTCATCATCTATCTTCATGTCGGATTTCGTCAGTTGATTCACAATACCTTTGAAGGTATTTAAATGCTCGATCATGTTTTGGTCGTCTGAGTACTCTAATTTCACCAATTGTCTAACAAGGTGGGCTTTGTTTCTCGACGTCTTTTTTTGAATCAAGGATTCAAGTTTGTTCCACAACTCATACGCATTGGTATAAGTCGACACATGCTCGGATAAACTCTTATCTATGTATTTTCTGATCATGGCAACTACCTTCCGATTTTGGAGCTCCCACTCTTTATCTTTCTTCTCTGTTAGCTTATCCTTTTGGGAAGTTGGCTCATGCAAGTCTTTGCGATATATATGGTCTTCCATCATTGGCTTCCAATAGGCATAATTTTCAACAGTCAGCTTGAACATATCTCCATCATGAACGGTAGAACCCTCCATTTTGAGAACACGGGAAAGTAGTTCCTTCAACTATGAAATTTTGTAAATAGTGTCGTACACTAGAAAAGTCATCGTAGTTTGCGAATAATGAAACTAGGAAATTACTAGGAAAGAGAGGTTGGTCATTATTGACACGCTTAAATACCAAGTCTTTCCTTAGTCAGAACTTACCAAGACACACTTTTGTAATACTACGATTTTATTCCAACAATAACAGTTCTTTTCTGATGTGGAAGAATAATAAGAATTTTATTATAAGTACAACATTGTAGTATCCCAGAATTCACACAAAGCTCTGATACCACTATTGAAAAATAACCTCCATAATTTCTCTCTTACGTGAACTCAAAATAGGCACAAGCGGAAACATGAAAAATATAAGCGCAATGACACAAGAAAACTTTAGCGTGAAAAACCTTCTCAACGTGAGAAAGGGGAAAAAATCACGGGACCCTTAGGCCTTTTAAACTTCCACTATAATGATAATGGAAATACAACAATTTCACCTTTAGGTGAAACTCACTATAATATATCTCTCAATATGTAAGAAACACTCTCACAAATTGGCTCATTATTTCTCTCACAAGAAAACTCTCTCTAAGAAATAATTTTCTCTCTTGAGCAAAACTCTATTTCTCTCGCTTCTTGTTTCTCTTGTGGTTGTGTGAATTAAATGCTTACCTACGGTCCTATTTATAAGAGAAGCAAGGCAAAAGTCTCTTACATGCAAGAAGACGCTTGCCTTTTGCCTTCCATACAAAACATCAAATGTACTTTGTAAGGCATGCGTCATAATAAGTGTTCTTTGCAAAGCATGCACCATAACAAATATACTTTACAAGACATACACCATAACAAGTATATACCATAAACCTTACTAGATATCATCACATGCAACCTTCCATTTTGTCAAATATATGTTGGTGGTCATGTAACAATGACTAGACTCACACATAATTCTATTCATCAAACAACTTTGTGGATAATCTAATTAAGAAGTTGAACAATAATAATTTAACAAAACTATTTCTAAACAAGAAATAATATATTTTTTATTTACTAACTTGAAACTTGAAAGAGATTGTTATATATTTATTTTTGTTATTTTTGTTATTGTTAGTAGTAATTTGTATTTAAATTTTTAGTCCACTAGTTAGATCTATTAATTTAGAATAATCTGTGTACAATAATTTGTATGTGTACACTATTCATAGTTAAAACACATTATTTAATTTTTATGGTTGATAAAAATACTCACGAGAAAATATATAAATTGTGCTTTGAAGTAGAATGCTCTATATAAAATAATTCGTATCTAAACATTATTCATATTTAAAATATAAATATTATTTAATTTTTATGTTTGATAAAAAAAAATATAAATTGTATTTTGAAGTACAAATATTAGTTTTCTCTATTTTTATATATCCAATGATGCCGAATTTGTCACCATTTGAATTTTGAAGGCAAGTAATAGTAGCATAAAAGGAACAACATCAATCACTATTAAAGTTTTGAACAATTTGCAAGCATCACTATATGAAACAACACAATCTTATACTAGATTTTTACTAATTACTTTGTACTAATGGAAAGAAGAAAAAGTTATTAGATTTGAATATTGAGCCACATGTCCAAAGACAAAGCTAATTGAATAGAGTAGCAAAGAGAATCAATTCCATTGTGGTTATTTGTTGTGATCTAAAAAGTCCAATATGAAAGCATAAGGTCCCACATTTTTCTTTGCTTAAGCAGGACAAAATGGTCACTACAGGAAAATACATTATCAACAGTAGTACTCCAATATGATCAGATAACAAGTCTTATACATTTTTTTCAACAGACAGATTTTCTCACAGAAGAATCACTTGCATATCTTGCCATAATAGATGTTACAGCAAAAAAAGTTAAAGTGTTGTACAATCATTTTCTTTATGGTATTTTGCTCTACTTGATTAAGCATGTACATTATTACTTTTGTACCTTTGTCCTTTTATTTTTGTAACCAAATTTTGCTTTTGATTTAATAGCATGGGCATGGTAATAACAACTACCTCAAGTTCCAATGAATATGATGATTTAGAAAGTGGCTGTGACATGGGGTAGGGAAGTCAATGCTCATGTTCGTATTCTATTTATTGTTCATGAATGAAGCTCAGTTCATTCATTTTCTACATCACTTTAATGCCATCAGATGATTCACAAGTTTAATGTAACAATAAATAATATGTTAGATATTGTATTGAAGTCGGGTGGAATAGGTGAGACGTCACCTCGGCCGCTCACAAGTCGTGAGCCAAAGATGTGCGGAATAGGTGAGACATCACCTCGGCCGTGACTTGAACGCGCCATTTCAAATATTCGTTCACCACCAAAGTCCTCAAACATGAGGTTACCGAGCCTTAACTAAAATCGAACAACACAACCACGCTAACAAAACATACACAAAACAATTCTAACCCTTTATTCAAATTCAGGCGTTTAAACACACGTGATTGTTGACAAAAACTAAAATGATAAATGACATGAAAATAAACCTAAAACAAACAGAATAGTACATTTCAGCAATACAATGTTAAACCTAAGCAATGTGCTATCTAGAGTGGACACCATCATCAACCATGACTCAGTAACTGTATTCTCAGGGAACTATAGCCAAAAGGGACTGTAACAAACAATCATTTCTCGATAAAAATTGCTTGCGAAAAAGGGCTAGTGAAACAAACAAACTAAGGCTCCCTCGAAAACAACCGAGTCCGCAAACCGCACGTGCAAATCCACCCTTGATAGTCATATCAGCCAAAAATAGTATGCTGAATATTACCACCTGTTGCTTCATTACGATACTTCACTTTCTTTATTTATAGCAGTTCAGGCGCGATTAGGCCAGAATATCACATCTCCACAGGCTTTCCACGAGCACATCAATCGCGTTGCTGCCTATTCCAGTGCAGTTTTGAAGATTCAATCCCAACAAATTCATGCCCAAATTCTTCAGGAAAGGCACGCAGTTGTTTGATATTTCAGAACAGCCAGAGATAGAGAGAACTTGCAAACTAAGCTGAATGGCATCAGATAGAACAGATATACCAGCATCGGTGATTGCACACTTTGACACATCTAGATCGTTGAGCAGTAGGCAGTTGTCTGCAATCGCAACCAAGCTTGAATCAGTAATATTCCAGCATCCATCGAGGTTTAGTACTTCGAGTGTTCCACCGTGTAGTCTGGTCATGGTGGAGACTATGTTATCTGTCAAGTTCCAGCAACCTGTGAGGTTTACCTTGACAAGTCCAGCTTCACTATTTTCTAAAAGTGGGAGAAGGCCTGCGTCTGTTATGCCGTAGAGTCCGGTGAAATCAACTTGCTGGAGTTGGGGACACAACTTCCCGATCATAGCCAAACTAGCACTGCCGACACCGTGGCAGTTTTTAATGGTTAAAGATCGAAGAGACTCGCAAGGTGAAAGCATAGATACTTCCACCTCAATGTCTTTAATTCCCATACACTTCACAAGTGCAAGTGATTTCAACTTTGCTTTGATGCTCGAAAGGGCACCGAGAATCCCAGATTGAGTGAACCTGTTACACTCTTCCAAATGCAAGCTCTCCAGAGATCCAGCGGATTTGACAAATGCAACCAATCCACTGTCGGATACAAAGCAACACCTGCGAAGGCACATCTGCTTTAGGTTTGGGCAACCTTTACCGATGGCTTCGATGCTCGCATCAGTTACCCCGTGACATGAAGTTATAGTAAGTGACACCAGTTTCTGTAGACCTTGAGCAACACCCATGGCCCAAAAACCTCTTTCATTCACATTTCGAAGTCCACTAAGAACCAGATTAGTTATCGACTTCCCGTAATGACCAATAACAGCCAGAGAAAAGTCAGTAATATTCAAAATCTGAAGCTTTACCCTCGACAACTCGGAAGCAGATGACAACAAACTAGACACTCCGTGATCACCAACAAGGGGACAATCCTTGATAGAGATTGAATGTAGATTAGGACACAACTTTGCCACAGCTTGCAAACCCTCATTTCCAATCTTCGAGCACGATTCAATGTTTAAGGTGGTCAAGTTAGGGCAACCTTCAGCTATTGCAATCAAACCCTTGTTTGTGATCCACTGAGATTGGCACAAGTCGAGCTTCTCCAACATATGACATCTTTTTCCGATCTCACAAAGACCCTTATCACCAACAGAAGACACATTCCACAATGAAAGTGATCTGAGAGAAGGGCAACCATGGGCAACAGCCGAGAGACCACGGTTTGTAACACCTCGAACCGAGTTGTTTCCTCTGATAGACAGCTTCCCAAGTCCTCCGCGCCAACTAGTCCCAACAGCAATAGCAGCAAGTCTTACATCAGTCACTTTCTTCCCTTCCAAACGCCTTGTAAGGTATCCATCACCATCAGAATCATCACCTTCCACATCTTCATGACTCTCATCCGAAGAAACCCTTTTCACAACAGTCTCAATTTCATCTTTGCATATACCGCTGACAAGCATAAGCCACCTTTTCGATACACAAGCACACGAGCTTCTCTCTTTTCCACTTGAAAGCCGTCTGAATATCTCAAAGAGACATTCATCCGGAAGAATCTCGACACTAGACTTATGATCTTCCTCATCCTCAAGATCTCCAAATCTAATCGGAACACTGATTCGAGCTCGCTTCGTAGGAGAAGAGTACACATCAAACCTACCCCCCAACTCCACCGAACCCCCAGGATACAGTTCATCATCACCTGAAAAATTCAATCACAATCTAAATCAGCCACACACATAAACACATGATTCTCCTAATTACTCCAAGTCATCATCACAATCTAATACACTAGAAACAAAACTCACTATCTATCTTCCACATCATACAAACAAACACAATATCTAACACTAGCAGAGTCTTGCACATGCATTTTCATTTCATTCCACAAAAAGAAAAACCTTTGTTCATAAAAAGACATCACTATTAGTACTAGATCCAATCTACTGTTCTTCTTATTCTTACTACAACAACAATCTATAAATTCTTATGAATTGTCCAGCTATGATCAATCATATAATCTATTAAAAAAACAAACTTGAAAACCTATGAATTCTACTATTCTAGAATCAATCAACAATACAAACAGAAAATCACAAGAAACAGAAAGCAATATTGAAACATTAAAAGAAAAATAAAGAAACTAAGGAAACTTACCACCATGATTGACAAGGGCAGGCATGAGCACAACAAGAAAGAGAATCCCCTCAGAAGCAAAAACTCACAAACTGAAAACCGAAGAAGAATACACAAGAACACACTCAGAGAGATGTATATAAGAGAGAAAAGGGTGAATAGCATTTGATAGGCAAAACCCCCTAAGGAGAAAAAATGCAAAAAAAGAAAGAAACTTTAATGAATTTCTGAAACTGGAGAATGTATGTTAATGTCATGTATATTAGAAATATTGTCGTGGTTTTATATATATTGGAAATTGAGATAGAAAGAAAAAAGAAAAAAAGATTATAGATGTGAACTACATAGAATAGGTGCAATGCTACTGCAGGATTCTGAGAATACATTGAATCGAACCTTAAAGCCGGTTTGTTAACAAATGTACACATACACACGCACACTCTCTTTCCTGGTCCAACCAAACCAACCACCTCAGCAAAACCAAACCGCTTTTACAAAACCACCGTTGTTTTTCTTTTCCTGTCTTTAATGTTGAATTTATTTATTATATTTTTTTAATTTTTTTTTAGGCGGTTGAATTACTCTGCCTTAATAGAAGTTTCTCTATTTTTGTGTTTGATATTGATGGGTGAATGAACATTGAACATGGAACCAGAAATCACCGATTCATGGATTGTGAAAATTGTTATTGGATGGATATGTGTTGAGATTTATTATATGGATTGTGTTTTTATGTTTTTGGGATTTTTTTTTTTACTTTCTTTTTTGGCCTTTTATTGACACTCATTCAATGTTTTTTTGTTATAGGATTGATGATTATTAATAGAAAGATATAAACTGTTTTATAGTACTTTACAGCTGAATTGAGTTTAGTAATTAATTACCATGAGTTTGAGTTTAGCATATTTAGGGTGATTGGACTTCTTACCTATGAATTAAATTTGGATATCAAGAACACATTAAGGGCTATATTTGATAAAAGTACAAGATAGTAGTTGGCAAGTTCACCAATAATAAATGAATTTAATAAGTTAATTTATAATAGATAAATTAAAAGATTAAATTTTAACACTAGTATTATTACTACTATATTATACAACAAAGTTATTTTTTCTTACAATTCTCATGTTACCAATTATGCACATTGCAAACAACAACCTTATCTTTTTTCATTTTCATTTTTAATTTGAGATGACATGTTTGTTATTAATTTGTTTAAATTTTTATATATTATAGTGTAAAATAATTTTCTGACCATTTAGTACAATATTTTCTTGTAAACAAGTTCACTTGTTAATTAATCGCGACTCCATATACTCTCAATTTTATAAGTGTATAGTTCATTAATAATTCTCTTCCATTAAAATATTGTTTTAATCTTTATTCATTCATCAAAATAATTAAAGTCACCAAAATAATAGAACAATAAAAAATATAAATAAATAAAGCCACTGAAATTATAATTTTTTTTTATTGATAATCAAGTATTGAAAAAAATACACAAATAACCATAATTCAGTGAAAGTTACGTAAATAATCATTTTTCAAACAACATTTAAGAGAAGTCGTCATTTCAGATGGCGCATACGCTCCCTACTTACACTAAGGCGCCATCCTACATGGCCCATCCTCTTGCTTCAAGTCATGTGAGATGGCGCCTACACTTGGTTTTTATGAGGAGGCGCCATCTGAGATGGCTCCTACGTGTATTTGTGTTTTCTATAAATAAAACACACATTTCTTCATTCTTCACACTTTCTCACTTTCTCTTCTCATTTATTTTTGCGTCATGACATCGCGATACATCCATACCAGAGATGAGTACGTTATGTTCTCGGTCACCAAACCTCTGATGAAAATGAAATTTTGGCACATTTATACCATGGCAAAACTGAAGAAAGAGTTGATGCGATGGTTAGAGGGAGACATCGAAGTTGGCGAAGAAATTAGAAGGATCCAGAAAAGAAGAACGACCATGAACTTCACAACTGGACAACCTCGAAGTTGGTTGGAGGAAGTCAAAACAGACTTAGACGTTATTGCGATAATGCATGAATCTGATGAAATTGTGTTGACGGTTGTAGTTTCTTAGATATTTTATTTTGTTGTTGATGTTATATTTTCATGTTGTTTATGTTGTTGTTTTAATCGTGATGTATTTTATTTGTTGTTTGCGTATTGGTTGTTTTTAGCATATTGGTTGTTGTAAGAAATGCTCTTAATAAAAAAAATTTAGTTACTAAATTTTTAATTATTTTGATGAATGAATAAATAAAAAAATTTAGATATATTGCATACATTTATCATGTTGTTGAGTTTGTAGCACAAGTGGGACAATTTTTCGATTGTGTCCGACCTGACGACATAAACCACACTTTCTTTCTAGTTTGTCAAGCTCGTCCATTTCTGTTGTGATACGCTTACTTTTGGGACGATCCTTTTTATTCCTTCGCATTTGATGGTTGTGTCAAACTATCTTCCCTTTGTACTCAGACAATAATCCGGTTTTGCTACCACTGGAAATTTATGTTGTATACATGGAGCAACGTCTTTGACATGTAAATGGGAGATTTAAGTCGTAACGCATCCTGATGAGTATGCGCACACACCACAATGACATGAGAGCAAGGCATACGATATGTTTGAAACCTTCCAAAATTGCACCAACGATTTGGTAAAATAACCCTATACTCTTGTCTTGCCAGCCCCTCGTTGTGGCCGATTGTTTCTTTAACAAATTGTGACTATGTCGGTCGAACCTTGTAACAGATGGGTGTTGGTTTTGGCACTTTCTACCTTAATATATTTAAAGCAGATGTCACTCCATAGTTGCCCCGATTGTAACACCGCATTCCATATTTCACCTATTTGTTCAAACAACGAAGCTATCCTAAAATAGGTGGATTTCACCAAAGCGGTTAATGGGAGGTTCTGTATGCCTTTGAATACACCGTTCATTGATTCAATAAGATTTGTTGTTATGTGACCCCATCTATGTCCATTGTCATATGACCTCGTCCACTTCTCCACCAGAATATTAACAATCCACCTACCTGCATCTGAATTTGACCTTCTAATCTCGTTGCGATAGTACTGGAACGAAGATTTTGTTAATGCATAACCCGCGTTCATTACTGTTTTCCTAAGCTGCTTGTCTTTGATCTCTTGTGAGAAATTTTGGACGATATGTCTAATGTAGTAGACATGTGTTAAAGGGGGTTCATGCCAACGATTTGCAGGATTATTGTATGCACTCTCAATGGATGCTTGCCTGTCTGAAATCAAGCAGAGACCAGGTTGTGGAGCCACATATGTTCGTAGATTCTTGAGAAAGAAACTCCAAGCACCACCAGTCTCTCCCTCGACTAAAGCAAAGGTAATTGGGAAAATGTTACTGTTGTCATCTTGTGCAACTGCCATCAGGAGCGTGGCTTTGTATTTCCCATACAACCACGTTCCATCTATCTGAATAATAGGTTTGCATGACGCAAACCCTTTTATGCAAGGTTCAAAATCCCAAAACAATCTACTAAAAATTCCATTTCCGTTTACACAACTACCATCTGGGGCATACACCGACAATGTTGCTATAGTATAAACAATTCCAGAAGCATAAGTATGAAGTGCATGCAGATACCGCGGTAGCTCTTTGTATGAATCCTCCCAATTTCCATAGTCTGTTTCAATCACCTTGGTATCTACTAACCAACACCTTCTTCTCCTCTTCATCTTATCCAATTCTCAATTTTCGGTAAGTTAATTTCTTCCAATAAGTGCTTATTTAAGTGATTTTTGAGATAATTGCCCAATTGCTTATTTGAGGAGAAATTGAATTGGAAATAACATGCTCATGTATTAATTGATTTTATATTAGTTAATTGAATTGATTTTACATGATTATGACTTGATTCTTGAACTCGAAGGTGTGTCAAGGTATAAAATTGAATGCATATTCATGAGTTGATTTACTTGTACATAAGGTGTTTGAGTTAATGCTTGAATTGAAAATAGTGTCCTCATGTGTGGATTAATCCTTGCTTTGGTTATTCATCTTGATTGATCATGTCATTTGTTTAATTCTTGAACTCGAAAGTGTGTCGAGGTTTGGTTTAAGGCATGATTTCATGAGTTAAATTGCACTATGTTGGTTAATGGAATTAGTGCATAATATGTAATTGAATCTTGACTTGTGGTTGTTTTAATTCCATGTGCAATGTTATGTCGAAGTGTGGAATTGATTGATGGTTGAATGCTTGCATGTTGTCACTTGTTGATGTGAATTTCAATTCATGAAACATTGTATTTTTGCAACATTACATGAGTTAATAAACACTTGTGTTGTTGTGTTTTGTTTTGATCCGAATAATTCCGATTTTGGCATATCAATTATAGAAACAATCATGTGGAGTTGTTTGAATGTCATGTAATTGATTTAATATTCAATTACACACCTCATTTCAAAATGCAAAATAAGTAGAAATTAAAAATTAAACTGGTTCATAATTTTTACAATTTTCATGCATTTTCATGCATTTTTGAGAACCAAAATCCGTTTTTCATCAAAAGTTCAAGGTAGCAATACTTGTCCTAGACATTTTGGCATGTTTTAAACCGTTTTTTATGTTTTCAGAACCAAATTTCATGTGCATCATGCCTAAACGGAGTTGTTGTCCAGCCACTAAAAACCTCCTAAAAATGTTACTTCCGCTCATAATTAATTAAAACCGATCACATTTTTGAATCTGTTGACACGTTTGCATGCGACCATGTGATTTTTAGCTTATTCCGACAAGTTGACTTTTTCGCTTAATTTCTGAATAAGTGTTTTTCCGAGGCGATTTTTGAGTTTTTATTTCATTTCTCGCATGCTTATACTTGTACATTAGCTTGTGAATAATCGTTTTTGAGCTTTGTGCTTTCGATAAGCATTTTTCCTTGTTAATTCTAACCTTTTGTTATTTGTGTGTGGTACCTTGAGTTTTTTCGATTATGTAACTTCATGTTACCATGGGTGATCGGAAAATAATACTTGTTGTAGCAGTTATTTTTTGTGAATAGTGGATGTGTATGTGCGTGCTTCATTATGGATTGTATATACGTTAATATGTTGGTTAATATACTTTTATTTTTCGCGGATGACAAATTTTACCGTTATACATTGGTTAATGTATTTTTGTGCATGTTTTGTTATATGGATGTGTCGATACACATTCCATTTTTCGTAGCACATTGTTTAATATACGGTATACAAGTGTTCGATTGATTTAGATATGTCTACGATCTCGTCTGTACATATCTTTTGTTTCGCATTTTGCATGTTTCTTATTATTTTCGGATATGTCCTATGCATATGGATAGTCGCTATGTGTGTATTTATGATTGTCGGATAGTTATTTTCGGTGTTTCTATGATTGATTTTGCACATTTTGGACATGCATACGCGGATGTGTTTGTTTGTTATTTGTTCGATTTTTTCGGATTATTTTCAGCGGTTATTATGTTTTCGCATTTTTACGATATAGCTTTTATTTTATGAAGTTTCCGGTTATTTTCTATTGCTTTTTTATGAGAAATGGGTGTTTACCTTTTTCATAGATATCATGAGAAGTAGGAAATGGTGTTTTCTAAATTCAAAGGGGTGGTGCGTTGTGTTTGGCTTGTGTTTGGTATGTTTAAAACTGTGAGTATATTTTTGTTTACTAGTTGTGCTTGCATAGAGGTATGGTGGTTATGAAACCTATTATGACACCATCATTAAGTCCTAATGAGAAAGGCATGTGGGAAAGGGTTAAACCAACACCGGTCATCCCACTCGGTTGAAAGCTTCCTTTATCGAGTCATATATATAGTGGCAAGGGTTCCCTATTCTGACCCTCCATGCTTTGTCTAGAGTTTGCATCGTCATGCACTGATACTCTCATTCATATACTCTTCACACTTGGTAATTCATATCAAGGCGTGAATCCCTTTCCCACATGAGAAAACTCCTAGTTGATGCGGAATGTCTCTCCATGGCTATGGTTTTTCTCCGAAAGAAATCTCCTGGTTGACTCGGGTGACGCGCCGCCCATGGCTATGGTCTTTCTTTCTTTTGTACCCCGCGCTTCTATGTATCATATGCTTTTGTATTGCATTGTATGTGTGCTTTTGTCAAAGCACTTGCTTGCCTCCTCCCTTTGTATCCCTTGGTTGGTCAACCAAGGTGGATATTAGGATAGTTCCTCCTAGGACCTCTCGGATAGGGTAGCTTTCGAGCTTGGACATCAGGATGATCATCCATGCATGTCAACATAGGTAGAGATTCCCTTTTCATCATTGACTTAGGACCACCTTTGTATGATAACATTAGGGATAAAGCTAGATAGTTCCCCTTGGATGTTTTTCTTCCCCTTTTGCATAATAAGATTAAAACCATTTTCTTTATCAAATTTCAAAACATGTTAATAAACTCGAATCCTTTTGCCAAGGTAAAAACAATCCACCAAATTTAAATCTTTTTGTCTTCGGACCTTTTTTTATGAAAACCTTTTCGATAAGGGTATTCTTTTTAAAATCTAAGCGAATTGCTAAGTGTGCGAGTGGTTGAGCATGAGACTTTTCAATAAGTATTGCAAGCATAATTTGCATATAAAATTTGGAAAAATATTTTGACCAAATTTTTTGGGAAACTAGTGGATCCTTAAAAAAGGGCTTTTGGTAATACTAATATTTTCTTTTGTAATAGATACTTTTGATAGACTTACCATTTGTTGTGGGGTGCTAATATCTTCAGATTTTCTCTTTGTAAGACCGTGATTTCTCCCTCTCAAGTTTACTCGATGTTTTTCTTTTCTCTCGCGGGATAAAAAATGTTCGATGGCTACTTCACTGATATTCTATCTGATGATTTCACCAGTAGTTTCAATAAGCTGATAACCTAGTTTATGATGATCTTGTGATTGAGTAGAACTAACAAAAGTGTGTGCGGTTATGGAACCTATAACCCAACAATCACTTCTCAATATGGATGATGGATACATATTATCTTGTACCTTTTTGTATTTACTCGATCTACCTTAAAATCAACAGAGTTAATCATGTGGAACTTTTTTATAGATCGTATACAATCTTCCCTTGAATGAAATTTGTCGTTCACCTTTAAATTTTCATCATACTGCACAAACGAGTTGAAGAAATAATCTCTTGATGGTTCGTCTCCACTCATGTTGAAGTTGGTCATGTGCGCCGGAGGTGTGTAAATTTGGTCTAGAGGTATCTGACCTTGTTGTTCGTCTTCTGAATCATCGTTGACCATGTTGTCAAACTCTAACTCTTCATCTTCCTCTTCTTCGTCAACGACATCTATTTTAGCCTGTTCATCTTCCATGGGGTCAACCACTAGTGATTGAGTGGGTTGTGCTAACTCAACCTCCTGTAGCTCAACGTACAACTCATGGATGGAAAATACCTTGATCATGAATGTGATGGACACCTTACAGGCCCCAAAGATCATCATGAATGTAATAAAAGGATATATGTGTTTCCTGTTTGCCTTTATTGTACTTCACTCTGCAAGATTTTCCAAGCACATATGGTTCACAAAATTTCATCTTTTCGACTTTGTCTCCATAAAGCAGATGTTGTTTCCCCAATTCTACCATACCTCTTTCATTGACATGGCTCAATCTCATGTGACAAATTTCTATCTTCAACAAAGGTTTCGTGGATGCAACATCTGCAGAACCACTTATAATTTCAGCCTCAAGGGTATACAAGCCTTGTTTCTTTATGTTTCTCAAGACTTCATTCACCCCTACAAGACTCTTAGGATATTTTTTTCTCCTTTGAAAGCATATCATTTATTGTCGAATTCACCAAGAGAAATCAAATTTCTCTTTAAATTAAGTACATAGCTAACTTTAGTCAACAACCTTATTGACTCATCATAGAGTTTGAATCTCACAGATCCAACACTTGCAATCTTGTAACTTTTGTTGTTTCTCATCAATACAGATCCACCATCATGATCACATAGTTCATCTAACAAGTTTTTGTTTGGATTCATGTGCCAAGTGAAACCTGAATTCATAATCCATTCTTTACTTGAGTCACCGCTTTTAACTACAAGAACAATATATGAGTCAAAATCATCTTGAACAATGGCTTCGTTGCCATTATCCTTACCTCCATGATCTTTCATGCGTTCAGAGAACACCTTTCTTGCATGACCCTCATTTTTATAGTGATAACATTGAATACCAGCTGCATCATCACTATAAAACTTCTACTAACTTTTACACTTCTTCTTGTCGAACTTGCCATCTTTGTTTGTAAATCTTGTCTTAATCGAAAGGCATTCACCAATCGAATATGACTTATGTTCCTTTCCTTCATTCAAATTCCTAGATTATAAGACTTATTGAACTTCTTCAAAGGTTAGCGACTCTCTCCCATACAAGATAGTTTCTTTGAAATGAGTATGTGTTATGGGAAAAACACACAACAATAACATCGTTTGATCTTCATCCTCGATTTTGACATCGACATTTTTAAGATTAAGAGTCAGCTTGTTGAACATATTCAACTGCTCATACATACTAACCTTCACTTATCTTGAGTGAATACAGAGCTTGCTTCAGGTAGACCTTGCTTCATCCTCGAAGAAACTTATCACCAAGGCTCAATAAGACGGCGTTGTGGGCGTTCTCTACCATAGCCATTTTTTGTTTATCCTTTAATGCAACGTCCATGGTTGCGGCTCCCTTCAACACTTCTAAACAACCCTGTTGAACCACTAGGACTTTCATCTTCAAGCGCCATAGACTAAAATCGTGCACTCTGGTGAAGAAACCCACAAGGGTAAGAAAAAAAGGAAAAAAGAAGAGCACAATAAATCGGTTATAAACAGTTATTCCTTACTTTCTTTTTGAAATAAGATTACAAGTGTTACGGAATAACAAATAATCGCTCTCACACTAGTTAGGATTAGCATTATGCAATGATGAGAGACTAATATGTTATTTATATGAAAACTAACATACTAAACTAATGAATTTTTGCACAAATACCTATTACAAGCTAACTTAGAGAAAACTAACTTTAGAATTAAGCATAACAAACAAATCCAATTCGACATGCTAACAATTTTAGTATTTCAATTAATGCATATTAGAATAAATTTGACTATAACATATCCTATTTCGACAACAGCACGTGAATAAGCTTCGACCTCATACATAAAACTAGTTAGGCCATAAACTACCCCCTTCCACGATGCTAAAATTCAATCTAATAATCTCACAATATTTAATAGCTATCATTTAAATTGCACGCGTGGACAACTAAGTATCACTATACAATACAACCCACAACTAAATAAAATGGATAAAATAGTAACATCGAATGCGTTGATAGTAATTTTTAACTCAATTTTATAAAACTAAAAGTATCATACTTTTCAAATTTATCATGCAATAAAGTCAGCTATTTAGACTTGGAAGTGGGAAAAGGTCAGAAAACAAACTTTTCCTCTCGTGAATCTGCTGGGAATTGGTGAGACAATTTGCTTTGTGTATATGTTGAATTTAAAAAGAAGAAAAATATACATACTGACACGTATTTAAATTGGTAAATGCATGTACGAAATCATCTTTGATAGTACTCAGTACTCACCTCTTTTGGACAAGTTTGTTCAATGAATTTTGTTTCTCAGCCGTAATATGCAGAATTATGTAGGGTAAGGTGCATATTAAATTAAATTAAATTTTATGAAAGGGACAATAGAGACTTGTTTAAAAGGATTTTTAATTATTGTATAACATTCTGAGACGAAAAGAATATCAAAACTTTGGGTTAGAATCAATGGATCTACCTATCCAACTTGTTTTAAAGCCTTTTTATCTTTACTTGTTGCATTTACTATTCTACCTATCCAACTTTACCATTAGCTGCTTAATCACAAATTCACAATAGTAGATTTGGATTTAATACTCTAATAATTTGGTTGTGCACTTGTACAACTACTATGAGATGTTCGTTTCATGGAATCCAATTTTTTTTTTTGAGAATGTGATTTGAATTCTTAAGTTTTGTTTCAAATATTTATAAAAATATCTTAGAATTTTTTATTTCTGAGAATTTCATTGATATTTGATTTTTTATTTTTTTTTCATTTTTCATTCTCATGTAAAGAATGGAAATATTATATTCACATAGGAATAGGAATAAGAAGTAATCACCCATAATTTCTCATATTTATTTATTAAATTATTTTATTTTTTATTTTAAATTTTTAAATATTTTTTAAATATTTTTTAGAACTTAAATTATTTATCAAATATAATAGTGAGAATAAATTTTTTGATAATAATAGTTTTTAAAATAATATTCTCAAGATTATAATTTGAACCCTTAAAACAAACACTCAGGCAATGATTTAAAAATAGGTTGAGATATAGATTTGTCATGGAATTTATAAGTAGATGGTGGAACTAAAAAGTTATTGGGTGAACCTTTTGTGGTATTTCATATCATGATCACCAATCTCGGTAATTGATAAGTATATAGTAACATTTATACTTGCACATAAATTAACGAGTGTTTTTCTAACTTTTACATTGTTTATAATGATTGGTAATGTAATTGTTTATGGATCATTGTCCTTATGTACTGTCATATTCGGCAAAGTATGAGATTACACTGCATGAAATAAGCTCTGTAGCGAGGTGAATATTCTGTGAGTAATAAAAGCGGTTTGTGATGTGGTATTCACGTCGCTACATTTTTTTAGAATAAAATAATAAAGACAACGTTATAATCTATGCAGTCAGAGTTTGAATTTTTTGAAATTTAATTGTGACGTGTTAGTCACGTCGCTACTTAAAAGTTAATAATAAAAAATAAAAAGTTGTAACGTATAGATGGAGGGATTTTGAATTTTTTTAAAATTTTGTTGTGACGTGGTATTCACGTCGCAACATTTAAGAGGAAAAATAAGTCTGACCCTGACTTAATTGTGTACAGGGTTGACAAACTAGGCATTAATTATTTTGTCCGTTGGGAGTGTTGCAACGTGATATTCACGTCGCTACGTGGCATATAAATTCAACAACTCAAATTTATTAAAACACAACACTTCTTCCTTCCTTCATTTCTCTGCGTTTCTTCCTTCCTTTCTTCAAAACCTACCCAAATTCCCCAAAATCTTCCCTAAATCATCCCTAATTTCAATATCATACTAGGTAATTATATATTGTTTAATTTCAATTTTGTATATTCTGTATTATTTATTGTAATTAAAATTTGAATTGAAATTTGTTTTGTTAATATTCAAGGATATTGGAGAATATTGGAGAAGAAGGTAAGAAGATCGAGGAAGAAGATTGATTGAAGGAGATATAAGAGGTATTTATGCAAATTTTTTTTTAATTTTATATGTAAAATATGATTTATTTTGTTTATAATATAAGTTTTATTTTTGTATGTAGTTTACTAATATGTTTAGAAAAAACGAAAAAAATTTCTTTATAGAAAATTAATTTTTAAAAAAAAATAGAAATTAGAAAACTTGTTTTTATACATAAATATATTTTAAAACAAAATTTAAATTTATATTATATTATATATATATATATATATATATATATATATATATATATATATATATATATATATATATATATATATATATATATATGTATTTAAAAATGATTTTTTATATATATAAAAATAAGATTTTAAAAATAGAAGTTAGAAAACTTGTTTTTATACAAATATATTTTAAAACAGAAATTTAAAAAATTTAAAATATTAGTAAGTAGTATATATATATATATATATATATATATATATATATATATATATATATATATATATATATATATATATTGTTAAAAGACAATGATTGTATAAATATGATATGAAATATTATCGGTAGTTGGATGTACGATAGAATATTTCCAGGAAGATGTGGACTTAAACCCAATTTTATAGTTGGAGTTGATGGGTTTATCACGTGGGCGTTTGCTCAGGAATGTTGTCGAAGCGAAGGAGGAGTTAGGTGTCCCTGTCTTAAATTCGAATTTAGACCAATAATTAGTGACCCAGAGGAAGTAACACGTCATTTGCATAGAAGGGGTTTCATTGAAGATTATCGGGTTTGGACGTATAATGGTGAAGAATTACCGAGTAACGATAGGGATGTTGGGATGACAAAATAAGGATCCATTGGATTCGGTGGAACGATGTTTGTTTACATATAGAAAAAGGTGGGTTAGGTATTAAGAGAATTGAAGATTTCAATTTGGCCTTACTAAACAAATGGAGATGGAGGATTCTTCAAGGGTCAGATTCCTTATGGTATAATGTTTTAAAAGCCCGTTATGATTATATTTGCTCTCAGGTTGTTATTGGCAGTAGTTCTAATAAGCATGTCTTTTCCACCTCCTATTGGTGGAGTGATTTAATATCTTGTGAAAGGAACATGTTTAAGGAATCTTTTGTTAATCACTGTAGTTTTGAGTTGAGAAGAGGTTTTACAACTCCCTTTTGGCACTCTAAGTGGATCCAGGAGGAATTTGTTAGGGTTTTTTGTCCTGTTATTTTTTCGGCATCCCTGTTGAAGTTGGTTTCAATAGCGGGAATGAGGGTTGGGATGAAGAAGTTTGGTTTTGGGGAAATTCCAGGCTTCCTCCAAATGTTGCGCAACAGCCTGCGATCGTGGTAGAAGTGCAGCGTCTACGACTATTGCTGGTCGGCGTTATTTGTTCAGCGGCAGGTGTAACACCCTTCTAAAATACCCCGCGAATTATTAACAGATTCAGAGCTAACATGTAATAAAAGGGCATTACAATTATTTAAAATAAAATCCCATTAAAATGTCATGCTTTACTGAAGAACATTATTAAAATAACAGTTCAAGAAACATGTTCTACACAGCAGAAATTATCATCAAAACCGGAATAATTCAATCAATAATTATCCCAAAGTAAATCTAAATGAAAAACAGAGTTTAGGTATAACTCTAAACCAAACGTTCCCCAATGTTACAAATCAGAGCATGACACTGACACGCAAGTAACATAAAAGCATAGATCTACGAGCCATCCTCACCAATCTTCTAAGCTGCTAAAGCGTCAATCTGAAATCATCAAAGTAAGGGTGAGACTTCATCGAATTTAAAATGCATTATAAGTTTCTAAAAACAATAAAACAGTTCAAGTATATTATTCCACCCTCCTTAGCATAATCAGATTCAACACACATCACAAGTCACTAAATTATATTATGCACAATGACAACAACAACAAGATTATAACACTGGAAACCATCCTATCATGTTATAATTCATATGCAATGCAAGACTCTATGCATGTGGTACCGACAGTGAACTAAATTCACATATTGTTCCATTCCAACTCGGACACAACATTAACATATATTCCATTCCAACTCGGACATAGATAAAACCTCACCTCCCATTCCAACTCGGCAACGGATGTTGGTCAACTCACTAATTCCACATAATGGGAATTAGTTACCACCAATGTATATGCATGCACATTCAACTGCATGCAACATCAACAACAGAACATGATATCAACAACGACATACCATGAATAAACAACATCAACAACAACACATGATATCAATACAATCATGAATAAACAACAGGAAAATAGCATACAAGCTTCATTCCACGTTCAACCTGTCAGAACAATCCTATACTCGTTCATCCACCATTCCCATAACTACCATTGTTCACAAATCGGAAAAACGACTCTTTTCAAAATAAAATCCATTAATTATAATTTTCTTCATTTTATAAAATAGGTTATTTAATTTAGAGAATACTTCCCAAAATGGCATTCAAAACGGAGTTACGGTTTAGAAAATATGATTTTTCAAAGTTTTAAGATTTCTCAAAATAACATAGTGGTAATCGTTTCCTCCCAGGGAGAACCCGGTTCCCACAAGTCTCAAATTCACGCTCTCTGGTTTTTGTATGGGGAACTCGGTTCCTCCAAACAGGGAACCGGTTCCTGCTAAAAATGTCATTTTCCTGTGTAAAATTTTCACTGGGAACCCGGTTCCTCCCCAAGAGTAACCGGTTCCCACAGACTCATAATTCTTTCTCTCTGAAATTTGTACTAGGAACCCGGTTCCTCCCACCAGGGAACCGGTTCTTGCGACTTGCAGTAGCAGAAATTGCAGTTTGACAGCATCTCACCATTCCAATTCCATCCAATTCAAACCCACACAAATTTACACATCCAATTCCATCCAAATCACCCAAACAACAGCTACACAATGCAATATAACACATACCAATCATACCCAACGTTCCTATAACCTTAATTCTGTCGAATTCGTGCAATTTAAACGGTTTAGGGACAATCCTACAAACCTAGGAAATCCCAATTTGGGATTCCTAACATGCTCAATCAATTCTATCGATTCCCAAAACCCATAAGGCATAGTAATTACGAGAAATCACCCATTTTCTTAAGGATTCGTCGGATTCTGACACTCTTGGTTCTTCTCCTTCCTTTTGCTCTTCTCACTTTCACGTACGATGAATATTTCTCAATTGCTTTTTCACTTTCTCTTTTCCTTCTTTTATTCCTTTTTATTATTATTATTCTACAATAATAATAAACAAATAATTCATCCTTATTATTTAATTAAATAATTTCCAAAAATACTAAAAACTCCATTTTAATTAAATAATAATTAAAATTTCATTTATTTAATATTTGGAAATATTAGGGTGTTACAGCAGGAAGGGATAAAGTGAACTGGACTTTAGAATACGATCTTTTGTATTCAGCCAAGTCCTCTTACAATCTTTATGCAGGAACACATAATCCCTTTGGTCCTATCAATTGTTTTGACATATCCATCCATCTTGTTTCAAAATTAGAAGTGCCACCGAAAATTAAGGCTTTTGAATGAAGAACTCTTATCAATAGACTCCCGACGAAGGATCTTTTAAAGATTAAAGGTATTTCCTTTAATAATCTTTTTTTTTTTTTTGCCTTTTGTGAGAATGAGGAGGAATCTTTAGATCATTCTTTTATGCTCTGTTTGATTGCAAAGTTGGTTTAGGGGAGAGATGAGGGAGTGACTTGGCATTTCAACACTTTCAGAAGATAGCTTAAAGGGGAGTTTTATGGGTTGGTTCAACTATTGTGAGTCCAAGAAAGTGAAAAAGAATAAAGCGAGATGCATTTGGTTGGCGATAACATGAAATTTTTGGTTGCTTAAGTACGATATTATTTTTTGTAGCGACGAATGGAATGTTTTTGATGTCGTGTGGAACATTAAGGCGACGGTTTGGAGATGATATTTTATCGGTGAAATTACCTATCCCTATTGTAATTTTTACAAGTTTAACAAAAATAATTTATTTACTTATTATAAATGCAATTTAGTTTGTAATTTTCTTTTTATCGAGTTTTTATCTCGTATCTTTATTATAATTAGATTTATGAAGCGATAATTCTAATTTTGCAAATATATCTTAAATACTAAAAAAAATCACTCTTATTTTTCCTGTTTGTTGATTTATTGGAAGGTTAAGGTTCATGTCCCGACGTTCTATTGATATTATTTCAACATGTCAAATATTTGTATAGCCATCATTTGAATTGTACGTGTGGAACAACTAAGAACAACAAATGGATAAATCAGTAACATCAACTGCGTTGATAGTATTTTCCTTTCCATTTTATAAATAATAGAAATATTATACTTTTCAAATTGTCATGCAATAAAGTCAGCTATTTAGACTTGATTGTTGGAAAAGGTCATAAAACAACCTTTCCTCTCGTGAGTCTGCTGGGAATTGGTGAGACAATTTGCCTTGTGTTTCTGTTGACTTGTAAAAAATAAAAGTATGCTTAGTGACACGTATTAAATTGGTAAATGCATGTACGAAATCAACTTTGACAGAACTCAGTATGCACCTCTTTTGGACAAGTTTGTTCAATGAATTTTGTTTCTCAGCCGTAATATGCAGAATTTTGTATGTAGGGTATGGTCCATATTAAAATAAATGTTATGAAATGGACATTCGAGACTTGTTTAAAAGGATTTAGGACATTGTATAACATTCTGAGACGAAAAGAATATCAAAACTTTGGGTTAGAATCAATGGATCTATTTTTGTTTTATAGCCTTTTATCTCTGCATGTTGCATTTACTATTTTACCTAGCCAACTTTACCATTAGCGATTGCCGATTACAATATAAAAAATTGAAAAGGTGAATTCTATCAACTTACGTGACACCTGATCGTACATAAATAGACAATTAACATATTATTTTTATATTAGAGGTTATAAGTTCGAACGGGTTGAAAAAAAATAAATTATTTTCTAACAAAAATATTTAATAAGACAATCACTATTAAAACTATATATATTTTCTTAAATTTCAATTTTGAAATATACATGTGATATAAATATTAAAATTAAAATTGTTTTTTTTTTTAAATCTTAAAAGAATAACACTTAAAAAATAATACTTAAAATAAATATTTTTAAACATAAAATAATTAATTAATTATTAACTTAGATAAATATATATTGCTAAAGTGAATTATATTTTACTCATTTCATTCAATAAATGACCATAGAAAGTATACTTAAATTATTGAAAATTATGTCTAAAAAAAAACTCATTTTTCAATTGATATCAACCACAAAATCAAATAAATTTTTACTTATTTTTAAAATATTAAGTTACTATATCAACTAACATTGTAAATCATTTCTTCAATAGATAATTAAAGTTGGACAAAAATAGATATAAAATTTTTAAACCTAATAAAATTTCATTTGATAATAGGTAAATTCTTGTTTACCCTTTCTCATACATGATCTAAAAGGTTTAAATATTCATAGCCTGCAGCCGAGTCGACAACCATTTCTGCTATAGGAATTGGATATTCATCCTTTGGGGTCTTCAAGTCTGTAAAATCTATGCAAAGTCTAAGTGATTCATTTTTCTTTATAACAGGCACTATAATAGCTAACCATTCAACATACCTGGCTGTACGGATGAATTTGCTCTTCAACAAGCGTTCAATTTATGTCTTTATCTTGGACAAAATCTCTGGGGCGAACCTCTCTGGCATCTGTTTGATTGGTCGTTTGCCTGAATTTATGGGCAATTTAATTTCCACCACATCTCTACTTAACCCGGGCATTTCATTATAGTCCCAAGCAAAACAATCTCGTAATTCTCTAAGTAATTCGACCATTTACTTTTTCATGTCACCATCGACCTTAGTGTTGATGTATGTTATCCTCTTGATCTTTCCATCTCCAAGGTCGACCTCCTCTAATGGATCATGAGCTTCCATTTTTTGTATCTTGTCACGCGTGTCTTTTTCAAACCCCAAAGGCTCTTCTTCAGAAATGCAATCAAGCCTCCGGCTTTCTAAAGTTATTGTTAGGTGTTATACCCCAAAATTTTCCCTCCTATTTTCAAGTCAATACACATCTCCATACTCAAGATCTCCTCAAGGGTTGACTAGATGAACCCTCTCCTAAGCATTAACCCATAACTAGGGTTTTATTTCTTTCAAGTCAAGAATAGTTTTTATTGCCTAAAGTGAGCATCATGCCTCCTCAAGTGTCTCAAGGTACCACCATGTCAAGTTTCAAGCCTCATAGCTCAAGTTTTCTCAATCAATTGCTCAGATGGTTGAGAATCAGTTGTATTAGACAAAAAGTCAATTGTGGTCAACATAAAATCAAACTTCATCATTTTTTGTCAACATTAATATTTTGAAGTCACATTCATCATTTAATCAAGGGTTAATCATGATTCATCAAGAAAATCAAAGAATTGATCAAAAGTCAAAGTTTCTAAATTAGGGTTTCTTGATGAAAAGTCAACAGAACTTTGACCAAGCATAACTTTCACATACTTCATCAGAAATTTTTCCACCAAATCTCATTTTAAAGGTAACCCAATTCTCTACAACTTTGTCTCTCACAAGGTTTACCCAAAAATGCTTCATTTGAGAGTTATATATCAAAATATTATAGGTCCTTCTAGAAGTCAACAAAGAGTCATCTTTTTTCAAGAAGTGTACATAAACATGGAAAGTTCAATGAAGATGAAACCAAAAGGAGCATTTAGAGGACATCTTAAGCTTTCTAAAAAAATCCAAGAACACTTCCAAATGATAAAAATTAGGCAAGTTATGACTTGGGCAAAAATGGAAATTTTGAAGAAATGCATGAAATGTCAATTGAGTAATTTGGACTTTTTGATTTAATGGGCCAAATTTTTGAAGTATGAACGTGGATATAACATGTTAGAGGACCTCTAAGCTCGTTGGTTCATGGACATGATTTTAATTTCATTTTTTTTATTCATTTAAATTCAAAATAAATCAAATAAAATACCAATTAAATGGCAAGAGGCGCATGGATTTGCTTCTCAATCAGAAAATTAATCAAAGATTTGCCTTGGAGCTCAAGCAAATCATTGCAAGCTTGATTGGTGCAAGATTGATCCAAAAGTAGCAAGTTTTAAATCAATTTCCAATCAAATATTTTCTCCATCAATGCAATATATTCTTGACACAATTCTTAACCTAGTTCAGTCCTCTATATATTGACAAGAATTCCATATGCCAAGGACGAATGTTTGGAGACTAAAGAACCCTAATCAAACTTGAAAAAAACTGTGGCTTTCAAGCAAGTGGCAGACCTAATTTTGCTTTGATTCAGGCCATTCCAAGCATCAAACAACATTCCCTTGAGCTCTCTGAATCGTTCCAGGCCATCACAGATCACCAGCACCTCTTGAAACTCGATTTCAAGATCACGATTTGCACACTTTTCTTTCAATTTCAGTTTCATACATACACACATATTTAACATGTTTCGATTGTATATTCATGTTTAGAATAAGGTTTGCAAGCTGTCTGGATGGTCCGATTTGAGTTTAAGTGTCTGGATCGAATTAGACTATTATTAGGGTTTCAAAGCTTCAAATTAGGGAAACTCAGTTAGAGGTAAAATTTGACCAAATCGATGGTACCGTTGTGCGCAGAAGGAAATTTCCAATCGAACCATGGTCTCACCTTTAATTTATATTGCGTATTCTTAATTTTAGAAAGTTGTTGGTGTTGTAGCTACAGATGCGACCGTAGGTAAAAGGTTTACCCACAGATTGACCGTCGATAAAGATACCAGAAATTTTAAATTCTGTTTTATTATATATTATTTATTTTTCATTCCAATAACAGCTAGCACACATGGCTCAGATGATTGGAGGCGCGCGTTGGTAACCGCAAGGTCCTGGGTTCGATCCCCAGTGCTGTACATATTTTTGCCAAATTTCTCACTAACCATTTTTCTTCATATTTTCATATTTTCTTTTTCCACTTAATTTTCTTTCCTAATATTTTTTTAAAATACACAAAAAATCACAAAAATATTTTTCCCTTTAGATTTAGGTCATAAAAATCTTTATTTTATTTTTGAACAGAAAAAAATATTTTATTTTTCTTTAAATTAAATTAATTGTTTAATTAACCTTAAAGTTAAACTTTAATTTGTTTTCCTAATTAAAATCAATCCAAAATTCACAAAAAATATTTTCTTTCTAGCAATTAGATTTACTAACCCTAAAATATTTTTACTAACATCAAAACTATTTTTCCTTTATTTATTCATTGCTTTTTCGCATTTTAAATTCTAGAAATCAATGTATAGGTCGCAAGGTTATTTTTGTAATAGCCTATATTTAATTTCTTGCACTTTACTTTCCGCACCTCAAATAATGTAATTGCCCCAAAGCCATGTAATAGCGCAGGATCTTTATTTTCCGCACTTTTACTTTCTGCACCTCTATTATAAACTATATATACACTGCTTAGATGTATGGTTAATAGGATTGTATGGCAAGATCAATCAATCTTAGATCACCCTCACAATCAAGATAACATATCTGAGTTGAACACACTCTTCACACTTGCACCCTCTAGAGTACCCTTTCTTGTTTCCTTATGAAACAATGGTCATGTCCCTCGAACGTAGGGTTCCATTAGCAAAGACGCTTACGAATAACATCATCATAGTCCCTTTGATACAAAGATCATAGCCCCTCGATGACCCTCGAAGTTGCCTACGAATATATGATCTCGTCCCTCGGTTGTTGCCTACTAATAAGTGATGATTGTCCCTTCGAAATGCTAAGGTATCCTTACAATGTTGCCTTTAATGACCATTTGATGACCCTACGCTTGTCCCTTCACATCCAATGGATAGAGTTACCTACCAACTAATTGTATGGATAACGTTTGTCATAAAGGAGAAGGAAAATAACAAGAACGACCTTCGGAGTAGGTAATAAAGACTCTAAATTTCTTGCTTCAATCAAAACAAATACTTTTCACACCACACACTCTTTTCAAAATATTTTCAAACAAACACTTTGTATACATTCCAACGAGAATCATTACAAAGTTACATTTCTTCAAACAAAATATTTCCAATCATTTCGTATACATTCTTGAGGACTGATACAAGAATCATTACGAAGTCAAAGCGAAATACTTTTCAAAAATACTTCTCAAATCACACACAGAAAGCAAATTTTCAAAAGTGAGCTAAGCAATTAAGAGCCTGTAGATAACTCCGGATGGAAAGGGTGCTAATACCTTCCCTTTTCATAATTACCTCCTGTACTCAAAATCGATAAAAGGTCTTTCCTGTTCTTTTCACCTTTCCTTTATTGGATAAAAGAAAAGTCGGTGGCGACTCTTGATATCTGCAACATTTTGCAATAAAATGCAAAACAAGCAAGTCAGTTCTCCCACCGTGTTACAGAATTGACGACTCTGCTGGAAAGAACACCCAAAGAGAGGTTACCTTAGGGATTTTTAGATCACTTTTACTCTCTTTTTGTTTGCTTTGTATGCTTTACTTTTAAGGGTTGCTTGGGTATTATATTTGTGCGGGATCCTACACCCGGATCCAGGTTTCCTTAGATAAGTAGCAATAGATCATCGCGACTGTCCGGTGCAGACTGGAACGGTTAAAATGATGGCTACAGTTAGTTCGACACTTTGGATGTCCTGATGTTCCTCATGTTCAGTTGAGGAAATATTTGGCATCTACGTGGTGTCATAAATCAATAACAGAACTTTTAGAACTCTAATTGGCCCATCTTGGCCATTAGAAGGTAGTGAGATAGCCGACTTCGATGTAGACTGAGGTTGGTTGATACTCGATGCTACGCTCATTGAGATTAGACTTTCAGGATGTTTCGGTCGACCATTGTTAGTCATATTGAAATAAAGCCTGCGATAAAGATCTGTGATATGAGATTCTGTTCGCGTTAAAAAGTGACGCGCTAGCGAATCGAATATGAATTCAGATCCTCTGGCTCGAAACGATTTACTCTTTTGATTTGTTTATAAAGATGTCGCGAGCATCAAGCTTTATTATTTTCAACACAAGAAAAGATGATTTAATGATTATGAAAAAGGGGGAAACTGTTAATACCCTCAATTGATTTTGATATGCGTAACGACTAGCGCAAACTAGACGCAACGCATTGGGGAGATTCTGAGTAAGGGGGTTTGTTATATAAAGGGAATAGATGGAGCACCCTAAATATATATAGTTATCTAGAGCTTTATATATGAATACGTTTGATATGTTTGTGTGTTTTAATTGCTATTTCTATGATTGGGAAAGTTTCTCCTTTGGGGTTTTAAGAAGGATAAATTATGTGGGATCCTAAGTTTTGTTATTATTGTGCTCGCAAAGATCTTTGGATCTTCTGCATACATATCCCCTAGTGGGAATCAGAGCATTTGTAGCTCGGATCTACAGGGATCTATGGTTTGTTTGGTCTGAGGGAGAAAGAAATTTGCTCAGCAAGGATGAGACCTTGTGCCTACGTATTCTCAAAAGGATGTTGAGAAAGTCAGAGCAATCGTAGTTCCCACTTATGCTAGTGGAAAGCAACGGGATGTTAGTAAGAGACAGACAAATGTCATCTTAATGAAAAATGTATCTAACCTATTTCATCACATACATTTTTTTGAAAAGTTTGATTTGATAAAAATCTTTCATCGTAAGTTACAGGTGTTTTGCTTGAGTGTACAAGCGTTACCACTTACATGTTTAAGAAACATGTTTTTTTTGAAAAAGATGATTGAATCTTTTAACTGTAAGCATTGGGTGTTTTGCTTGAATGTACAAGCGTTACCACTTACAATTAAGAGAGGTTTTTTTGTTTGAAAATAGTTTGAAAAGTTTTTGATTGTATGTGATGGGATAGATAAGATATTTCTTCCATAGAGATGATAAATGTCTAAATCTCGAGGAGAAATTGATTGGATTAAAGGGATGCTTTTAAGAAGCCCATGGGTCCTTGTATTGTTAGCCCAAGAGGAGGCATTCCGAGGGTCATCGAGGGTCATTGAGGGTCATCGAGGGTCCTTGTATGAAGCTCAAGAGGAAGCTATAGGGTATGGCTGGCTTTGGCTTTAAAAGGGATTTCACCGGGAAACCATCCTTTTGGAATTAAGAGCAATTTCACCGGGAAATTATACTCTCTGGGTTCTATCCTAACGCGGGTGGTTCTTTGTATTGGAAGCCCAATAGGAGGCTGTTAAGAGATTTTCTGGTCTCTTTCATTGTATGATGCCCAAGAGAAGGCTAAACTCAATTAGGAGTTCTTTTGAACGAAGCCCAAGAGGAGGCTGACTCAACAGGGGAGTGTTGTCTTATATGAAGCCTAAGCGGAGGCTAAACTCAGATGAATGAGTTTTCTTATATGAAGCCTAAGAGGAGGCTGAACTCAGATGAATGAGTTTTCTTATATGAAGCCTAAGAGGAGGCTGAACTCTGTGGGGAGAGTTATCTTGTATAAAGCCCAAGAGGAGGCTAAACTGTGGGGAACCTATTGGTTAGACTAGTTGTTATGTTATAACTAGACAGTTGTATAAATAAGTGTGTGTGTGTGTGATATGTATTCACAGGAGTTTATGAAGGAAATATAAACAATGCATGATGTTTATTTACAAAAGTTTATGAAGTAAATATAAACAAGTGTCTGTGAAACGAACGTTTGAAACGAGCGTAACTTGATTATTTACAAGTTTGAATGTGTACAAGGAAGTAAATATGTACACGATCGAGTATTTATGTACAGGAGGATGTGGATGTACATATCAGGGTTGGGACTTACACCATAGGGGTGGCCCATTGGTTTAAAAGCAGTTTCACCGGGAATAATGCTCCTTTCAATACCAATGGTATTAAGTGTATATACAGACGAAACGGAAAACAAACGATCGAAGTTTATCCGTGTTTGAGTAAAAAGTATCTGTATTATGTACAGATAAAAATTTGTATGTATATGAGAAAGAATTTGATATGTACAAAGAAATAATTATGTACATAAAAGAATGTTGGGACTTACACCGTAAGGGAGGCCCATTGGTTTGAAAGCGAAATAATGCTCCTTTCAATACCAATGGTATTCATGTAAATGAAAACAAACGGAAGAAGTTTGTCTTATGTACGGTAAAAGATGTGTACATAAAAGAAATGGATATGTACAAAGAAATATATGTACATAAAAAGAATGTTTTGGGACTTACACCGTGAGGGAGGCCCATTGGTTTGAAAGCAGTTTCACAGGGAATAATGCTCCTTTCAATACCAATGGTATTCAGTGTAAAATGAAAACAAACGGAAGAAGTTTGTCTGTATTATGTACAGGTAAAAAGATGTGTACATAAAAGAAATGGATATGTACAAAGAAATATATGTACATAAAAAGAATGTTTTGGGACTTACACCGTGAGGGAGGCCCATGATCGATTAAGAAAAACGAGAGAAAACGAATTCGGTTTTATCGTTTAATCGGATCGATCATGGAAAAAGATGCAAGTTTAATGAAAAAGTTTTGAAGAAATGATTTTGAAAGTGTTTTTGAAATGTAAAATTCATTTATGGAAAGTTTTGAAGAGAATCGGGATTCGAAAGTTTGAAAAATTCACCTTTTAAAGTGGTTTTGAAAAGTGCTCAAAGCGTCGTTTTCGGCTCGATTAAAACATAATCAGATGAAAGTTTTTTCTGAAAATTTTTGCACTATCATAAAATAGATGTATTTATTGACAAGTGTACAAAAAATCACCTCAAAATGAGGAGTTTTGATTGGTTATAAAAAATGTCAAAGTTTGTACAAAATATGAAGAAAAATGAAAAGTTTGAAAAAAAATTGGTCCATGGGAGGCTTGAACCCAGGACCTGATGGGTGGATACGTGGCACAAAGACTTACGAGTGAGCTGGCAACCGCTGGGGCGGCAATACATTCGTGTATTGTGTTCAAACTATGAAATTATATTTTAAAACAGATTTTAAATTTGAAAAACGCGCGCAAGCCATCTTCATCTTCCCCAATCTTCAATCAACCATAGATTTCGTGTTTCTTGATGAAATTGGATGAAGTAAACATGAAAGTTGGTCGTTTTTTAACAAGGAACATGATGATGCTTTTTAATTTCATTTATTTTTGGTCTAACATGGTTGAATTTCTGATGAACACTAAGAACCCTAGAATTGAAAATCTTAATTGAAATGATGTATGATGGATGATTTTGTCAATGGGTTGAGGGTTAATGATCGTGAGGGGTGCGGAAAACAAATGGCCAAGAGTTTTTTCAAAATGAATCAAAGAATCATGGAGTTGAAGTTCAAGCTCTTACCTGTTGAAGCTGGAATCGAATTCGATGGAGGAGTGTGTCCAGTTGAGTTCTAATGATTGTTTGAGCACCAACGGCCGATGTGGAAGGTGTATGAGTGGTCTGCACACATCGAATCACCCTGGATCAATCCAACCAAGTCCACCTACATAAGCTTGAAATAGAAACTGGATTTCTGGGTTAGAGGTGTTACAGGTTGTTGTTCATGATCTGCATCATCTCTATGATGTTTGTGGATGATGTTTGAATGATTAGAACATCAATTGCTCGAGCCAACCTATGAATTCAACTCTTAAGGCAGTTTTGGCAAGCATAATGACATGAGATGTGAAAACTGTTTTTTAGCTTTGCTTATGTTAATCTTATGTTTCAAACATGTTAGATATTGATTATAGGATATGTTAGACACCAAAATTCTTCATGGTTTTCACAAGTTTTCAAAATTGCAAGTTTTCACAAATTGACATAAGTTTCATGAATCTTCAAAGATGAAGAGTGAAAGCATGTACTTGCATGGCTTTGGTGTGTTTGAATTTGAAAATGATGCCTCTATTTATAGACCAAGATCTCTGAAATGTTAGGCACAAAGAATTGGCTTTTGGTAAATCAAACTTGCCTTAGAGGGCAAGGAAGTTATTTTGCCTTAAAAGGAAACTTCCTTTTTTAACCATGTGTAAAAATATTCAACTTGATCCAAACTTGTCATAATTACTTCTCACTGATTTTTATCAGTTCTTATCCCAATTTGGCAAGGTGGCATGTGTTCTAGAAGAAGAAATCCAAAAATGACCTATAATTGTGAAGTTTTGGACTTGAAATCCATGGTTATGGAGCCTTATGTTTCAATTTCAAAAGCATAGCTAGACTCCATGGATTTGAGAGTTCTTGGACATTTTGGAAAGCTTGTTTCAAGGGCTACAACTTTCATGTTTTGAGTTTTTCCCAAATCAAAGTGGAACTATGTGAAAAAATGTCATGAAGTTTGAAAAAAATAAGAAATTTCAACACTTGAAAATTTTTCGAAGTGTTGGAAATTTTGACTTTTTGTTGACTTTTCCAAATTCTTTGATTTTTTATGATCATGATGGATTATTTGAAGTATTTTGATGTTGGAAAAAGTTTTGTTTTGAAAAAATTGACCAAAAGTCAAAGTTTGACTTTTCAAGGATGAATTTTCATCGATGTTTGAAATTGGATGAAGTCATGAACTTTGTGATGTTTTGAATTCAGAAATTAGGTCAAGAGGTTGTATCTAAGATATAATGACCAATCTCTAACCAAAAAAGTCATTCATGACTCAAAAAATCAGAGAATACTCATGCTCGACCAAAACCCTAATTGGTCGATCCTCGATTGATCAATGAGAAAAGTTGGGTATCTGATGATCAGAGGTTGATGATTTGATCAAGATAGGTCAAATGAAGTGAGTAAAACTCAAACCCTAGTTGGTTGCCTCTTGAATCAGATGAAAATTTGATGAAACCCTAATTTTGACTTGTGAATGCTACACCCGATTAATTACATCGAATCGGTGATGCAATGATGCAAATGTAAGGTGGTATATTAGGTCAAAAATTGGGGTATGACAGATTCCTAGAACACGGTTACTATTGTAGGACAGGTTGAACCAACTTAAACTGCGGTAGGATAGACACTTATACCTCATGCAAGCCTTAAACCTAGGGTTGTTGTGTGAATTGCTTGTGCTTGATATTTAAACATGACAACATGACATCATAACATCATATTATCATAACACTTCTAACTATTTCAATGACCTAGGAATTTACTTTTTCTTTGTGTTGTAGGGTTATGGCTTCCCAGAAGACTATTCGAACCAATTTTGTGGATATATCTTCTCAACTCAAGGAGTTAGTCTCACAAGTTCCCGATCACGCTCAGTTCATCAAAAGGAATGGTTGTCTACTCGACTTGGTTACCTCCAGTTTTGAAGAAGATATGATGAGCGTCGTATTCCATTTCTTTGATCCGAAACAACAATGCTTTACTTTCCCATATTATCATTTGGTATCTACAATGGAAGAATTCTCTAAGCTACTTGGGATACCCATTCTTGATCAGATACCTTTCACCGGTTCAGAAAAATTCTGAAGTTTGAAGACATCGCATCAGCGTTACATCTAAAGCGGTCAGGCATTGAAGCTAATTGGGAATCAATAAGTGGAGTTAAGGGTTTGCTTGCTAAATTTCTGATGAAGAAAGCTCGGGAATTCTTAAAGTCTAGAGTTTCCACGCTTTTGAAGACATTTTGGCTTTGCTAATCTATGGTTTGGTTCTATTTGATAATTCGGATCAATTCATAGACGTGAACACCATCAAGATATTTCTCACTCATAATCATGTACCTCCCTTGCTTGGAGATATTCTTCATTCTCTCCACACTCGTACTATGAAAAGATAAGGAACTCTCATGTGTTGCATATCGTTATTATCCAGGTGGTTTATTTCGCACCTTCCCCAATCACTAATGAAGAATGAACAAGGTTTGAAATGGTCTTAAAGGTTGATGTCACTCTCTCATTCAGATATTTGTTGGTGTCTCTACTCTCAAAAGGACTTCACTTTCATTGAGCGTTATGGGGAATTCCCTAATGTACCACTATTTGGCATAAGAGGAGGTATCACTTACAACCCTTGCTTAGTGCTACGACAGTTTGGTTATGCTCAACGAGACGTTCCTCATGATATTCTCATCCAGGACATTGTATTTGACTATGACAACGATCTTCAAGGTTATCATCGAAGATTTGTGCATACTTGGGGCATGGTGAATAAAAATGATACCAAGACCTTGGGGCATAAAAACTACATTCCTTGGGAACCTTACCTCAAATGGGTGCGGTCTCGTGCTCAAAATCTCATGATGCCATATGCTGCCATCCTACCAGTAATTATGGAAACTGTTGCCGAAGGCGATAAGTCTTATACCATTCTCCATCCAGACATGCCTACCGATTTTGAAGAATTGAAGAGATCTTGGATTCAACTTATAGAAGAAAGGGATACCTTCGAAGCCTAGTGCTATGCAATCGAGAAAGAGTATTGGAGTTGATGAAGCTACTTCACAAGGAACAGAGCATTAACACCTACGTCAACACAAAGAGGAAGCTCCCATGGGAGCCCTAAGCATTAGGAATTCTATTTTTGAACTTAAACTTTCTTTTGTATTACTAATCAGATTAATAAAAGTTTGTTTGTGCTTATTTACCAAATTTAAATTCCTAAGGTCCTTGAAAACATTGCATAACATTGCATGTCATAGCATATCATTTCACAACAGGTACTCTGAAGATCAGTTTTCTTATTCTCTCGCTGTTTATTTCTGCAGAAAATGGCTCTCGAACAAACTTTCAAAGATCTTCAAGCTCAGAACACTCAGTTCCAAGAGATGTTCACCAACTTGGCCCAAGGACAGAAAGATCTGAAAGGACTCATCATCAAAAATAAAAAGATGAAGATCACTGGTATTCTCAACATAGGGAAAAGGTACAAAGGTTCGGTCAAGGTAGTCAGACAGCTTGAATTTTAGAAAAGAGTGGTGAAACTGAAGGAAGTGTCAAGGCCAATGAAGGAAACCATCATGGGTCTCAAGAATAAGAAGGAGAAGACTATATGAGCGAGCAGTATCCTTCTGACAACGAGAAGTATAAGCAACTCGAAGACCGTCTGAATGCTGTGGAAAATCTGAAAATGTCAGGACTTAACTTCGATGACTTAAGTTTGGTTCCTGGAGTGGTCATTCCCTGCAAGTTCAAAGTTCCTACTTTTGCTAAGTACAATGGCATTTCTTGTCCCAAACTTCATCTAAAGTCCTATGTTCAAAAGATTCAACCCCACACTGCTGATAGGAAATTGTGGATGCATTTCTTTCAAGAGAGTCTATCCGGAGCACAGTTAGAATGGTACTATCAGCTAGAGAATAATCACATTCATACTTGTAATGAGTTGGCAGAAGATTTCTACAAACAATACCAGTACAATACTGAATTAGCACCGACCCGTATGCAACTACAGAGTATGTCTATGGGACGTGACAAGAATTTCAAATAGTACGCCCAGAAATGGAGAGACTAGCGAGCAGAGTCCAGCCACCCTTGTCTAATAGGGAATTTGTTGACATGTTCATAGGAACGCTGACAGGCCCATTCTTCAAACATCTTATACAATCTGTAGGGGCAGTCCTGATCTCCAATCCCACACCAGTGTAACCTCAACAAGACAACGCGCATAGGTAAAACACGCCAAGAAGATAGTTTATGAAGATCAACATGTCGTTGTCTCAAGCATTACAACACATGTTGAAAGCAGAGTTGATTACTTTGAGAGATCCTCCTCAACATGTCAACACAGCCTCTCCGAAGTACAATCCTAATGCAAGGTGTGCATACCACTCCAATAGCCCAGGGCACGACACCAACAACTGTTGGGCCCTGAAGAACAACATCCAAGACATGATTGAAGCTCGAGAAATTGAATTTGACCCTCCTGTTGAAACCCCAAATGTGATCAACGCACTTATGCCCAATCATCGCAAGAGTACCAACACCATTGATAACGACTTATATGTCTTTCTGTGAATGAGTTGACTACTCCCTTGACGACTGTTAAGAAGAATCTGCTACAAGCCGGGTTATTTCCAGGATGTTTTGACAATTGCCGTTAATGCGCGTCCGAGCCCAATGGATGTGCCTAGTTGAAGAGAGGTCTTCAGAGCCGGATAGACAACTGAGAAGTATTGTTCATGAAAACTCCGTTTGTAGAGAGTTTATGCGAAGATGTTTCTAAAAGCTTGAAATCGAAGACGTAAGCGTAGAAGAAGCCATACCAGAAGTCTGGGATACCTTGGGGCAGCCAAGTGGAAAGTTCGATTTCATGGTGAAATATACCTCCCCTAAAAGCTAAAAGATTAAAATCGAAGACATCAAAAAAATCGGATGGGGAGAAGATGATTATCCCGAAGAATATGTTGATGTGAACACAATAAGGATCACCTTTGTTGATCCTGCACCTAGAGTGGTACCTCTAATTATTACCTCACCTAGACCAGTTCCATATTCCTCTGACAAAGCTATACCTTGGAATTATGGATCCGAAGTTTACTACTATGGCATCAAGCAAGAACCATTGACCATCAAAGACAGTATTACTGAAGCTGCTAGTCCTGATGTTGACAATATCATCAGATCAAGCAAAGTAAATAGAACCGGAAGAGTGTATTCTCCAGATATCTCTCCTCCAAAAGACACTACTGCACCAGTTCGCATTCCTGTTGTTGAACCAACTCTCGAGGCTCGGGGAAAAGAGAAAGTGACTCAACCTGCTCAGACGGAAGTACCAAAGGAAGTTGCTGAAGACACCTCCAAGAAAGAGATGGAGGAGATCCTAAAGATTATTAAGAAGAGCAATTATAATGTTGTGGAGCAGTTGTGACAAACCCTGTCCAAAATTTCCATGCTAGAACTATTGTTGTGCTCTGAGGCTCATGCTAAAGCCTTGGTGAAGTTTCTGAAGAATGCTCATATACCGCAAGACACCTTTGCTGACCAATTCAAAAGTTGTATTTCTAGCCTGACTGCAGACAATGATTTGGGCTTTTTTGATGTTGATTTAACTCCTGCCGGGAGGAAACACAACAAAGCCTTGCATATTTCTATAGGGTGTAAGGGCACCATGTTGTCTCACGTAATGGTGGATACTGTCTTTGCTCTGAATGTCCTACCAAAGAGTGCTCTCGATAGACTCGATGCTAAGGAGTGGTCATGAAACCCAGTGTCATAATTGTAAGAGCTTTTGATGGTTCGAAGAGAACAGTACTTGAAGAGCTCAACCTGCCGATCAAAGTGGGTTCCCATACTTTTGACTCTACTTTCTTTGTGATGGATATTCGACCAGCTTATTCTTGCTTTCTCGGACGCCCTTGGATACATGGGGCAGGCTCGTTACCTCTACCTTGCATCATAAGTTGAAGTACCCAGTGAAGGGGAAGATCGTCACAATGTGCGGAGAAGAAGAGTATATGGTAAGCCATTTGCAGTCATTCTGATACATCGAAATGGAAGGCGAATTTATTGAGACTCCCTGTCAAGCTTTTGACGTAGTTCCACGAGTCATGCCTGTCGACTCTCCTGTCACTCTTAAGATTACTAGAGTTCCACCGAATATGGCCTCGCTGAAAGATGCCAGAGCTGTAGTTGAAGAAGGAGGTTGTACTGTTTAGGGTCAGTTACCCGAATTTCCATTCAAATCTGACAAGAATGGTTTAAGCTTCACTTCCAAAGGTCAGAAGATGATACGCCGCGAGTGTGTTGGTGGAACTCTATTCCGCATCAACAAGAATGGAGTTCATGCTATAGAAGACGATGATGGTGACTTCGACATCAAAAATTGGATCTTCCCTACTACCGACGATGGACTCAAAAATTGAATGACTCAAAAACCGACGATGCCAATCTCCTTTCAAATACTTTTTAAAATACTTCTCAAATCACACACAGAAAACAAATTTTCAAAAGTGAGCTAAGCAATTAAGAGCCTGTAGATAACTACGGATGGAAAGGGTGCTAATACCTTCCCTTTTCATAATTATCTCTCGTACTCAGAATCGATAAAAGGTCTTTCCTGTTCTTTTCACCTTTCCTTTATTGGATCTTCCCAGTGGGTTCAAACTCAATTTCTTCAACTGGATAAGTATCCAATTTCTCTTGATCCCATATGAAACCATGAATAAGGTGTAAGGTTAAAAAGTTGATCATATCAGGATGTTGTTCCAAAACTTTATATTCGGGAGCACATGGAGGAATAGTAGCTAGCGCCTTATGAAAATTCTTCATATTCACCACATTCACATCAGTGGTAAAATATCCATGATCTGCCTCTATATTTTCCATAATTCCATCTGGTTGATAAATGGATAGGCGCTGATGCAAGGTCGAAGGTACTGCACTAATACCATGTATACACTCACGCCCAAGTAATAAACTGTAATTTGCCTTAGACGCAATTACCATGAATAGTGTTGGCCTTGAGGTCGAACCAACTGATAAATTCACTTGGAGCACCCCTAATATGTTACTGGTCTTTCCTTCATAATTAGATAAAATCATGTTGTGATGCTTGAGATCAGTGTCAAACTTGTCAATCTTCTTCAGCAAAGATTGTGGCATTAGATTCACAACAACACCACCATCAACAAAAACCTTATTCACACGGAAACCATCAAATTAGCTCTTATAATTAAGGTCTTCAAATGATACTTCATGTCAGATGTTGCCTTTCAAACATAGTCTGCTGAACTTCTACCACACCATTATTCATGACACAATAGCACAAATGAGTTTGACCTGCAGATTCTTCACATATAGCTTCTTCCTCTTCATCCTCTGAAATTTCAGGAGAAAAGCCATATTCATTTGGCAAGATTGAAACAATATTACAATGAATGATCAAGCCATCTTCTAAAATATCTTCAAAATCATCAGACAATTCATCTTCCATATTATCATCCTGGTCAGCTGGCATTGTTAGCCTCTCTTTTGTCGGTCGACAATGTACTTCTTTCTATTCGACTTTAGCTTTTGTTAGGGGAGCCTTTGATACCGCTTCTCTGGCATCTTTTTTGTTCCTCTAGAATCTCCTCCATTGAGCTCTTATAACACCCCTTCTAAAATACCCCGCAAATTTAATAAATAAATCAAAGTTAACATATAATAAAGGACATTACAATTTATTAAAATAGAAAATCTCATTCAAAATGTCATGCTTCAGTGAAGAACTTTATTAAAATAATCAAAACCAATAACATGTTCTACACAGCGGAAAGTACCAACAAAACGGAATAAAATTCAATTCATAAATTATCCCAACATAAACTAAAAGTAAACAGAGTTTAAAACTATAGCTCTAAAACAATCGTTCCCCAGTGTTACAACTTCCAGAGCATGACACTGACACGCGGATAATTAAATAGCACAACTCTATAAGCCATCCTCACCAACTCCTGAGCCTCTAACTTTAATCTGAAATCATCAAAGTAAGGGTGAGATTTTATCACAATTAAAATCATTATAAGTTCATCAAAAGCAATAAAATATCATAAGGCATCAATCCACCCTATTCAGTAGAATCAGATATGCTTCATACACAAGTTACAAATATACGTCATACACAAACAACAGACTATAACACTGGAATCCATCCTAACATGTTATAATCCAAATAAATAATGATGCAGACTCTATGCATGTGGTACCAAACGTGAACTAAATTCACACCCTGTTCCATTTACACCTCGGAAACAGCGTTAATCAACGATTCGCCCATACACCACTGGGACACGAATCTAGCCTCACCACCACTAAACCATTGGGTATGGGTATTGGCTCTACAGGTCCAATTCCACACAATGGGAATTAACCACCACCAGAATGCATATGCATGCACATCAAAAGTATGCAACATTCAAATAACGGAATATGATATTACAACATCATTCCATACATAGCCAACACCAACAAACATCACATGATAACAACACAATCATGAATAAACAACAGGAACAACACATAAGCATGTAATCCTCACCAAATCAGTCAAAACAATCTCAAACAGTTCTTCACCATTTCTAGAACTACTATAGTGTACAATTCGGAAAATCGACTCTTTTTAAAATAAAATCCAAGAAATAGTATTTTCTCAATTTTATAAAATAGAGTATTTAATTTAAGAAACAACGTCCAAAACGGCGACTAAAACGGACTTACGGTTTGAAAGTTACGAATTTTTAAAGTTTAGTATTTTTCAAAACGTAACAGTGGGAACGGGTTCCTCCAAATGGGAAACCGGTTCCTGGAAAAAATTTCATTTTCATGTGTAAAATTTGCACTGGGAACCCGGTTCCTCCCCAGGAGTAACCGGTTCCTGAGTTTAAAAATGATAATTTTAGTGAGTTTTACAAAGGGAACCCAGTTCCTCCATACTGGGAACCGGTTCCTGCGCGTTCTGTAGCAGAAAATACTCAATTTGACAGCATTCTTCTTCCCAACTCAAACCCCATCATTCCTCTATGAATCAACACATCCAGTACCATAAAAATCATCCCAACAACAGTATAATAGTGAGGTTTAACACCATTTAACCACATCCAACAATCCTATAACATCGATTCATTCTAATTTCATGCAATTGGATAAATTTGGATCAAATCCTACAAACCTAGAGAATCCTAAATTGGAATTTCTAACATGTTAATGAACTCTATTGATTATCAAAACTCATAAGGCATAACAATCAGACAAAATCACCCCTGACCTCGTGGGAATTCGTCGGATTCTGACACCTTTGGCTTTTCCTCTTTCCTCTTCCTCTTCTCAATTGCACGTAGAATGAAACTTCCCAATTCTTCTCTTTTTCTCTTTTCCTTCTTTTATTCCTTTTATTATTCTAAAATAATAAAAATTAAATAAATAGTGTGAGTAGAGCTTTTTACTCATCACACCCCCACTTTACACTTCACACCACCAACACTCCCACTTTTATTTTAATTAATTAATTCCAATAATCCAAAAATACCAATAATTAAACTTCTAATTAAATTGATAATTAAAAATTCTAATTATTTAATAATCGAATTATTTGGGGTGTCACAGCTCTTGTCATTGGATTTTTTTCCTTTATAAGTAGGAGGAACATGGTATTTCTTTCCAGACTCAGTGACTTGAGAAGAACTTGATCCCTTCTCCATCATTTCCCACTTCTGGCTCGAACCTGAACCTTTTTTTATCACCTTCTAATTTTTTTTCTTCGACCGCCTTTCCCTTAGATGGTCTAATAGATTCACATGCATATGTGGGACCAGCTTTTAATTTAGCCATATTAACTTCCCCTTCTTCCATATCATCATCAGAATTAACATAATATTCCTCAATATCAACATAGGCTACTTTGCCTGTGTTATGATCCTTTGAAACCCTAAATTTTTACTATTTTAAGTCGTTCAATATATTGAACCTTGTCAGCCAACTGAGACATATCTGTAATAGATTGGGGATCAAATTTCTTCTTAATTGAATAATCTAAACCCCCAACATCCATTTTGACTAACTCGTGTTCAGGGGCTCTAGTAAAACTTCTAAACATTAATACCCTAAACCTATTCAAGTAAGCCTCCATTGATTCAGAAGGCATTCTCTTAATTGAAGATCATTCTTTTAGACTTATCTTGGGTTGACCAACATAAAATTGTTCATGAAATATGCTTTCTAACTACTCCCAAATGCGTATAGAATTTGGAGCCAATATTGTAAACCAAGTAAAAGCATTCTTAGTCAATGAACTAGGGAAATGTCTCAATTCTAGACCCTCGTCATTGGCTATGTCATCAGCTTCTATTTCATACCTAGCAATGTGTTAAATGGTCGACTCATTAGCTTCACCAACAAACTTAGTAAACCTAGGCCCTTTACATCCTCCAGGTAATTCTGCATGTCGAATATATTCAGGCAAGGGAGACGAATAATTAGGCCTTCTAAGGTTAATATTTACCCCAGAACGTGTTAACACTTCTTCTACTAGATTCACAATGTTGTTACGCCTAAGATTAACATTCCTCAACATGTGATCAACATTCTGATTTCTCCTAACTATAATTATTCTAGGCTCATATTGTTCAAAAAACTCTTTCTCCTTATATATGGGTGTTTCCACCCCTAGAGGCTCCTCTACACCCCTTAATGGCCTATTACGCACTCGATTCGGTCCTATCGACCCAATAACCCTGTCTAATCGATCAACTATAGGGTTGAAGACGACTCCTATCTGTTAAGTTAAGACATTCACTAATTCTAAATTACTATCATCCATCTGTTTCCTTAGAGCCATGACAGAAGTAGTGTTTAATGACGGTGTCGACTGAGGGATGTACCCAACACCACTTGGTCGACCATCTGGAGGATAACTACCTTGATGACCAGTGGCTTCTATATTTTCAGTATAGGTAGATGGGTTCGATTGCAACCCAACCATCATAGAATAAGGTATACCATATTAATGGGGATTAAAAGTTTACCCTGTACCCCCCCCCCCCCCCTGCAAAGGGTGATCGATTTGGATCAAATGATGATATTCCTCGTCTAGGTTTAACTGTTGTGACAACAGTCACTGAACCTTGAGCAGCAGTTGATCTCATAGGAGATAAAAATGTCACACCTTGAGTTGTGGTATTCATTGGTACAACATCCACATTTTATGTAGAAACTTGTGTGTGTGCATGTGTTGAAGTGTTTGTGTCATAACGTGTCATTTAGGACTTTAACAAATGCTTACCACTCCTAAAATTCATACACTGCAAAGAAACTATGTACTTTTATAAAACTTAACACTTAAAACAAAATTAATTAACACAGTCCCACTGAGTGTGCCAATTTGTTTACCTCAGGCTTTGGTAAACAACGTGTGTCTCTTGCAAAAATGTTTACTAGCGAGATCGACCAGGGAATCTCAATATTGTGTTAGTTTTCAAGTGTTATTCTTTATAAAGTGTTTTGAAAAAGTACGTGCGTTCGACCTCACGCCCAACGTGTTTGTGTGGTTGAAAAATAAACAAAGTATATTTATAAATTAGCAATGAAAGCGTTTAAAAAGATAAAGATAAATGACATAACATTAAAACTGTTTAAGAAAATTGACAAGTTGATTCAAACATACATTACCCTAGTCTGACTCATTTCGCTCGATCGCTTGGTTACTCTGAGTGATTAGCGTTAGGAATGTAAAAAGTTTGAACCCTTTACAAGATGCACTAAGTGCTTTATTTATACTACATATATGATAACTGCTTCCAGGCGGGCTTTCCTCCTCTTAAGGCCACGTGTTTCCTGTAACCTCTCTCCACGAACTCACCTTCCTCATTCTCCATTCTCTTTCTCTCCAAGAATCCTTTATTTAAAGAACCTGGGCCATCCTGAATGTTTGGTCCTTTGACATTTCTAAGTCCAATTGATCCTTTGGTCGACTTTGCTAGAATTAGCTTGCACCTTGTTCGACCAAAGTAACCTAGTAGACCTCTATCTAGCAATAAATACAAAGAAAAATAATAAATACAAAACCCTTTTGTATTCTTTTCTTCTATTGGTTGGATTTTACTTTGTTAAAATCCTGGCCAACATGACTTCAACAAAAAATTATCATTTTTTCCACTCAAATTCCATAAAAGTTTCGTAATAGTTATGTTGTTTCAAGTGTTCAACTCAATAATATTCAAACCTCCATACTTTCTTAGACTACAAGCCTTCTTCCAAGAAATTGGACCATTCCTACTAAATTTTGATCCACTTGTCCACATAAAGGATTTGCAAACAACCCCGATCTTTTAAATTACATGCTTAGGCAAACAAAAACATTGCATCCAATAAATAGCAATGACAAAATAAACTCTTTTAATAAGTTGCACTCACCATGCATATCTTAACAACTTATTACTACAATATTTGATTCTCCCAACAATCTTATCAATAAGATTTATATATTGATGAATGGATAGATGTTTACTGGTCAGGGGAACCCCCAAGTATTTAAAAGGAAGTGATCCTTCCAAAAAAGTTGTATCCTTTTAATATCCTCCTTAATATTCTCATCAACTCCACCAAAATAGATTCTACGTTTTCTAGGATTCACAGTCAGGCCAATTGTCATCAAAATTTTTTTAAGACTTGCATCATTAACGCCACTGACTTGCAATCTCCTCTTGCAAACATCGGTACATCATCTTCAAAATCTAGGTTAGTTATATGCAACTTCTTACACTTTGCATGATGGTTAAAATCTGGATTCTTTTGCATTTTGTATAACAGCATGTTCAGGTATTCCATAATAATAACAAAAATTAAAGGGTGCATAGGGTCCTCTTGCCTAATCCCCATCATTGACTGCATCACTTTGGTATAAGTATAATTTATATTAAATCTATAGGAAAAAAAGGTGACTGTAAGCATGGTTCACCTAATAAATTGATTAGGCATACCTATCTCCATGAGGATGCACTCTAAAGCCCCCTAATCAACCATATCATATTCTTTTTGATGGTCCAATTACATCATACACCTTGGAGTACCTCTCTTCCTATAGTAGCCTTAGATCAACTCATAAGCAATCATAATGTGGTTGTGCATATGTTATTCAGGTACAAAAGCAGCCTAATAAGAACTAATAATGCTTCCAAGAACCTTCCCTAGTCTGGCTGTAAACACTTTAGAGACAATCTTGTACAAGATGGTACAACCAGCAATTGGTCTAAAATATTTAAGTGGATTTCTTAACCCACCCCATAAGGGTGGAGCACACCAACTCTATGAAGAATTCCTGGCCTTGTTACAACAATACGCTTAAAATACCCGATTAATGCTGAATTGGGGCAAAGACTAAACCAAACGAGCTCTTTGCGCCCTACGATTGCAATTTATGCTTGTTGGGTGGTCCTACTCTTTGAGGAGTATGGGTCGATTTCGCTTGTTTCAAAGTGCACGACTAGACAAACTAAACGGCACTAAAGCTTTAACCTACCTCATCCACCACGAAATTAAGTAATTCGGATCAAGTTCGGATCCGTGGAACTACCAAGGAAGAATTGGGCTTTCTGCGCCAATAGCCATCCTCCACTAGATACATCATTCGAAATCGGGCAAGATCGGTGCGAAACATATCTTCTGACGGAGGGACCGAACGACTTCTCTTTTGCCCTTCTTTACCGCTAGATGTAATCGAACTTACACTTTATGAAGGCAACCAAAGAATAGGTAGGACCCTATTCGCCTATGGACCAATGTAACCCAACCAAGAACTAGTGCCCCAATGGACCTCTCTATGTAACTCCAAAAGGGGGGAAATATAAATTTTGCACCCGTGAAAACCCCAAAATGTCCCTGGAAATCGGAAATATACTTCCCATAAGCACCATATTTTGAAAATATTTAGGTGAAAACCGGAAATATATTTCTGGTTCCAAGTTTATTCCAAATTTAGTCTCACACGCTTTATTGAAATATTACAGAGTTTAAAACTGAAAATATACTTCTGATTTACACCCAACCCTTTTCAACGTGATTTGCATGATATAGGATGTTAAACGGAAGTTTATTTCCGATTTCCCAAGGACAAAAATAAAATTTCACAAGAATGAATAATAAAGTCATGGGATGAGTTAAAAAATCCACGTATTTAGTGGATGTACCCTGGTCACTTTTAGGAATGGAGTTACCATAGTATTGTTAAAAGATTTGTACAATCTTTCATTCTCAAATAAGTCCTTAACTGTTGCAGTCGCATCACCTTTAATAGTCTTCCAGCTATCTTTGAAAAATCTAGCACCATAGTCATCAAAGTCAGGTGCCTTCATATCACTAATTCCATTTAGAGCTTTTAAAATATCTTCATCACTAACAGGGACAATAAGTCTTTGCAAAGAAAAGAAGAAAATAAGAATCTATTTCCCCATTACAATAAGAACAAATTAATAGGCATTGAAGGATTGCAAAAAACATGAATTCAGATTAGTCTATAATATACAGTGTAGCAGGAAAATTAGTATTACTATACTCTCCTTTATACTTTCCTTCTTGTTTTCTCTTTGCCAACTCAGTTACAACCATTTCAATGAGCATTTTTTCTGTTTCAATTTTGGTAACCAAAATGTGTAGACCACATCAGAAACCATCCTTTAACACTCAGACTTCAACAATGTAAAATTCTATCCTTTCTTGCTTTGCCCAACTTGACCATGAACAATCTCGGGGTTCTCAATTTTCTCATTCGTCAATTCGCTCTCCAAAAGAACCGAAAGCAGAACCGTTTGATGTTGTATACTCCTAATCGCCATTGTTCATTCCCCAATTTTACCAAAGATGAAGGAAACGAATGAAGTGTGAAATAGGAGAAGTTACATAGAAAAAGCCTTTTGAAATTGGGAGAATACTCCTTCTACTTTATTAGTTGAAGCAAACACAATAACGTGTTCAACCAGTGCCCCGGTTTGCTAAAGCTACAATTTTTGTCCAAAATTTGTTTGCCCCGAAGTTGACAACCGTAGTCCACAGTTGCATTCAAGACTAATTAGCTAAGAGGTAAGTCAATTGCATTACAACATTGTGACACCATTGTTTTCCTGTGCAATTTAAATACTAATAACCTCTTCATACAAAAATGTTAAAAAATCAATTCTTCCATTAAATTTGATTATGTTCATTGAAACCATAATCCTTCATTCAGAACATATATCTCCAAAAAAAAGTCCAACACTGTATGTGCAATTGTTGAGGGTAAAATAACAGAAACATCTTATTACAATATTACCTCAAGCACCAGGGAGATAATTACAGGTAACAGTAACAACTTCTGCATTCCGAAATGCTGGTTCTGGTTTGAAAACAGTTTTAGTCATTTACATGAGAGCAAAAAAAACAAAAGGATTGCCTTGGCGTTTGGAATTACAATGCAAGAACAAACTTGTGTTTGATCTTTTGATCTTTTAATCTTCTCAGCAAGACTATAAATTAAAGCCTTTCATGAGTAAAGTACAGCAGATCAAGAAGTATAAACTAACTTAAAGACAGCTTCAGCATTTTAACCTCTCGAGTCTCAGCCATACATTCCTTCACGCTCCCAAACATCCACTAGGAATTCAACCATTTCCTAATTATAGAAAACAAAGATGCCAATTAGTAATTTTGCATTCTCACCTCAATAGTCCTAGGAAGGATAGCCATTATACATGAGACACTTACAGATAAAGGTACGGACTTCGGGAACGGTTGTCTAGTTCCAAGCAAACTTTCATAAGTTGCGTTCCGACTACAACAAAGTGACAAATACAATGGTTGATAAGCCATCATCCACATGGGAGAAACTCAGAAAGACAGGAAAGCACAAACGGTCAGGGCATAAAGCCATATAAAGAGAACAGATATCAATAAAATACTTCAATTTCAAAAACTATAGGCTTGAAAGGCTTAAAAAATATGATTTAATTGCAAATGCACGATACGAAAAATGAAAAGGAAAGAATGAATTATGAACATCAAAATATGAGCAAGAGGTGCAGATTGTGTACACAGTTTAGTAGTGGTGAATCAGGATATATCTTGGATATGGTCGTACAATTAGGTTGTAAATCAAGCCCCTATTTGTTTACTATTGGATATAGAGTATTTAAAAAATCGAGGAAAATGTAATGTAGTTGACATACTTTAGTCGGGATTCTTGTTTTTCTTGGCTTTGCTTCTCAGATAGGCTGCGTCCAACCCACTGTTGCCTGCTTTCATTCCAAAGAACAAGACCTGCCATGAAGAACAGCATGTGTGTGACAGAAATTAACCTTAACGTTTATCTTTCCTTCAAAGAAAAAAAGTAAATTTCACAAATAATATACAACGTTATACAGGTAAAACTAAAATAAAATGTTGTTAGAGGTATGTATCTAAATAATTAAACAAAAACAGACAAGGTAAACAATATCATATGCCCCATGTGCCAATAACTCTCGAGAAAACATTGGTCACATGACTGGACCTGATGGCATGGGGGTTTGATCCCCCACTTGTCAAGTTTCCCCCTCCAATTTTGGTCACAAGGGCTTTCTTATGCTATGCTAAAAATATAGATTAGCATTCCAACATTGATTGCTAGGAAGACAAACAAAAACCAAAATAGGACTTGCCTTGGTTTACAAATTCAGGGTCGGTGCCTGCACCTGCAGTAGAAGTCCCATTGTTTTGATAGAGAATTTGATTTAATGTACTGACTGAAGATATACTCCGTTGAGATTGAATGGTGCTGTTATCCAAATCACAAGGACTTGAACTCCAGAATCCATCCGAAGTAGTTGGTTTTCTCATACTCTGCCCCTGAATTCTTAGTCCTTTGGCAGGCTCATCAACAGCAATAATTGGTGTGGGTTTCACACAGCATCCAAAACAACCACTGCACTGTTATAAAACAAGTTAAATAACAGCAAAACATAGAACAGTGTGAATTCCCTTTCTACGGTTTACTTAAAAAGGGTATTGTATAAAGCATCATCATTCCTTAGCAATAATGAACTTTCTTTTAAATTTTCATTTGTTTCCTAAGAGAAGCACCCGTTTTTTGCAGAGGTGTCTTATGTTTTTGGAGGCCCTGCATAGATTAGTCACAACTTGACCGTGACTAAACAAATAGAGGTCCTATTTAGCCGCGCTTTAGCCATGACAAACATTTTGTAAGACCCTATGTATCAATGGTTTAACCGTGACAAATTCTAGACCCTATGACCGCCTTCAAAGACGGCCCTGGTTTCTTTATTCTCCTTAATAGCCGAGTTTCTACCATAATTGTGATTTAAAACATGATTTGCCCAACCCAACACTATAATTTTTTTTTCTTTCAAACTATAACATTTTATACCGATTCACAGCTGACAGAACAATCAAACAACCACAAAATCCTGAAGAAATTGTTATACAATCAATACAATTGGTTTCTCTGGTTAACCCTAATAGTACCAATTAACAAATAGTGAAACACCACAAGGCTATAACAAGATACATAACTAGAAAGTGCTATAAATAGAAACTCACTCCTCTAAATCAAACTATCAACAGAACCACAAACAATAGTCACATCACATCAACTAGTAAATCTTAATGCCCTCACATGAAATGCATTTTCTCTTCTAATTCATCAAACCCTAATTTAAACATTCCCTCAGAACAAAAACAAATACTTGTTAGGTCAATTCATTGCACCAAATCACTTAACTCTGAGCAGTAAACAGTAAAAACCTAATTTTTCTCCTGAAAACCATTTCCTGATGTAAACAACACAACTAAAATAACTGAAAAATGAGTCCTAATTAATACCAAAATAAAAGAAGTGACCTAAATGTTGGATTATCCAATTGAATTGGGTGAAACAAAAGACATTTAGCCAGAAATGGAAAGTGAATAATTGAATAAAAATGAAGCAAATTGATTGAAAATTCAAATACCTAATAACCCTATATATGGCTATACATGTGTATACTCAATCTATAATAGGAATAGGAATAGGAATAGGGAGGGTTCACTCACCCCATGCAAGCGAATAGATCAGTGATCCAAGAGGTAATCATAGGCATGAATCAAGAGAAAAACATAGATAGATATGAGAAGGAGAAAGAGAAGAAGAACAAGAACAAGAAATTTGGGATGAAGGACACGAACACGGTTGTGGATTTTAACGTGTCTGCTGCTGCACTACTGTCACTGTCTGTCGTTTAACTAACGCTCATTCGCTCAACGCACCAAATTACATTACTCTCACTCTCTTCATTTTTATTTTCTTCCATCAATTTAAAAAGAATTTTTAAAAAAAATATAAAAAAAATATTTTTGTTTTTAAAAAATATATTTTTATAATATGTTACTGTGCACCATATAAACAAAATATGGGATCGGGTTTCCCTACGTCGGCAATTACGCATTCACGCATTTGGAAAGCTAGTAGCCGTTTGATCAAGATTGGAAGGTAGATATTTTAGTTTGATATTTAAACTTATAAATAAAATTAAAATATGTATTTTATTGGACCATTAGATATTGATCCAGTGACTAATAATAAATTGAATGTGTGTAATTTGCAACTGCAGTGGAACCAATTTTTAAAATATGATATTTCTTCTATTTTATAATAAATGTCTCATTTAAATAATGTGCAGTTTTTAAAAAAATATTAGATATATTAAATTTAGTGAAAAAATTAATATAATTTATTAGAATACCCCTATTAATTATAATTAATAAATTAATAGAGTAGTTGAATAAAATAAAGATTAATAAATAAAAATATAATAATAAAAAATAATAATAATTGATATATTTAAATTGTAAATAAATAATTATTTAAAGACAAAAAAAATATACGTCTTATTATGAAACGGAGAGTGCATAAATGTATATATATTTATTTTAAGAATAACATTTTTCTTATATAAAGTTCATATCATATAAAATGATGAGTAAAAGAAAAAAGTATAGCACCTAAAAAACAAACTTACGAGGGGATTTATGTACGCTACTAGGATAATAGATTGGATATGACAAGCATGTCGTTTATGTAAATACGCAAACAAGAAAAATTAAGGTTTTGGTACCCAAACGATTTTTATGAAATAAAATAAAACAAGAAAACATTTCGATGTTAATACCAATAATTAATATTCCCTTTAATGGCTCTTACTCTGTCAATCACCTAATATCGTATTGACAACTGGCTCCCCAATTAACATATTTAGTAACTGGACTTTCGTAATAATTCATGAATGATTTTAAATGAGTGGATATTAATCATTATCTTTGGAACTTTATTTGAGGACCAAAATTAATTAATTTTTATCAGTGTCTTAAATACATTTTTTTGGAAGAAAAAAAATTGCTTGACTACTTGTTTTAGAAGGTCAGTTATCCGCGTATTATTTTTTTACACAATTTTCAGAGATTTAGTTTTACCATCCATCATTTTATCCGTCATTCTCAAATTTTATAAAAAGACAATTTTGTCCAAACTATGTTGAAATTTACGGTACATTGAGATTTTGAAAAAAATTTAATGATATCGAAAATTTGCATGCGATACCGAAATTTTCACAAAATCAAGATTTACAATAGATTTGTTCAATTTTTTGATATTTCGTACCGGATATTTCATAATTTCCTATCGCGTAAATTAAATATCCGTATTTTCTCCAAATTTGAAATTCTGTATTTTCATTTGATCGATAAGAATTTCGAAAATTCCAGTATGCTTAAAATACCGGAAATTTTGAAATTTCCAGTATTTTCTATTTTTTCCAAAAAATGCTAAGTTTATCATGATTTTTAACTTTGCTTGCACTGAGGACTAGAGGCAGAGACGGTTCTATTTCCGACAGACTCGATCGAAGCGATGATGTGGCTCGGCGGTGATGATCGATTCCATCGAAATGAATGGTGTGTAACACCCTTCTAAATACCCCGCGATTAATATATTAAATTCAGAGTTAACATGTATAAAAAGGGCATCACAATTGATTAAAATAAAATTCCATATAATGCCATGCTTTACTGAAGAACATAATTTAGATAATCATTAGGTGTACATGTTCTACATAGCGGAATAACCTCAAAACTTGGATAAGTTCAAAACCAAACAAAACTTCAAAGGTCTATGCCTTGAGAAATCAAAACAAATATCCAAACAGACATCCAAAACAAAATAGAGTTATCAATAACCCTAAATACGTGTTCTCCAATGTTACAAATCAGAGCATGACACCGACACGCGATAAAGTAAAAACATAGCTCTACGGGTCATCCTCACCAACTCCTAGGCCGCTAAAGCTTCAATCTGAAATCATCAAAGTAAGGGTGAGACTTCATCATAATTAAAATGCATTATAAATTCATAGAACAACAGAATTTCATAAGCTATTATTCCACCCTATTTAGCATAATTAGATTTATTTCACAACACAAGTCATAAACACACATCACACACAACAACAAGATTATAACACTGGAAATCATCCTATCATGTTATAATCCATACAAAATGTGATGCAAGACTCTATCCATGTGGTACCGACAGTGAACTAAATTCACATATTGTTCCATTCCAACTCGGACACAACATTAACATCTATTCCATTCCAACTCGGACATAGATAAAACCTCGCCGCCCATTCCAACTCGGCAACGGATATTGGCCAACTCACTAATTCCACACAATGAGAGCTAGCTACCACCAATGTATATGCATGCACATCAGCAGCATGCAACATTCAACAACAACACATGATATCAACAACCATCATGAATATACAACATCAACAACAACACATGATATCAACAACCATCATGAATAAATCACCAGAAAGATAGCATGCAAGTATTTACTCATCAACCAGTAATTCCACCTATAACACATACATGCAAGCATCAATATACATTCAATTCATCAGTACAATAACATACTAGTTTCCTCCACCAAGTACACTAAGTAAAAAATATCCACAAAATCGGAAAAACCGACATTTTCCAAAATAAAACCAATTAATTATTATTTTCTTCATTTCATAAAATAGATTATCGAATTTAAAGAATATTGTACAAAACGACGATTAAAAAGGACTTACGGTTCAAAAGATATGATTTTTCAAAGTTTAATAATTTTCTAAAAAGTTACAGTGATAACCGGTTCCTCCTAGGGAGTAACCGATTCCCACTCTCATAGTGAAAGCACGCTTCTGGAATTTGTATTGGGAACTATGTTCCTCCTAGCGGGTAACCGGTTCCCCAGACACATAGGAAAACACCTCCCTGGAAAATATACTGGGAACTCGGTTCCTCCCACCAGGGAACTGGTTCCTCAAACACAAAAATACCACCCTGCTGGAAAATATACCAGGAACTCGATTCCTCCCACCAGGAAACCGGTTCCTGCGACCTCCTGTAGCAGAAAATTACATTTTGACAGCATTCTTACTATCCCAATTCCATCCAATTTATATCATTACGAATCCAGTATACCACAACACCAAACAAGTTTCAATACATGGTTTCAATGCAATCATAACACACCATAACATCATACAATCACCCTATAACATTAATTTGCATCAAAACATCAAAATTCATGGATTTGGGGTTTAAACTCATAAATCTAGAAAATCCTAAATTGGGATTCCTAACTACTCAATCAATCCTACCATTCCCAGAATCTATAAGGCATAATAACTAGATAAAATCACCCCTTACCTGAGCAATTCCTTGAATCCTTGAACTTTTGGTTCTTCTCTTCCTTCTGTTTCTTCTCACTTATCACGTACGATCAGTTTTCTCCAAATGACTCTCAATTCTCTTTTTCCTCTTTTCTTTTCTTTTATTATTATTCTACAATAATAATAACCAAATGGTAAGTTCAGAGGCTTTTACTCCTCACACCCCCTCCTTCTACTCTTTATACCAACAACCCAATTTCCTTTTTATTTAATTAAATAATTTCAATAATCCCAAAAATACCAATAATTCACTTTCTAATTAAATAAGTAATTAAAAATCCAAATCATCTAATAATTAAAATATTCGGGTGTTACAACTCTCCCCACTAAAAGAGTTTTCGTCCTCGAAAATATACCTTGGACGAAAAGTTTTGGGTAAGATTCCTTCATCTGGCTCTCCAACTCTCAGGTAACATTACCACTAGTTGGTCCTCCCCAAGCTACCTTTACCAGAGCTATCTTTTTACCCCGCAATTGCTTCAACTTCTGATCCTCAACCCTCATAGGCAATGTTTCGACAGTCAGATTATCTCACATGTATATCATCTATCTGAATCTCATGAGATGGATCAGCAATGTAGTTCCTCAACTGAGATACATGGAATACATCATGCAAATTCGTAAGCGACGGCGATAAAGAAATCTGATAAGCAATTGTTCCAACTTTCTTCGTAATTTGGAATAGACCAATAAAATATGGGGTTAACTTCTTTTACTTCAAAGCTCGATCAATACCGGTCATTGGAGTAACTCGCATAAACACATGATCTCGTTTGCTAAACTCGAGATCTTTCCTTCTCTTATCATGATAACTCTTTTGACGACTCTGAGAAGCTCTCATCTTCTCCTAAATCATCTTAATCTTCTTGGGAGTCTATTGGACAATCTCTGGCCCAATCACAACACTTTCTCCAGATTCATACCAACACAACGACATTCTACACCTCTTACCATACAATGCCTCAAACGGAGCCATACCAATACTCGAATGAAAACTATTGTTGTAGGTAAAATCAATCAAAGGTAAGTAACTATCCCAAGCTCCACCTTTCTCTAAAACACAAGCACGCGACAAGTCTTCTAACGACTGAATCGTTATCTTCGTCTGACCATCTATCTGCGGATGATAAGCAGAACTCAAACTCAACTTAGTACCTAAGGCTTCTTGCAATCCTGTCCATAATTTTTACATAAACCTCGGATCTCTATCTGACACAATACTAGCAGAAATATCGTGCAAACTTACAATCCTCTCAACATACAACTGAGCCAATTTCTCCATCGGATAATCCATTCTCATCGGTATAAAGTGAGCATATTTCGTCAACCTGTCTACGATAACCCAAATAGCATCAAAATTCTTAGCTGTCCTCGGTAGACCAGACACAAAATCCATAAAAATTCCATCCCATTTCCAATCCGGAACAAACAACAGTTCCATCAATCCCGACGGTTTCTGATGTTCGATCTTCGACTTCTGACAAATCAGACAAGCATAGACAAACTCAGCAATTTCTTTCTTCATTCCAGGCCACCAGAACAAACTCTTCAAATCATGATACATTTTAGTAGCACCAGGATGAATACTCAATCCACTACGATGTCCTTCCTCTAGAATACTTTTCTTAATCTCAACAATATCTGAAACACAAACTCTGTCGCCAAACCTCATAACACCATTCTCTTCAATTCGGAATTCACCTTCTTGACCTTGGTTGATCAACGCCAATCTATCAACTAAACCAATATCAGATTTCTGTCTGATTCGAATCTCATCAAGAATACCACTAGTCAACTTCAACATTCCCAACTTAACACTATTAGAAGTATTCTCACATACTAGACTCAAATATCTGAACTGTTCAACTAAATCCAATTTACGCACCATCAACATCGACATATGCAAAGATTTCCTACTCAACGCATCTGCGACAACGTTTGCCTTACCAGGATGGTAATTCAAACCAAAATCATAATCCTTCAGAAATTCCAACCATTTTCTCTGTCTCATGTTGAGCTCTTTCTGATCGAAGAGATATTTCAGACTCTTATGATCGCTGAATACCTCAAATCGAGAACCATACAAATAATGTCTCCATAATTTCAAAACAAACACTACGGTCGCCAACTCCAAATCATGAGTCGGATAATTCCTTTCATGAATCTTCAATTGCCTTGAAGCATAAGCTACTACCTATTTATCCTGCATCAAAACACTACCAAAACCCATCAGTGAAGCATCACAGTACACAATAAAACATTCTGCCGGATTCGGCAATATAAAAATTGGAGCACTAGTCAATCTCTTCTTCAACTCTTGAAAACCTTTCTCACATTCAGAATCCCATACAAACACTTGTCCTTTTCTCGTTAACTTAGTCAACGACAAAGCTAACTTCGAAAATCCCTCAATGAACTTTCTATAGTAACCTGCAAGACCAAGAAAACTACGGATTTCAAAAGCATTATTCGGCGCTTCCCACTGAGATATCGCTTCTTCCTTCATAGGATCAACATCAATACAATTCTTGGAAATCACACGACCAGGAAAGCTTACTTCACTCAACCATAATTCACAACTTCGCGTAAAGCTTCTTGTCCTTCAACAATTCCAACACAACTCTGAGATGTTACGCATGCTCTTCAGCACTCCATGAGTAAATCAGAATGTCATTAATAAAAACCACTACAAACTTATCAAGATACGGATGAAATATCTTGTTCATATACTCCATGAAAACACCAGGTGCATTTGTAACTCCAAATGGCATAACAAAATACTCGTAATGTCCATACCTCGTTCTAAATGCAGTCTTCTGTATATCTTCCACTTTTACACGAATCTGATGATATCCAGATATCAAATCAATCTTACCGAATACACAAGCTCCAACCAGTTGATCCATCAAATCATCAATCCTCAGCAATGGATACCGATTCTTGATCGTAACTTTATTCAACTGCCTGTAATCCACACACAGTCTCATCGAACCTTTTTTCTTCTTAACCAACAACACAGGAGCACCCCACAGCGAAACACTCGGACGAATAAACTTATTCTAAGCAGCTCCTCTAATTACTTCTTCAATTCAGTCAACTCGGATGCCGACATGCGATAAGGCGCCATCGACACTAGACTAGTTAACATCATTCTTACTATCCCAATTCCATCCAATTTATACCATTACGAATCTAGTATACCACAACACTAAACAAGTTTCAATACATGGTTTCAATGCAATCATAACACATCATATAATCACCCTATAACATTAATTTGCATCAAAACATCAAAATTCATGGATTTGCGGTTTAAACTCATAAACCTAGAAAATCCTAAATTGGGATTCCTAACTACTCAATCAATCCTATCATTCCCAAAATCTATAAGGCGTAATAACTAGATAAAATCACCCCTTACCTGAGAAATTCTTTAAATCCTTGAACTCTTGGTTCTTCTCTTCCTTCTGTCTCTTCTCACTTCTCACGTACGATCAGTTTTCTCCAAATGACTCCCTATTCTCTTTTTCCTCTTTTCTTTTCTTTAATTATTATTCTACAATAATAATAACCAAATGGTAAGTTTAGAGGCTTTTACTCCTCACACCCCTCCTTCTACTCTTTACACCAATAACTCAATTTTCTTTTTATTTAATTAAATAATTCCAATAATCCCAAAAATACCAATAATTCAATTTTTAATTAAATAAATAATTAAAAATCCAAATTATCTAATTATTGAAATATTGCGGTGTTACAGGCCGCGTCGGGGTTTCATGCACCTCGTCGACTGCGAGTTTTATAGCGATTGTGGACGATCGACCTCCTTCATGCGATGGGCGGTAGTTGTACGCGATCGGTGGTTCAAGAGTGGTTCTTGAGCGGATAGTTGAGGAGCGGATTCTGGAGGTGGTGCAGGAGTCGATTCAGGAGTTGATTTATGTGTCGGTTCAGGAGTCGGTCCAAGAGGGAGTGGATGTGGTGTCTTGTGCTGATACAGACACCATGGCTTTTGCATCTACCGAGCCATCAGGGTGTACTGATAGTGGTTTCCTTTGAGGACCTTCTGAAAGGCCCGTTTTGACGGGTTTTGTTGACCATGTCGCTTATAGGATATGGTAGGGAGAGGCATGTATTATTGGTTTGGTTTAATGCTTAATTTTTATCTGTATTACAATTTGATGTATATTAATGTGTTGTAATTGTGTTGTTTTGTTTCAGGAGCGTCCAACTTTGAAGGTCGTTTCTCATGGGTCAAAGTTGAAGAACTTCCCCGATTCTGATATGCCTGAGGAGGTGAGGAGGATAATTGAGGAGTTCAGGCTGGAGAACTTTGTTGGATGCTCATTGACGATGTTGGATGCCCCAAGTTATCGCTTTTGTTAAGAGATGGCACACAGAGACATCTTCCTTTCATCTTCCATTTGGGGAGATGAGGGTAACTTTAGATGATGTGGATGCTCTCTTTCATCTACCGATTGTCAGTACATTTTTCACATCAATGTATAGGGATCAGGCTACAACGGTGCGCATGATTGTGGATGCGTTGAAGGTGGATGAGGTGGATGTCCTACATGAGTTTGGTGAGACTCGGGGATTAAACCTCTGCGTGTCTTAGTTGAGGACTACTTATAAGGCGCTGGTGGAGGCACATAGGTATGAGGTTGTCGCTAGGGCGTACATGCTACATCTGGTGGCATATACTCTCTTTGCGGACAAGTCTAGAGTTTACATTGATGTTTGTTATCTATCTCTATTCAGCGTCCTTGACACTCCATGTTGGGCTTGGGGAGTGGCACATTTGATGATGTTGTACACGACACTTGATGTTGCTTCCTGAGACCAGACAACTTGTTGGTTACCTGAGTTTGTTGCAGGTATATTATAATTTATCAGATGTTTTTTTTTAAATTATTAGGTTTTCGTATAATAAGTTATTTATATTTATTTATGCAGTGTTGGATATACGATCACTCCCTCACATCTGCGACCGAAAGATCCTGCGAGTGACGGATATAGATCCATGTGCGAAGAGGTGTGATGGAGTACAAGAGGAGGTTGGATGCTCTGACCCTGGACGATGTCATCTGGACACCGTATACGGCTCATCGCACCGGCTCCAACATCTGACGTCCCAGGACCTTCAGGTACGAGAGATTCTTCTAATCCACCACCACCACCTCCTTCTCCAACATCTGACCAAGACACCCGCCTACAGCTCATCGCAATTACAGTAGATAACATCATGGGACTGGTGAACCCCGATGGTGAGGTTTTTCAAGGGTTAGCTAGGTTGGCCGACATTGCCCGTGGAGGGCGTATGTAAATTTTTATTTGTATTATTATATTATTATGTGTATGTTGTGACAAACAGACTTTACTTTATTGCATAATATTTTTTAGCTAGTACCTTTTCTTTCGATTACATAAAGAAAATAAAATAACACAAATAAGAAACTCGAATAAGTTTACAAACATCAGATGACAAAAAAAATAAAAATAAACAGTACTCCGAATCTCCGATACATGAAAATCTAGGAACTACCAGATTCAGATTCATATGGACGCTTTAGACACTTCATTATGTCGTCAACAGATCTTTGGATCTTCGCGTCCAACTCGATCGAATCTTTGGTTATCCTACGACGAAATGACTTCCACATGACCTTCACATCTTCACCATTCTTCAGCTCGATTATGTTGTATTTCACCCAACCATCTGTACCAATGTAATTCTCCCGAAACTCGATCTTTGTCACCCTTATGTTCTCGGAATCAGGCAGCAAACCGTTCAACATTTCCTTCAAGGAGGCAAAGGACTCAGATCCATCTGGGAGCTTGAATTCAACGGCAGGTTTGCGGCCGTTGTAATACACTTTTGCCTTAATCAAATATTGAGAAAGAGACATGTTGTTGAGATGTGTTACCTAATAATCCTAAAACCCTTATTTATACAAATTGTTATACGTTCTAAATCACACACAAGTGTCAGTGCATCTGGACCCTTCAAAAGTGTCAACAAAATCTCAACCATTGGAAAAAAACAAGATAGGTAAACATAGCAGAAATTTTAAATATATGCGAAATTTTCGATATACCATATATTTAGTTATATCCAGTATACCGGAGATTTTAAAAACACTTACAGAAATTTAATCAACACCGAAAATTTCGTAATGTCCGATATACCGTATTTTTAAAATATACTTTCGAAAATTTTGCACATACCGAATTTTTTAAATATTCTTCCAAAAATTTGGCTTGAAAATCTCTTTGTAAAAGTTCAGGGTTTAAGTGAAAATAAAAGTCTTTTGAGGATGCCAGATATAAATTTGAGGTGGATTCTCACAACTTCAAATTTCAAATGTCCTGTACATTACTCTTTACCAATTTTCTCATAATAATCCAACTGGAGTACTTTAGGACACTTGTTAAGTTTTTTTAATTTTAATAAATTGTTGACGTGGGCAAGGTGTATATCCTATGAATTTTCTAGAGCTTTGTTATTTTTACACCAAAAATGTTACACTTATACAATACTTACATCATGTAAAATAAGCTAAGAACATATGTTAATTTGCATAAAAAGAAGTGAAAAAATAATTACCAAACCGTATAAACATATGGTGTAGCTGTCATATTTAGTGTAAAAATATCATTATTCGATTTCCTAAGATTAAGTGACTCTTTGGAGCTTCTACAATACTACTCATGTTAAGGGCAGAAAATAAAAAATGAGATGCTCAATCAACTTTTTCGAAACACACATTTCAAACATGTTAAAAGGTGTTTTTTTGCACACCTGAGTCGTTAGTATGAAGAAAACACATGTTTAAAACAATGTTAGGGGAGCCTATCATGTAGGACGGGCCACCATACCTAGTTTAACAAATGTTATGTATTTTTTCGAAGAAAAAACAAAAACTAATGTTATGTGTTTTAAAAGGAAAATTATTTTCTCACCGCTATGAAATAAAGATTGATGTACACAACTGATTTGGATAGATAGCACCTAAAAAATGATAATTAGAAAACTGATTTGGATAAACATGTCCAAATTTTATAGTAAAGAGAAAGAACATGATCGTTAGATACAAAGTAAAATCGTGAGAAACTATTTTAGAAGTTTTTAACAAAGACTTAGAAACCAATAATTTATCTAGAGAAATGCTGTGTTTTAACATTAAAACATTGTTTATCTATGTCGTCTATCTCAACTAAAATTTGAGAAGTTTTCTCGTTTCTATCTTTTTTATGACTTCACTCCTGCATTACCGAATTTTCAAAGGGTGACTCTTTAAATAAACTGATTATACCTCAAAAACAAAATCTTCATACCGATACTTAATTTGTTTTAAAAAATAAAAAACACAACTCATGTAAGCATCATGATTTTAAAGGAGTGGGACATTACAGGAACAAGGGAGATTTTTTTTTCATTTTCCAGGTCATACAATTCATATTAGGAATATATTCCTACCATCTAGTCCCTGGTTCTCCTTTTTGCAGCTTCAGAACCCATATCTATCAATATCAGGACGATTCAGATCACTGTTACTACTTACTAGAGCAAATGGGGTCACATAGGATTAAGTTTAAGAGAGAATGATGCATCCAAGAGTACAAAAAAGCAACATATATAGATAATATTGCAAATAATCTGCATCTACAGATAAAGTTATTATAAGGTTGATGAAGGTAGGTACGTATTAATTGTGCATCACTGATCTAGAAACATAATGCAACAATGGTACCTTCTGTTGACCATCTTGACGAAGAAATAAATCCAATAGTGAGGGATGTCAAATATGGTACAGAACAAAACAAGTATAAGGAGATAACGCTGTCAACCAATACAAAGTAAGAAGAGGGCGAGCCAGGGGCATCCATCAGGTGCAATTGACCAACATTATCTTCATATTTATTTCTTGTATTGGAAGTTGATGATCACTTCCCTATTTCTTAGAAAGAATAGAAGCCAGGCCAACTCTCCATCCATACAACATAGACAAGCCGTGTCTTTGAGGAATAATAGAAGCCAGACCTGTTTGCAAGGTACGGAATGGCTTAATCTCCTGTGTGGCGCAGGTTGAACTTATCTCCACGGACCTGAATAGATTTTTAAAAATTTAGCAATCACATCCTGGAATTCAATACGCACTAAGAGTACATGAGAAAGGAACAAGTATAGCATCATTTGGATATTCACAGGTTAATAATTTAGCATGTCAAAATAAATCAGTCATCTATAAAACTAGTGTAACTGAGCAAAGTAGAAGAAAATTTATGCCGATAAACTATGACGTAAGCCAGCCTCATCCTCTATATAAGCTTGTTTGAGTAAAGTAGAAACTAGGTTGTCAATAGGGCACCATACCGCCGCTATAGCAGAATAACGTAGCGACCCAGCCCCTCGCTCCTATGCTTTTGGCCTGTGAAGCGCTATTGATGGTAGAGGTCATAGCGGCTGCGAACAGCAGTTCAGTAGCGGCGCAATAGCAGGGCCATGGAGTCTTCTTGACCGCTATTCTCAATTTGGAGGGAAAACATAAACCCAGTGCGTAATATTTTAAAACGTAATTTTAAATATTTAAGGGTATATTGGTCTTTCCCACCCTTTCGATGACCTAATATTTAACCTCACTCTCGTTATGTTTCTTCAAACTGCCTTTTTTTCATTTTGCTTTGTCGCCCTCCTATGTTTCGCCTCTTCTCCTTGCTTTGTTTCTCTTTAAAGGCTAGTAGTGAACTCTTTTGCCCTGTTTCTCCTTTCTTCTTTCTCAATTATTTTTTCTTTCTCTGTTTCACCTCTTTCTCATTAGTAACTTATCTTTGGCTTACTTTGCTTACAGCTACAACTTCTGTTTTGTTTGCCTTACCATGTCTCTCTTTTGATAACCATAGCATCATCCTCTGCCTCTTCAAATTGAACATCAATCTAGATTTGCGACAGCTGTACCTATTGGGGATGAAGAGTTGGAGGTGGAAGAACGAGGATTTGAATCAAGTGATGAACAAGATAATATTAATGTGGTGGAATTTAGAACTGAAGATGAGGCAGACGCAGATGCGATTTAGAAATTTCATTTCTGTTTACTTTTAGAATTTGGTTAACTCATTTCAAAATACTTTTATAATTTGATTTTGATGGGAATTCATTTTGATGGGATACGATAGTTTATTATAATTCTTAATTTTTCCTTTAAATCTGTGTTTTTCTATTTTTAAGTATTTATGTATGTTTTTTTGAGTTTTCACAATAGCAGTCATCCTGCTAGCTGCTTTCCGAGATTAACAACCTACAGTAGAAGCATTTAATGAACAATTGAATATGCTATAAACCCAAGAAAATATTATAAAGGATATTATCCATTCATGAGAAAAGATCCATGATAAGAACACAATCGATGCAAAAATATTCATACCCATCCCAACAGCATACACCCTAGAAAACTCACATTCTAGATGTCAGGACTCCACACACAGCTGCAACCATGCCTATATATAGCTTTAAAATTCATTTGAAAATATCAATTCTAGCTAAAAATCAGCAGATTTTTTGGGTAGTATTTAAAGATCTTAAATATCAAGAAGATTAGAACAATCTAAAGCTACAGGTATCTTAGATATCAATATTAGTACAGTCTAAAAATTCAAGTTCATTTACTGGGAAGCTTTTGACTAACAAGCAATACCAATGAACTCAATAAAAATCTTCCTCTGCCTCAAACACTGAAACAAACAGGCATACAATGCTAGAAAACACAAATGGTTGTCACTTTTGAATGATGATCAAACATCAACTTCAAGAGATACAACTGCAAGAGACTATGAAACTTAAACTTGAGGAGAATAGGAAAAGTCTTTACAAATTGTGTAAAACTGTTCTTGGGGCTCATAATATATATTCATAACTTTAGGGTCTACTTTAAGAACCGTTGGCTTAATTCTTATGTGGAGGTTTTTTAACAGCTATACCAGTTTATTTAGGCCAAGTAATTTGGCTATATGAATCTTCTAATAAATCTCCTAAAAAGTAATTCTAAAATAACAGTATCCTAATTACTCAAGTAATTATTGTTTGAAAAGTTCCCTGAATACTATTAACTAGCTGACCTACATCCTGCTACCTCTACTTTCTTGCATACCCCTTCAAGACTTTCCATCATGACTTCTGCCTGTGGGCTGTGGCTAACATTACACTTCTCTTTGGGAGATCAACCTTATCGTCAGGTTGAAATAGTGAAACTTCTCCTGGATAAACTGCCATTCATTCGATGTAGCCCTGGCCTGCCCTTCGACTGCACCGTAATCTGGTCCAACAGCACATTCCATCTCTACCAATACATCTGCCAGCCAACACTCTAACCAGCACAGGTCAGTAGGTAACTATGCTTCCACTTCCTAATACCCCTCCACCGACTTTCTTAAGATGAGAAACATGAAATACATGGTGAACGCAAGACTGCTCTAGAAGTTGTAAAAATTGAAAGCAACAGAAAGGAATCTATTTGTTTGATAGCTTGTAAGCTGCCAAATTGGAGTGAACCTGCCCTCATATTGACACTTGCCTCCTTATAATCTTCGGCACTGGATGAATAATGCTCCACATGCTTTTATGGGTTTGCCAAATGATGTTTAAGTTGTCGCGGCAATACATCTAAGCTTATTAAGTCGTGCAAGACAGCCTCCACCAAACCTCCCTAGGCATGAACTCGGGCAGGAAGGTGGAATCCCTACCAGTGTTGTCAATGGCAGATGGCAGTCCATGGCGGAGAGCCAAAATCCCGCGATACCGGCCGCTTTACGGCGCCGTTATTGTGGATTATGGCGGAAAAACCCGCAGCAGCGGCTATTAATCACCATTGCGGCGAGCCCAAAAAACGCCATGTATATCCGCCATAGTGGCCACGGTGGGGCAATTTGATAACACTGATTCCTACCATAAAACCACCTTGAATCATGCACACCCTGCTGCCCATGATAACTAGTACTGTAGACAAGTACTCTGCCCCGCGATAAAACTTATATAAGCATTTTTTGGTTATTTTACATTTATCAACCAGTTCAGCAACAAACTCACCAAACACTTCAAATTCAATCTGCTAGCTTTTCAACTAAATGCTATCAACTACACGCTACCCAATATCCACCATAAGCTTGTTTATCTACTATCTATCATTAGCTTACCTTCAACTTTATCCAACCAAAGCATTTCACATTTGCATTAGTGCATACACATGGCAAACAGAATTTAAGAAACCCTAAAAAGGATAGTACCTATCTATTCAAATCTAAAGACAGGGACCAAGAAAGAATCTACAGTAACCAAAACCACAAGCGACATAAAAGAAATAACAGAAAACATACGGCTGATGAGACGCAGCTTCATCTGCAAATGTTGACATGCCTTGTCTTTGCTTATGCTTAGGGTTTGCTGTGCACAAGACATAAACTCTACCTTTCCGTTTAATCGTCCTACAGTATTCACACATCTTCTTCACAGATGAACGCACCTTCATGATTTCTGAACAAGTAAAACCAACCACATCTATCATATAAACACATCAACCTCAAAAATTATACTACAACACAAATAACATTCCACATAAAGCATATGAATAAAAAACAAATTGAATTGAATGAAATGCATAGCAATAAAGTAGGTATCAATTTCGAAGTCGTATTGTAATAGTGGAATTGCGGTGTGGAGTAGAGCTCTGATGCGAAGTAATTCTCCGGTGCGGTGCCTTTAGCAAAGGCGGCTACCGCGGTGGCAAATCGCGGCTTTGCAAGTCACCGTAAGAGGATATGGAAAAAAGAAAAAGAAAATTGAACAAAGGAAAACCTGAATGACTTTCTCGACGAACAAATTCCGGCAGCGTTTTCCGGGAAGTGGATTTGAGTGTGAAGGCGACTGCAACTTGTTTTGTGATACAGCAACAAGGGTGGAGCAGGCAGAGAATGACGGGCCTCTTCAAAAGAACTGGCTGGGCTCATGGGAATAGAATTACAAAAAATTTACTTCCTAACCCTATAATAGATTCGTACCCCTATAATTTTTCAAAATATCAATTTTACCCTTCAATCTTTTTCATCAATTTACTATTTCACTTTTTATTATTCATCAAAAATCTAAATTTTGCACTCCTATACATATATTTTGGAACACTTAAAGAAAATATTTTGGTATTTATTGTAATAAATTGGAACACTTTTTGAAAGTGTTCTAATTAAAAAAAAATCATAAAAGAGTTTTAGCAACAGTTTAAAAGCGTAGCCAAAACTGTTTTTCAAAAAAAATTACCATACCAAAACATTTTTAAAAACTGGTTTGGTTTAAACTTTGCTAAAAGAGTTTTAGCAACGGTTCAAAATCGTAACCAAAACTATTTTCTAAAAAGAATACCAATCTTATTGACTGGATTATTAAGATACCAGAAACTTTTCAAAAGTGCACCGATTTTTAAAAAGTTCCTTAAAGAGTTTTACCAACAGTTTAAAACCGTATCCAAAACTGTTTTTTTTAAAAGATACCATACAAGAATATTTTTAGAAAGTTTTTCGGATTTAAAAATTGTTAAAGGAGTTTTAAAAAAGTTATCTATCGGAACGCTTTTAGAAACTGTTCTGATTTTTTTAAAAAAATATTAATTGAGTTTTAGCAACGGTTTACAACTGTGACCTAAAATAGCGAAATTGTTTTTTTTATCATACCGGAACACTTCCTTTAAGTGTCCTAGAAAGCATGTGTAGGAGTGCAAAATTTAATTTTTTGACGAAAAGTAAAAAATAAGATGGTTACAAATATTGAGGGGTAATACAGACATTTTTTAAAAATCGTAAGGGTACAAGTTCAATTGTACGAATACGAAGTAAATTTTTTTAGAATTACGTATGTGTTCTAAATATTTAACTTTATACTCTACAGCTTTATGAACACCCCAAAATACTTTGTCTACCCAAAAACACCTTTAATTTATATGAAATTAAAATTAATTTTATTTTTTAGTGAAAAGATATTGCCTCATTTGATTACGGAGTTGTAAAAGAAAAGTATGTCTGTGGAAATTTTGGATGTTGTAAAATTCCAACATCAAAGTTAAATTTTCAAACATTAAGTTTTAAATTTTAAAACTTTAATTGATTTTCTTTCAAATAAGAAAAAAAAATAGAGAAAATACAAGAATAATGTAGTATGTTTGATCGAACTCTAGTCTTGATAAGGGTAGTTTCATGGTTCAATTCGGATGTGTATATTGTAGTCGAAGTCTGTTCAAGCATGTAGAAGTCGAAGTTGTGCTTGTTATAGTTGAAGTTTATTCGAGCATGCAGTAGTCAAAGTTGTTTATGTATTTCATTGTGTAGTAGTTATGCAAGTCATGTATGAGTTTCATCATCATACATAACGTATATATGCTAGTAGTCTATAAATAGGTTAATCTCTCATATTATTGAGAGAGGTTGATTATTATTCACTTGTAATCTATTAAACCTAATTGAGAAAGTGAATAGAAAATAATTTTCTAACAAACTCTCTCACTCTCTATTTCTTCTCTTCTCTACGTAAACTGTACATACCATTTCTTGTGTTTGTTTAAGAAGCTCTCTATTTCTCACAACATTGCTTCGTTCTTGACGGTGATTTTCACAACAAACTAGTGTGGTGAGTTTGGATCAACATATCATCTACTAAGTATGAAGTTGAGAAATCCACTAGAGTTAATGATTTTGGATTATGACGGTTGAAGATGCGAGTCATTCTTGCTCAACGGGGTTTGTGATCGGTGGTTTTTACACAGTCATTTAGCATTGAGTTTCGTTATCGTTTCTTTTATTTGTTTAGTGTTATATGTCTTTTATCACATTTTACGCTTTGGTTATGTGTTTAAGTGTTTTCAGGGTTAGAAGAATGAAACAGAACAAATCGGGACAAAAGAAGTGCAAAAAATCTGAATATTAGAGGCTACAGAGGGATCAACATGGGCACCCGTGTTCATCAACACGGCCCGTGTTGAAAACCAAGTGGAAAGCGCAAAATTGCACAAGTCAGTGGATCAACACGGGCACCCGTGTTCATCAACACGGCCCGTGTTGATTGACCTGGAGCGAACCTTTGCCTTTGAAGAACAACACGGGGCCGTGTTCATCAACACGCCCGTGTTGAATGGCGCGTGGAAACTTGATTTTTTCTTATTTTGGAGTGGTACTTGTCATTAAGGGTACTTTCGACTTTTACCTAAAGGAGATGAGAGAAGAAACTATTAGAGGATTGGAGGTCGGAAAACCTACTTTTGAAAATCACGAAAGAAAATATCGGGAGAAAAAGGCATGGAGAGGAATTGGAGGGCGAGATTCAAGGCAGCCACCATTGAAGATCAAAGTCATCACTCTTCTTTGTAATGTTTAACTCTTATTCGATGTTTTCTTCTAATACTATGAGAGCTAAACCCCCAATGCTAGGGGTGGTCGATTTGATTATTGTATGAATTGAATACTTGATTTCCTTAATGCGGTGTTTTTATATTTCAATTTAATTGTGTAGTGTTCTTATGATCATGTATCGGACAAATACATGTAGACCTATGACTAACAATTAGCAGGACTGTGATTGTTAGGGTTTCTACACAATTAGGTTATTAGGAGTCTAACCTAGGACTAGGGACTCTCTTTTAATCACCTGAATTCTTGATATTTTTATGGTTAAAACTAAGATTTGTTTGAATGGACATTTAAACAAGGATTAGGGTTTTAATAGTTGTCTTCATTAAGGACTTAAGGAAGAACAATCTAGAGATAGGTAATTGATAGTGTTCATTTGCAATGAGGAAATCTAAATTCGGATCATAGTTTTGTTAAATCAACCACTCACCCTAGCATCATTCCCATTATATTTCATCAGTCATTACTTGTTACTAGCGTAATTGAAAGTTTTAAAATCAACCCAACCATTGTTTTTGTTCAATTGAATTAAGAGCACGAATAGGTATTTACTACGCAGTCCTCGAGATCGATACTTGGGGAAAATCATTATAACTACATCGGCGAAAATAGTACACTTGCTATTTTTCCGATCAGTTTGCTAGAATCAGTGAAAGGGTGGAAAGTTTGAGAAGAATAAGGGTAAAGATCAACACAAATCTTATGGTGGTAGTGCTCTTGATATTAGGTGTTACCACTGTAAGAAGGAAGGTCATACAAGAAAAGTGTGTCTTGATAGGTTGAAGAGTTATGGTGATGGCTAGGACAATGGCAATGCAACCATTGTTCAAGATGATTATGAATCATCTTATGTTTTGGTGGTTTCAAGCAGTAATTCTAGCAAGGAGTGGATTATGGATTCAAGTTGCACTTGACACATGACTCCAACCTAATATGTGTTCGAGGAACTATGTGATCTAAATGGTGTATCAGTGTTGTTAGGAAGCACAAAGCCTACAATATTGTAGGGATTGGATCTGTGAGATTCAATATTCATGATAAGTAAATAAAGTTGTTGCGTGGCATCAAATATGTACCTAATCTTAAGAGAATTTTGATTTCTCTTGGTGAATTCGATAAGAAATAATATGTTTTCAAATGAGAACGAGGTATCCTAAGAGTCATAAAGGGGTTGAAGGAAGTCTTGAGAGGAGTCAAGAGGCAAGGCTTGTATCCCTTGAGGTTGAGGTTGAGGTTGAGGTTGTAAGTGGTTCAACAGATTTTGCATCCACAAAGCATGTGTCGAAGATCGATCTATGACACATAATATTGAGTCATATCCGTGAAAGGGGTCTGGTCGAACTGCTGAAACAAAATCTCATGTGTGGCGACAAGTTCGAAAAGTTGAAAGTTCTATGAACTTTCTGTATTTGGAAGAGCTTGTAGAGTGATGTTCAATAAATGAAGACATAGAACACATGGATACATTGATTACATTCATTTTGATCTTTGGGGGCCTGTCATACCCCAAATTTTGACCTAATATACCACCTTACATTTGCATTGTTGCACAACTAACAGTTCAAACAGCATTAATCGGGTATGGCATTCACAGGTCAAAATTAGGGTTTCATCAGATTTTCATCTGATTCAAGAGCTAACCAATTAGGGTTTGAGATTTTCTCACTCCATTTGATCTATCTTGATCAAATCATCAGCTTTCAATCCTCAGATATCCATTTTCTTCACTGATCAATCGAGGATCGACCAATTAGGGTTTTGGTCGAGCATAGGCATTCTCTGATTTTTTGAGCAGTGATTGACTTTTTTGGATAGAGATTGGTCATTATATCTTAGATACAACATCTTGACCTAATTTCTGGATTCAAAACATCACAGAGGTTCACAGAATTCATCAGTCAATTTCAGAAACGTCTGATGAAATTTCATCTGCACAGAAAAGTCAAACTTTGACTTTTGGTCAAATTTTTCAAAACAAAACTTTTTTCCATCATCAAAATACTTCAAATGATCCATCATGATCATAAAAAAATCAAAGAATTTGGAAAAGTCAACAAAAAGTCAAAAGTTTTTATACTTAGAAATTTTTCTAAGTGTTGAAATTTCTTTTTTTTCTTTCCAAACTTCAAGCCATTTTTTCACCTAGTTCCAATTGGAATTTGAAAAAACTCAAAACATGAAAGTTGTAGATCATGGAAAAATCTTTCCAAAATGTCCAAGAACTCTCAAATCCATGGAGTCTAGATACACTTTTGAAATTGAAACATAAGGCTCCATGACACTTGATTTTCAAAGATCAAAACATCAAATTATAGGTCATTTTTGTGTTTCTTCATCTAGAAGCTTTCTAGCCTTGCCAAGTGGATGATCAAACTGATAAATATCAGCCTAGAGGATATAATTGAAGATTGGATCAAAATGCAAAAATATAGCACATGGTGAAAAAAGGAAGTTTCCTTTTTTGGTAAAAAACCATTCTTGCCCCTTAAGTTAACTTTGAGTTACCAAAAAGCTTGTACTTGTGCCTAACAATTTCAGAACCTCTTGCCTATAAATAGCTACCATTTCAAGTTCAAATTGACACCAAAGCTTCACAAATACAAGCTTTCTTTCCACTTTCTTGAAAATCAAGTATCATAGAGCAAGATTGCCAAACATAGCATTTTTCAAAATCCCATGAAAACATGATGAAATTTGGTGTCCAACATGTTTCATGATCATAATTAAACTTGTTCCAAACTTAAAATCAAACTAAAAGCAAGAGGAAATCAGAATTGCATTTCTACTTTTCCAAACTTTCCAAAACTGCCATAGGAATCGAATTTGGAGATAGGCTTGATAAATTTGTGATCTAACCATTCAAACATCATCACCATACCTCATGTACATGATCCAGATCCATAGCATCTAACTGTAACACGATTTGCATAGAAATCGAGCTGCCATTTTTGAACTGTGCAGGTTGACTTGAGTGGGAAGATTGGAGCAAGTTCAGAGCAAGCAGGCTATCCATAGAGTATCCTTACATGCCGTTGGAGCTTAATCAATCAAGAAACAACAACTGGAAGTGCTCTAGAACAGAATTCGATCTCAGCTTTTCCAGGTTAGAACACGAACTTCAAACTCCATATTCCTTGCACCAATTGAGAAAAGCTCTTGGCCATTCTCTTTCTGCACCGAAAACGATCATTAACCCTCAACAAAATCAAACAATCATGAACAATACATCATTTAATTTGAAAAATCAGTTTCTAGGGTTCTTCGAGTTCCCAGAAATTCAAACATGATTGACTGAAAATAAATAAAATTAACAACCACCGTTGTATTCCTTGTTCAAAACCGAGTCATTTTGATGTTTACATCGTCCAATTCCATTGAGAAACGAGGATGGTAGCTTGGATCAAAGTTTCTGAAAATCAAAAACTATAAACCCAGGTTGCGCGCGTTCTTCATGTGTTCTTCATTTTTAAATTTTCAAATTAACCAATATTATATCAACGCGTGTTTTAATCCACTAACACTCAGCGCTTTTGGCTCAGTTGGTTGCTTGCTTGCTCTTAAGGCTCTGTGACACGCGTCCACCTCAAGGTCATGGGTTCAAAACCCAGCAAGACCAAATTTTTTACAAACTTGTCATATTTTCATGTTTTTTTTATCAAACTTCAACAATTTTTTTAACCAATCAAAACTTCTCATTTTGAGATGATTTTTTGCACACTTGTCATTTAATATATATATTTTATGATTATGTCAAAAAAATCCAAAAAAACTTTCATCTGATTAAATTTTAATCAAGCCAAAAACGACGTTCTGAACACTTTTTTCAAACCTCCTTAAAAGGTAAATTTTTCAAGTTTTCGACTTCCGATTTTTTTCAAAACTTCTCATAAATGAACCTCACATTTCCAAACATTTTCAAAACATTTTCAAATCATTTTTCAAAAAATTTCATCAAACTTGCATCTTTTACCATAATCGATCCGATTTAAAACGATAAAACTGATTTCGTCTTCTCTCGAATTTCTCGATCGATCATGGGCCACCCTTATGGTGTAAGTCCCAACCCTTTATGTACATATTTAGTTTTACTTGTACATACTCAAATTATCATTGTTAATATTCAAACGTAAACAAATTTCTTTCATTTGTTTTCATTCGTTTGTCTATACGCTGAATCCATTGGTTCTAAAGAAAGGTTTCTTCTGAAGCGAAATTTCTTTTTAATCAATGGGCCTCCCTCACGGTGTAAGTCCCATAACATTCTTTTATGTACATAATATTTCTTTGTACATATCAAAAACTTTCCAAACACATACAAATTTTTATCTGTACATAACACAGATACTTCTTTTTCAAAACCTTTTATCTGTACATAATACATATACTCTTTCTTTTGAAAATACTTTTTACAGATAAACTTTGATCAATCATTTCTGTTTCATCTGTACATTTTACACTGAATAACATTGACATTGAAAGGAGCATTATTCCCTGTGAAACTACTTTCAAATCAATGGGCCTCCCTTACGGTGTAAGTCCCAACCCTCCTATGTACATCCATCTTTCTCTGTACATAAAAACTCGTTCGTGTACATATTCATTTCCTTGTACACAGTTCAAACTTGTAAATAATCAAGTTGCGCTCGTTTTTAACGTTCGTTCACAAACACTTGTTTATATTCCATAAACTGCTGTAAATAAACATCATGCATTATTTATATTTCCTTCATAAACTCCTGTGAATACATATCACACACACCTGTTTATACAAACTGTCTAATAATAACATAACAATTAGACTAATCAATAGGTTCCCAGAGTTTAGCCTTCGCTTGGGCTTCATACAAGACAACTCATCCCCAGTTGAGTTCAGCCTCCGCTTGGGCTTCATACAAGATATTTTTATCTCCAGCAGAATTCAGCCTTCTCTTGGGCTTTGTACAAAGAAACTCTCCCCACAGAGTTAGCCTCCGCTTAGGCTTCTTCGTATAAGACAACACTCCCTTGTTGAGTCAGCCTCCTCTTGGGCTTCGTTCAAAAGAACTCCTCATTGAGTTTAGCCTTCTCTTGGGCATCATACAATGAAAGAGATAGGAAATCTCTTAACAGTCTCCTCTTGGGATTCCAATACAAAGAATCACCCGCGCTAAGATAGAACCCTGAAAGGATGGTTTCCCGGTGAAATCACTTTCAAATTCCCCAGAGAGTAAAATTTCTCGGTGAAATTGCTCTTATTCAGAAAAGGATGATTTCTCGGTGAAATCCCTTTCAAGCCAAAGCCAGCCATACCCTATAGCTTCCTCTTGAGCTTCATACAAGGACCCTCGATGACCCCTCGATGACCCTCGGAATGCCTCCTCTTGGGCTAACAATACAAGGACCCATGGGCTTCTTAAAAGCATCCCTTTAATCCAATCAATTTCTCCTTGAGATTTAGACATCTATCATCTCTATGGAAGAAGTATCTCATCTATCACATCACATACAGTCAAAACTTTTTTTAAAACTTTTTCAAACTATTTTCAAACAAAAACATCTCTTAACAGTAAGTGGTAACGCTTGTACACTCAAGCAAAACACCCAATGCTTACAGTTAAAAGATTCAATCATCTTTTTCAAACATCTTTCTTAAACATGTAAGTGGCTTGTACACTCAAGCAAAACACCTAATACTTACGACGAAAGATTTTAATCAATCAAACTTTTCAAAATGTATGTGATAAAATAGATTAGATACATTTTCATTAAGATGACATTTGTGCATCTCTTCCGACATCCCGTTGCTTTCCACTAGCATAAGTGGGAACTACGATTGCTCGACTTTCTCAACATCCTTTTGAGAATACGTGGCACAAGGTCTCATCCTTGCCGAACAAATTTCTATCTCCCTCGGACCAAACAAACCATAGAACCTTGTAGATCCGAGCTACAAATGCTCGATTCCCACTGGGGATATGTATGAAGATCCACGGATCTTTGCGAGCACAATAATAATAAACACTAGAATCCCACATAATCTTAAAATCCCAAAGGAGAAACTTTCTCAATCATAGAAATAGCAATTAAAAAACACACAATATATCAAACATATTCATATATAAAGCTGTAGATAACTACATATATTTAGGGTGCTCCATCTATTCCCTTTATATACCAATCCCCTTACTCGAATCTCCCAATGCGTTGCGTCTAGTTTGCGCTAGTTCGCATACCAATATCAATTGAGGGTATTTCACTTTCCCTTTTTCATAATCATTAAATCATCTTTCTTGTGTTGAAAATAATAAAGCTTGATGCTCGCGGCATCTTTATAAACAAATCAAAAGATTTAAATCGTTGCGTACCAGAAGATCCGAACTCACGTTCGCATCCTCAGGCGCGTCACCTTTTAACGCGAACAGGGCCTACAAGAAGTCCTTCACACTCATGTGCAAGATATTTCTTATCCATAGTTGATGATTATTCACACAATTTATGGGTATTCACTTAGGAAAATAAGGATGAAACTTTTGAAAATTTCAAAAGTTGGAAGACTATGGTCTAGAATTAGACTGGAGGGAAGGTCAAGAGATTAAGGACTAATAACAGCCTTGACTTCTGCAAATACTTTGAAAGTTATTATGCTATATTTGGTATTCCTAGGCACAAAACTAAGACATGTACTTCTCGGAAAAATGGTCTGGCTGAGAGGTTCAATCGTACTATCTTGGAAAGGGCAAGATGTATGTTGGTTAGTGCTATATTGAAGAAGGTGTTTTGGGCTAAGGATATTGCAAGTGCATCGTACCTGATAAATAGGTGTCATTTGACTTTCTTGGGATTGAAGACACCTGAAGAAGTTTTGTCTGGTCATTAGGCTCGACAAACTGAGAGTATTTGGTTGTATAGCCTATGCTCACATTAGGAAAGACAAAGTTGAATCTACAGTTCTAAGATGCATGTTTCTTAGGTATCCTAAGGGAGTTAAAACCTATAGGTTGCGGTGCCTAGTACTATATCAAGGAGGTGTATTCCAAGTCGTGGTGTATTTTTCAATGAAGTTTAGATGACATTCAAGAAAATTGATTATGTTGGTCGAAATACAAAGATATATGAAGAAAAGCAAGAATAGGAAGTGTTCTTGCAATAAAAAAAAGAGTAGCTTCCTTGTAGAAGCAAAGAGAGTTGCAATGGGGTAGATTTTTGTATTATTTTTGAGGATTTGGGTGCTACGATGATGATATGTATTAACCCAAGATGAATGTCTTCCTTATCCCTATAGTGAGAGCCCCTTTATATAGTCCTTCTATTGCTCCTTTAAGAGATTCATTTAAGAGGCATACTCATATATCCTTTATGTTCTAGACGTTCATAACGGCCACCTCCTGCCATGAATGGGCATATTAAAGCTACCATAATGCTTGTATTTACCCAGCCGACAACTATTATGCTTTATATCTGAGATCGAGTTCCTAACCTGTTATGTAGTGTTAGACCCCGATCGTGAGCACTTCCCGTGCACAGTTTTCTAGAAGACTTTGTACTTTACTTCTAGTCACGAAGAGTCCGAACCCGAGCAACATCACTACCCGACTTCCCTTTATGAGTAAAATCGCGCTATACCTTTGCCCCTGATGACTTTATAACCCAACTAGAGTAAATGTTTCTTGGATGTACATAAGCCCCCCTCCCCGAGTATGAATTATGTCATAAGAAGGAAATGTTCGGCCAAAGAGAGTCTAGGATGTATCAAGGCTATAACCAGGTTATAAACTCGACTTTCATTTATGCATATGTGGTAGGTAGTGAAAAGTCACGTCTCTTGAGCATTATTTTCTCTATCATAGTGCAATGATGGTATTTATTGGGAATTGATGCTGGTGGCTTTTCCTTTCTAACGACAATGTTTGTTTGGGTCCTTATTTAAACCTAATTATCCTCTTTCCCTTTTTATCTCACTCCAGCATAGTAATCTTTCTCTCTCTCTCTCTCTCTCTCTCTCTCTCTCTCTCTCTCTAAGAGCTTCCTTCAGACAAAATGTTCAACACTCTCAAGTATCTCCTTCTCTATTTTCGTTTCTTTTATTCTATATTCTTTTTTAGAGAATGGTATCCATAAGAGAGTGTAACGATGAGGGAAACATCATAAAACTCAAATATACTGAAGAGAGAAAAGAATTGTGGGACCAATGCACGCGTGAGATTAAGGGTTCCTTAATTCGGGAGGAGTTTGATCAGGACTCAAAGAAGTTTATGGTGGCATTTTTGCCTCTTTAAGTGATTTTGGCTCCAACTCTTCCTTCTCAAGTTTTGTCGAAATTTTGATGAAAACGGTCGCCCCATTTGATGTTGAATTCATAGGCTATAAAAATAGCTTTATTGATGATGAGGAGATTGCCAAAATATGATCTTTTATGGATGTTTCCTCAACCAGGAATGAGGATGACGTCCTCCTATAGTGTTATGTCTCCGACGAACAAGTATGCATACTATGCCCTAAAGGATTAAAAGATGAGTTTTCTACTTCTACGCCAATGTACTGGAGGATTTCAATATTTGTCTACCTTTCTCATACTTTAGGTAGAGATACTGAAGAACGTGAATATCACGTCTTCTCAACTTCGTCCCAACATTTGGGGTTTTATAAAAGTTTTTGAAATAGTTTGTGAGATTCTGTTAACTTTGTTCATTGTTGGTTCGCTATTTGCAAGATTTTCTGCCAGAGCGAGAATGCATCAACATCGAAGATTGATTCTGTTGCTTTCTATTGTTATCTTGATGCAAGACAGGGCGGTGAATTGTCAACCTTGAAGCTCTTTAACATGTTTTTTACATGTTTAGTTATAGACTATTGTTAGTTCTTACTGGAAGAGTGTTTGATCTGTTACCCTTGTTTGTATGTGTTTGTATGTTATGGTTCACTATTAGAGAGTTTGTAAATAAGGCATGTTTCCTCAACATCGAAATTTGATTTTGTTACATTTCTATTGTTAGCTTGATGCAAGACATGGCAGTGATTTGTCAACCTTAAAGATATTAAACATGTTTTTTTACATGTTTGGTTACAGACTAGAGTTAGTTCTTACTGGCAGAGCGTTTGATCTGTTAACCTTGTTTGTATGTCGTAATTTACTATCAACAAGTTTGCAGATATGGAGTGGTTTCCTCAACATCGAAGTTTGAGTATGTTGCATTTCTATTTCCATCTTGTTGCAGGAAGAGTTTTGAATTATCAACTTTGAAGTATTTAACATATGGCTACATGTATTGTTACAGACTATTACTGTTAGTTGTTACTAGCAGAGAGAAGAGTTGTCAACCATGGGAACATTCACGACAGTCTGTGCACTGAATGTGATTTGTTCTATCACCATTAAAGTTACTCGTTATAATCTACTATCAGCAAATTTGTCGGAAGAACAAAGATTTGTCAACTTTGAAAGTATTCATGTTAGTTTTGAATACTAAACATGATACTTCATCCCCAAAGAAGCCAATTTTTAGTTAAGAGCTATTGAACTTATTCCTTTGCATCCATGTCGCGTGTTTGAGAAATCTGTGTATTTCTTATTTCATTGCATTCTCTTATCATCACATTCTCATTCATTTTATCATTCACTTCATACACATTGCATTTTAGGGCAAATTTGGGTATGTGGTATTTAAACAATCTTTCACCTGATGATTCGAATACTGTTTCTTCAAATCCTTTATTTAAAGATGTTTAAATGGGGACAACTGTCACATCCAAAAACTTTCCCTGCTTATCCTAACTACTTCCTTGTTTTAACTTGCTGATTATCACTTGGCATTCACTCATTTGGATAAAGGATTAGAGGCATGGAAGATCATAAAATCATTAATTTGGGTTTATTTCCATAATGTTGAAGATCACATGGAGAATTTGGGTTTCTTGTAATGCAAGGTCTTTCTTCAAGTTTACTCGCAAAAGAAGAAACAACTTTATGTGGTATGTTGATTTATCTTGGCATTCAAGTCTTTGATGCCCTTGATCCTTCTAACATGGACTAAGGTTTTGGGTAATTGTTTTTTTTAAGTGTTATACTTGAAGAATTATTTCAAGAAGAAGAAATAGCATTTCCTAGTAGTTTTGAACTAATTCTCATTCAAGATGGATTCATGGCTAACATTTTGATGGAAAATACTCATTTGGCATAACTTTTTGACTAAACCAAAGCTACATAACATCTTTTTCACCATCATTTAAAAGATTCAAATATTCAATTTGGATTGGAAAATTGGAGGTTTCTTGAGGAATGAGTTACAAGTCATACTCTTCACGTTTCTTATTTGCTCCCTTGGAAACTTATTTTGCTTTGGAATAAATTCTACTAAGAACCTAAATTCAAATTAATGAGCTTTTCTTTTGGTTTCAAGCTTTGTTCATAATTCAAAACTTAAGATATTGCAATGCAAAGAATAAAAAAACTATGTTCAATCCAAAAAGGGCTCGTGTGAATTTCAAATCATGGTCATCATTCAAAGTTCAAAGTTTGTTACAATAAAAGGAATCAAATTGTAAAATTCAAAAGATTCTAAAGTTTCAAGTCATGTGGCAATCTCAAATTTGTGAGAATTTACTTAGTTTTCAAGTTGTTTTTCATCATCAAATTTCAAGGAATTACCAATCTATACATTCCAATTCAAGAGTTCAATTGGTACAAGGAAAATTTAAGAACTGCGAGAATATTAAAGGTGTTTCATTCCTTCAAAATTGCAAATTTACATTTGGATTCATTTTGAATTACAAGAGTTGTTCTAAAACTACAAAAATTCCTAAAAGCAACCATATCTTGAATTTTTCTTCCTCAAATTTTTAGTTTCACTTCCATGCCAAGCTTCATGCCACGGTTTCCTCTTCCACCATATCCCATTGCTCATAGCACAAGCAACAACAAGTTTTGGTTAGCTCAATTCAAAGCAAGATATTTTGGACAAAACAAATGTGAAGAATAAATTTGGAAACATGGCAAACAATCAAGCTTTTCTTCAAATCTAAGCAATGTATAAATGATTAATTATTTTAAATATTTTATTTAACATTATTAACTAATTTATTAATTAATTTTATTAAATAAATTTAATAAATTATTTAATTAGTTTGATTGGGTTGTATTGTTTGATTTAATTTGGACTTGCTTGTGTGGTTGTTTTAGTTGGTTCTATCCCCATTCAAAAGATTATACCCCTCTCTCCATATGATGTAATAATTATTTAATTGTTTTATCGCTTTACTTCAATTATTCATCATTATCATGCATCAAACTTTTCAAAGAACAAATTCTCGTTATCGGGCCAATTTTCTCCCCATAAGTCGACATTTTTGTGTTGCAATCGATCTCACATGGCTTCTTCTTGGGTTCCAAAACATTGAAACACATGCACACTACACACATGCACATATTCATAGCTTGATCATATGCTTTCTTACAATGAGCGTATTCGATCGATTACTTCTAATTAGTCGTCTAAAAGACTAGCCCACTTTGCTAGTATCACTTAGATATTAGGATTCTTATTTATTTGTTTTATCATTTCTACCTGTATGCGCCACCGTGTATGGGCTTGTGTTCTTTACTTGTCTTTTATAATTCAACAAGTGTATTCCCCTATTTTGGACATGTAGTAGCTTAAAAGTTGTATTTTGCATTTATTCATTTATTCACTATTGTACACTTGATTAAATCAATCAAACCATCGCATCTCGATCCATATATCGAATCATAACCAATTTAATAAGTCGAGTTTGCTTTGCAATCGCAACTAACCACCCCAAGCATCTTGGTCCATATACCAAGCACCTAATCAATTTGATAAGTTGAGTTTGCTTTTGCAATCGCAATCGACATTTCCTCTCATTCTCTATCTAAAACACTTTCACAATAAAGTTTCAAACCGCAATTCAACGTCGAGTTGTATTTTCAAAACAAAATTATAATAAATTTCGAGTATTTAAATTGTTGGCTATTAGACTAATTGTTTAAGACTCATGCAAAACCTAATAAGCATGAACCTTGTTTCACTTCACATTTTTCAAAAGAAAACTTTTTGGATTGAGAGACAACGCGTTGAGCTTCATTGCTCCCCTAATTTCTAGTATTTGAATCGTAGGATGTTAGTCCTATTGTTCGATACTCATCACCCACATAAAATTAAATTCAACTCATCAAACTTGTCTTTTCACCCTTGTGCGACTTCAAACTCTTTCTTATAAAAAAGTGTGATTTAGCCATTTCAAAATGAAATGAATACAAAGACTTAGATCCCCGAACGAGTAAAACAAGTCGAAGTTCAAATGTTTAAAATGTCTAACGCATCATCTTCTAAAATAACCAACAAACTCTTGGGTCTTTTCTAGAAGAATTACTAGACTTTAACTTTCCCATTGCATGATTGCACGAGGGAGTACGTAAGCACAAAGATGCGATGTCTTGTTGAGCTCGAAAAACTAAAAAACAAAACCCTCCTTCTTTCTCCTTTCCCGATTAGTAAATAAAAGATTGCAAACTTTTGCATTAACACTCGAAGACACACTAACTAAATGGTTTCTATCGTGTACGATAGATATAAGGGGTGCTAATACATTTCCTTTGCATAATCGACTTTTGCACCCTTCTCTTGACTGTGATGACTATTTCTTTTCTTTCGTGAATTTTATTCGATATTTTCTAATTCCTTCTTAGAACAAATAAATTTTAGTGGCAATTTCATTGTTTTTATATTTTAGAAGCGCTTCAATAACTCACATAAATTGGTTTTATAAAAAGTAAAAATATATTTAAATTATTTTTTATATGTTATAAATTATTTTCACTCGTTATTTTGAAGAATTTATAAAAGTAAATTTAAGAATATCCATAATAGCTGTCATAAATTATTTTGATAAAACTCTCACACTGCTTTACAAAACTTATGATAATAAATAAACTCAAATAAATTAATCCAAATAAATCCTATATATTTTAAACAAATGAAATAGTGATATATTATGTGTACAGAAAAATATCAGTGTAACACAATTAATTTAATTTTTCAAAATAAATTATATTAATCTTTTACATTGTTATAATTTTTTAATTTAATATAACTTTTAGACTTTACAAAATTATCTCTGTGTTTTTTATATACAAAATTTTCAAATATATTTTAATATATTGATTAAAATTAATATTCATTCTTAAACTCGTGAAAAAAATAAAGAATCAAGAAACAAATAGACTGTGGAAGGGTTGTGCTTGGGCTATCCCATAAACCAGCTATGTCAGTGTTTGTGCTTTAGAGTAAAAAAATATAAAATTTAAACATTATTTAGTTTAGTTTTTTTATAAGATTAAGATTAATGGTTATGTAGGTTAGTGTAAAAAGTTTTATATTTAATTTATCACAATCATTCATAATTAATATTTTATATATAATTAAAATAAAAATCAAATATAATTTAACATCTTACTATTACAATTTATTTATTATCAGTATCTAATATTTTATACTCTCCGTATATTCTTATTAAATTTTTTTTTTAATAGACTATAAAATGCAGCTTGATGAATTCAACAAAGTGAAAAAGAGTAGTCGATTTATATTTGAGAGAGTACCAAGATGAATGAAACTAAATCATCTACAAGCTACACAAGCAAACTTCACTTATAGTTTAAATGTCTCTTGTTCTTAATATTATAAATTTTGGAATTGAGATGTGGGCATGTGGCAAAGTTATTGGAACACTTAAGTTAATTATATATTGTGCAATTATTATGTGGACTATTGTTGCAATAAAAACTCAACACGTTTTACCTTATTTCTTAATATAATCAGCAACTTCATCTACTAGTTTAAGGTGGACCAGGTTGCCCGTGGACTCTCTCCAATACTACATTCTTCTTAATCATGGAGTTATTAGTGTCTTGGAAAGATTGGTTTAACTTTAATCAATGTCTCTGGATTTGAAATAAAAAAGTTCTTGTATACCTGAATAGAACCGGAGTGCTCATTTCACACGTTCTTTATTTTTGTTTTCCCAAAAAAAAAAAAGTTTTTAAAAACTATGTTTATTTAAAGATATTGTTCGGGGTATGCTATCAGATTATTTTCATTATTGGAGCTCCCATCATTTACCTCCTAAGAATAATAATATTTTCACATTGAATGAGTTATATAGTTTGATGATATATTTATAAATGAAGTAATTTTCATTTTACAAATTGATTTTATAGATATATATTAGGTTAAACATTAATTCTAATAATCAACAAGAAGGAAAAAAAAGAATAATTGAACGCAATGAAGATTTTGGGAAATTATGATCTAGAATATATAAATTAGTTATGAAACAATAATTATAAATAGTTATATTTCACCGTACATCATAAATAATCATTATTATTTTTAAAATAAAATATTATAATAGAATTTAACAATATTACATATTTAAAACGAGATTCAAACCCACTATCTTTAATTGAATTGAAATAGATTTATTATTGTTGATAGGTCATATGTGCCTTAAGAAGAATTGACTATATATTTTTAAAATAGATTTGTAAAATCATATGAATCTAAATAAAAATTAATCAAACTTCTTTAAATTTTAACAAATAAAAAATAATATGTTAGAAAATTATAATAGTACTAAAAAAGGCATGTTGTTACCCTCGTCACATAATAAGAAAACATAATCAATTAGTAATTCAAATGAAAGCAACTCGCTAAGCATGTCATAATAATTCAATAATAATACAAACCTTAATGAAAGATAAGAATGACGTAAAAGGGGAAAGCATTATTGTGGTGAGTACTTGTTTAATATATATAAAAATGGTGAAGATGCTATATTTATCACTTAGTCAAAAAAGCATGGGATCTTTTTCACAAAGTGGAGAGGCACGTATGCATCGTGTGGTCCACAATCCACATGAAAAGAACCATGTTTCCAGGAAACTTCCTTGATACAAACCCTACATAAAGTTGATGAAGTCATATGGAAAGTGAATTCAAAATGTATAGTTGAGATTTGAAGATGTCATCTTGTTTTCTAGTTGCAGTTGGAAATGGGTGGTTATGTCTCTATCCACTTTGATTAGTTTTTGCCACCATGGATTTTGTTAGAAATTCAATACAATTGGGTAGAATTTCTATTAATTTTGATGAATAAGGTTGTTATTATTAAACAATAACGATGGAAAAAAATTAAAGAAGAAACAGATAAGAGTTTCTGTAGAGTTTAACTTTACTTACGAATTGTGAAAAAATTTTATTCACTTGCAACTGTAAATTCTGTGAATACAAATTGTGAGTTGGTGATTTTCAAAATAAGAATTGCTCTCTCTATTTATAGTTGAGCTTGCTTGCTTCTTAAGCCAAAGTTCAAAACTATAAAAGTCTAAAATACATATTTTATACCTAAGTCGAAATACTATGTGAAGCAATATGCTTCAACATTTCGACACACACGCTTAGGCTATTTCAGCACACCTTATGTCGAGCAACATTCTGCTTTTGGCACAAGTAATTAAACTTTCAACACACCACCTAATTCATTTTATGTCTAAACTATCTACATTCATCATAGTCATCTGAATATTTCAACTTGTACTCTCTTTGTCATGATGTCTATAATCTGATTTTCAGTTCTACATTGTTCCAAGTTCATTTTCCTCCCTGCTACCTGCTCTCGAAAATAATAGAACCTCATCTCGATGTGCTTGCTTTGACCATGTGCTATCGAATTCTTTGTCAGATTGGTATATGAGACGCTGGCGATCTTCATGGTAATTGCTCCATGATCTTTCCCTGTGTGATTTCTTCGACCAAGTTCACTATCCATGCTGCTTGACATGCACAGAGACAAGCATTTATGTACTCTACTTCGCACGATGATAATACCACTACTTGTTCCTTCTCAAACTCCAAGCAACTGGTGCACCACCTAGAATAAATACATATCATGTATGGATTTTTTATATGCATCTTTCGACAGTTTCAGTCTTGGTTCTGCAGATGTCGAAGTCGAGTTGCACTCTTCCAACTTAATCAAATCTCTTGAGAATCTCACTTTTATATCGTCTTTGATGCATCATCAAACCTCTATTATTCTTGAAGAATTCAATGCCAAAGAAATATGAAATGTCATCCAGATCCTACTGTCATACTCCAAATTTGTCCTACCCCTTAATAAGGATCATCTGGCTTACGCATAAAAATGATTGTTTTATCGGGTAGTACAATAAGGAAAAACTCGGTTTTTTCAAGGTTTAAATGTGTTCTGCGTGTTCCACAAGTTATCAAAGCAATGATCAGTAAATCCATCATCATGTCAAGCTCTCATGTACTTTAGCACGCTTTGAATTGCGAAGAAATCTGTCATTTTGGTGAATTTAAGACAATGCGAACCAGAAACAACAATTTTTATGGTTTGAGCTCAGAAATTCAGAACTTTCAATTGGGATACTATTTTGAAGTGGTTCTTCAGGCATTGGAATCGTCTTGATATTTTCTTCGTTTCATATGTTTAGACCGAAAGTCAATTATGTGAGAAAAGTCTCCAAAGAGTATGATTTTCCTAAAACGGTATTGGAATTTTATTGTTGGTTATCTATTTATCGGGTGTTCATAAATGCATAACTTTCACTTGATTCGGTACTTTTGGTTGATCCTTCAAGCATTGATACTGTCTTGAGTTTTAATCGAATTGAAGTGTAAATTGATTTGATTAATTCAAATTATTGATGATTTTTTTTATAAAAAATATATTATCAGATTTATTTTATAATGATATGTTAAAGAATTAAAAATATCAGTATTATTTATAAAAAAATTAATTAATTATTCAAATTTTTGTTAGAAATCCATTTTTATATATGGCCTGGACTCCTAAAAAGTGAGACCGACTCTGATATCATCCACGTATGAGATACAATTTTTTTTTTTTTAAATTCTTCTTACCTTTCATTTTCTTCTATCCATATCTTGTCCTAACGAATATTTTTTGTCTCAAACTTATTGAGCTCAAAGTGAATTCTCATAGACTTGTCGTTTATAATAAAAAGGATTAAATAAGTTTTTTGTCCTTATAAATACTGCAGTTTTATTTTTAGTCCTTTCTGAATTTTAGCAACAATTTTAGCTGGTTTTGACAATGTTTTTTTATAAAAACCGTTGCCTAAAAACACGGGACTAAAGATGAAAACGTAATATTTATATAGATCAAAACCTTATTTAACCCTAATAAAAAAACATAGTGCATGCGGCAATACAATGGACGAAGCTATACATTCGTGATCATGTACTTAAAGAATAAAATTTCCATCATTTAATTATATTTAAATAAAATAAATCTATACAATATTATTGAATTTAATCAGATATACAATTACAAATAAATAAATAAATATTTATTTAAAAACAATAAAAATAAAAAACACTATTTATTTAAATAAATAATCAATCAAATATAAATAAAAACAATTAAGAATATAATATAATAAATATTATATAGATGAAAAAAATAAGAGGAAATTTTACTGCTTTTCTTTTTGTGATTTACCCATTTGTGAAGTGGTAGTTTATTCTTTATCATTGTTGCTCAACAGGATCGTGATGTTTGGACATTCTTTTCTATGTTGTTGTTGAATTTATAGTTTAGAAAATAGTTGAGGCTCGCAACTAGTTGAATTAGAGTGAATAAGTATGAAGAAGAGAAATGATAACTACATTTTTTTTCTTACATTCACACCGTATAATTAAACTTAAATTTAAATGTATAAGTTTTATTTTTTTTAATAAATTGTGGTGTCTTGATTTATGTGCCACAATAATTTCTTTTGTTAACTTGTACCGTGTACAGATGCAATGTAGGAAAAAGAATATATAGATATCACAATTGTACGAAGATACATAGATAAAAAAATTTGTATCATTTATATACACTTTAGTTTTCTTATTCCCTCATGCAGATTTTTTAAATTTATAATAAAATGAACTAACCATAATGATCGATTAAATTATTTAAGGAATATAATACATTATTAGGGGCACTTGCACATGTTGTATAAAGAAACCTTCATGTGGAAGGTATTTATTCTAAGTCTAGTTGTCAAATTATGGAAGTCTAATGATGACCAATGCATTAGTACGAAAAATAAATAAAATAATGACTGACTTATACATGCTTAATATAATTCTCCTAGGATTATAAAACTACAACCATAAATTGTTACAGTTTTTTGTTTTTGTATTTATTTATTGATTTGCTTGGAATATTCCCATCCATCTATTGTATTTTGTGGACTAAAAATATTCCTGTCTCAATAAAAATTGATCAGATAAGGATTCACAGACAGATTGAATGTCTCTATTCGAGTAAAGCTATGTGTTGATTGATAGTAACTTTGTTTTGGTTACAATTACACGACAAGACAAGGATAAAGTTTGAGAGGAAAATATTGAAGCATATAAATTCCTTTAACTTAAATTTTTAGTTTTCTTCAAGCATATAATTTCAATATTGACCATTCATTATCAACTTTAGTCTTTAAAGCATTATATGTTTCATACACATTTATAAATAATAATTTTTTAAAAATATATTAAATAATTAATATATTTGATATAAAATAATAATTAAATACATCATTTATTTAATAAATTTAAAAAATATTTATTACTTATAAATATATTAAAAATAATAAATAATATGGATAACATACGGTTTTCTTTTTAGGATAATGCTAACATATGTTATAAAAAAACCTACAAATAGAAAGTTTGTGTGGAAAAAATAAATTTAAATTTAATTATAAACTCTTAATAAATGCAGTGTATAATTTTTTATAAAAATATTTCTACAGTTAGTTCTTAACAAGGATACATGTTAGCATTATTCTTCTTTTTATTATAACATTGATGATCGTTTTTAAGTGCCTATAAAATAAACAATCTCATACGTATGTTTTAAATTTTATAATTAATAGTTAAATTCCGACTAACATACACATTACTTAAAAAAAGTTGAGATGCTTTAATAAAATCTTATTTATTTTATAAAAAATAAATAAAGGTACACTTGTTAAAGAATTTCAAATACAGTTTTGTGTGAAGAAAATATTATTTAAATTTTTAAGAAAATCTTCATGATTTTCATTAAATTATTATTAGAGTACTTAAAATTAATAATACTTTCCTACATAAATAATACTATAAAATTGAGAGACCTTGCATAATTGAAGGGATTTTCCCCGCAAGTAACCGTGTTGTCTAATCAAAAGGGCCATCACAAGTCACAATGCATGAATTAACTATTACCCCTTTCAGTTAGAAGTATAAGAAAAAATTCATTTTTTAAATTTATTAAATTATTTATGTATTTAACTATGTAGTTAGATTCATCAAATATTTAATGAATTTAAAAAAGAAATTTTTGCACAAGAGGGATTACTATAATGATGATTTTCTTTTTGCAATAACCAACTTTTAAAAAAAAACGCAAATAACTATGTATTAAAATTAATTATCTAAATAATCATGTTTCAGATTTAACATACAAGCAAAAGTCATCTGAGATGGCTCCTGCATTGATTTTTAAAAGGCAAGAGCCACACCAGATGGCGCCTCCATGTAATTTTTTCCTTAAAAGCCATCTTAGATGGCGCCTATGTGTAAATCACATGGAAAAAGTCATCTGAGATGGCGCCTATGTGTATTAGGTAAAAAATATTATTTTTTTCAATTTAAATTTAAGTGCAGGACAATGTTGTGAAATAAAACTTGCATTATAAATTATCATTATAACGAATAACAATTACATAAATTTATTTCCGGCGACCCGGGACGTGTAGATGACCACGTGTTCCACATGCGCGTCCTCTCCTAACTCGTGTGATGCGAGGTTGTTGATCCGGCTGTTGTTGGATCGATGGCCCCTGTGCATGGGTTGATGGCTGCTCGTAGTGAATGCGATCAGGATCCATGAATGCCCCAAGATCTGCATTGCTTGTTGTACCGCTTTCGTATAGACGTGTTCCCATGTTCTCATAGCTTGGTCGTTGTGGTGGGGGGTTAGGTTCCATGTGGGGATGATAGCAGTCTTCATCCGTATAGGTGGATTGTGAATGAGTGGGGTAAAAAGGAAATTGGGTGTTTGGAGACTCGTACCCATATGAATGGTGAGGGGTTTGGTACGGTGATGGTTGGTGGTATGTTGGGTTGGTTGGGGAATATTCCTCGGGGAAGCCAATGTCTGGGCGGAGGTGTGATGTTGATGGGCCCATATAGGGGGTTGGACATATGCTCTTTGTTCGGAGTATTGTACTTGGTGTGTGGCATATGTGAGTATTGAAATTATGGGTTGAGCATTTGGTTGGGTTGGTAATCAGGTTGAGGTCGGGGTTGGGATTGAGTGTTGGTGGTCCTGTATCGTCGGGTTGGTTGGCAGGAGGTTGGTGGATTTTGGGTCTGCTGTTGGTAGTGTTGTTGGGGTGGTTGTTGGTATTGTTGGTATGGTTGTTGTTGGTATTGTTGGTATGGTTGTTGGTGGTGGTGTTGTTGTTGAGGTTGTTGTTGGTATTGTTGTTGGCGGTAGTGTTATCGCGGTTGTTGTTGTGGATCTGAAGGTTGGCCCCACTAGGTGCGAGGGTCGACCAAATAGCGGGGGTGAGAAACATGCATTTCTGGATTCGTCACTGACCGGTACCAAACAATGTATTGACGAGAGTGTTGCATAATCTCGTCATTTTCGTAAACAGGAAATTGTAAGATATGGTATGCTCGGTTTTTCCACATCCTACAATACTCCCTGGAAAAATGTTTTCAATTATCATATCCCCATTGGGCATCGACCCTTTTGAGATGCCAAGGATCCAAACATATCAGATTGCGTGGTACGTCTTGGAACATACCGAACTGCATCTTCACACGGTCGTTGTGGTGCATTTCCACAATGTTAAACCGTATGATAGCAGTCTTCGCAGTCCAAACATTTGCATCATCTTCATTTGGTACATGGTCTAAACCCAAGTATGATCTCCATGTAAACTGTTGATAAAAAAATGAAGATTAATGATAAATTTTAAAATAATATACGTTAAAGTTAAAATTAGTTGGAGTTAATCGAAATTGCGTACATCAGTTGCTCCAAGGTGGTCTATTAGATTACGATAGAGGACAACATTGTGTCTCAGATTCTTTCCGTAATCCATGCCCGTTACGCTATACCTAAATGAATTAACATTTAATATATTAGGATTTTATATATATGAAAGATATAAATATTTTAATAATTAAGCAATGTACTTACTTTGTTGCATATGGAAAACTGAATGGTAGGTCGTTGACGGGATTAAGTGATTGCATTCTCCATCAACCCCATGTTTGAAGTAAGAAAGCGCATCCATTAAAAGTTGATGCGTCTTTCTTACTTCTTACAAGGAATGTATTTGGGCTAGAATAGATGAACCCCAACTATATTTTCCTATCTTATCAACGTCCCCAAGTAAACTCAAGTACATAAAATTTACACTATTTTCTGTACTCTCGGGGAATAATAAACTCCCAAACATTAACATAATATAATTTCTTGTTTTTATTATTTTCTCTTCCTCAGTGGAATTTTCGTCCAAACCAAGGGATAATAATGCGCTCTTAGTGTGGATAAAAATATACCTTGGCCTCTTGCACTAGGACCTTTCACCATATCTCTATCCAACATCTCCTTGCATAGAGCGTTTGCATGTTGGATCGGACCATTAACCGCCTTACCATTAATCGGAAGACCCATCAACATGTAAACGTCCTCAAGTGTGACGGTACATTCACCTACAGGCAGATGAAAGGTTTGTGTCTCAGGTCTCCACCTTTCGCACAATGCAAGAATAAACTTTGAATCGATTGTGCAGTTGGAGATTTTAATAACATCCCCAAAATCGGCACATACAAGGTATGGAACGATTAATGGATCGGGAGAAACATAATGATGTGAGCGGCATTTAAATTTTTTCGTGTCCTAAATATAATGTGAAAATAAATTGTGTAAGAAAGTATAAACAATATTAAAAACATAATAAAAAAAGAATGTAAGAAAAAATCAGAATCTAACGAATAAAACTTACATAGGTAGCAATGTTTGCCCTTGTTCCTCGGTGAGATTCTCCTAACGTCAAAAGACTCATGCATGAAATTTTTTCTGATGATATGAGAATTGTATTAGAGGTAGACGTAGAGTGAAGAGTGGTGATGGAAAAAACACAAATGAGAAGCCATATTTATAGGCGATTCAGGGAACAGAGGAATAAATGAGGTGGTTGGGGCCTGACATGCATGCAGACCACTTGTCATGGAGGAGCCAAGAGAGATGATGTCTCCTCTCTAAATTAACACTAAGGCGCTTGTGACAGTCTAGGTGGCAGCTAGGGTCAGCTAGGTGGTAGGTTGCATGCATGCAGACTAGGGTGGCAGCTAGGTGGCAGGCCTAATTATAACTAGGCCTGTAAAAAACCAAATGGCGCCTCCCATTTAAAATACACCTAGGAGCCATTCAACATGGCTTCTACATGTCATTTCAAAATTTGAATTCTGTCCCATATGTTCTCATATATTCATCTGCACCATCTGTAAATATCTCACACAATCAAACATTTTCAGACACACAAACATCTCAAACACTCAAATTTCAAACACTCAAATTTCAAACACTCGAATCTAGAAAAAATGTCATTTGTACCACAATATATTATCACTGTACATTTCAATGGTGAGACGTACAACAATGAGGTAGAAGGTTTTTTATTCAGAAACACCGAAAATATCCAATTTTGTCTAAATAGAAATGTGAATTTTTCGTATTTCAAAAAAAGACTCGAGACCAAACTTCGGCGAGGTTTGACGTCACATATTTTCTACCAACATCCTGTTTTTACTGGTGAGAACCAAGTAACATTTTACCATGTAGCTGTTGAAGACGATTAAGATCTGCAAAATATGTTTTGTAATCATGAATATTTTGGGTACGACTCGATTGAGTTATACGTTGTGTTCCAGGATACATAGAGGGTTGATCCTACGGAGGAGGAACAAGCTGAGGTGGATGTTGCTGACGAAGAAGAGGAAGCTGATGAGATGCAGTTCAACATCATGGTAAACGAAGAATCAGAGGCCGATGAAGAACGCCAACTGCCTCCACATGAGATCTACACACCACCTCCGTACATGACCACCCTCAACATGTGCACAGATGACCTATTATCTGATATATTCTACAACCCAGAAGTGCAGTCAAATACAAATTTAAAATTCAAAGACAAATTTCGTTCAAAAGAAGATTGTGTGCGAGCAATAAAAAAGTTCCACATGATAAACAACTATGACTTTCATGTGGATCGAACAAATGCAGAGAGATACAAAATCATCTGTATCCACCCTGAGTGTAACTTCCATCTAACTGCATCGTATAGATTGAGGAGTGATTCCTGGGTGATAGGTTCTATGACAGAACACACTTGTGTTAATTCCACACAATCACAGGATCACCGCAAATTGAGTTATGATATCATTTGTCAAGAAATCTTACCTCTTGTTAGTTGCGATCCTTCATTGAAGGTGAAAACAATAATCTCGCACATCACTACATCATACAACTATACCCCCTCGTATAGAAAGGTCTGGTTAGCAAAAAACAAGGCTATTGAGCAAATCTGCGAAAATTGGGAGGGGTTATACAAAGAGTTACCTCGCTACATGAATGCACTTCGAACATATGCTCCTGGAACAGTTTCTGTTATGGAGACTATGACACCCCAAATAATTCGATAATTAAATAATTATGATTTTTAATTATTAATTTAATTGAGAATGTAATTTATTAATATATTGGATTTATTGGGTTTAATTATGGAATAAAGGAATGGAATTGTGAGAAGTGTGAGGAGTAAAGTGGGGTGTGAGGAGTAAAAGACTCTACTCACATTATTTAATTTATTTTATTTATGTTAAAGGAATAAAAGGAATAAAAGGAATAAAAGAAGGAAAAAGGAGTTATTTTGGAGAAAACAAAGATACGTGAAGTTGAGAAGAGAAAAAGGAAGGAAGAAGACCTAAGGTGTCAGAATTCGAAGAACCCACAAGGTAAAGGGTGATTTCGATTAGTTATTTCATATTATCGGTTTTGAATTCGACCGTATAGATCATAGCATGTTAGAAAATCTCAGTTTAGGAATTTCTTGGTTTCCATGGATGTATACCTAATTGTGTCAGATTGTGTCAGATTATGTATTGAAAACAATTAGAGTGTCAGTAGATGAAAATAAATGATGGAAATATGTTGTTTGATGTGATAATGATGCAAATTGGATGTGTTTTAGTGTTTTCCATGTTGGGATTCGTATGGGTAAGTTTGGGTTTGATTGAGAATGAATGAATGCTGTCAAAAGTGCAGGAAATGGCTCTGCAACACGTGGGAACCGGTTCCTGGGAGGAACCGGTTCCACATTGAAAATTTAGGAAAAATGCACTCGAGAACCGGTTCTGTATGGGTAGGAACCGGGTTCCCATACAATTTTCCAGAGGCGAGTTTTTGAAACTTTTCAGGAACCGATTCCTGTATGTGTAGGAACCGGGTTCTGCTTTATTTTTTTGAAAAATGTCAAACTTTGAAAATTCATAACTTTCAAACCGTAAGTCCGTTTTGAGCGCCGTTTTGGACGTTATTTCTTAAATTTAATGCTCTATTTTATAAAATGAAAAGATTTTCCAAAACTCGAAATTATTTTGAAAAGGAGCCGAATTCTGAAATAGGTGATTAGTGACTGACGCATATTGATGTATATGTAGTATAGAATCCTTAGTGAGAGTGGTATTGGTATTGTGTGGATGTAAAGCATGTTTATGCTGTTGTTAATTGTATGCATGATTGGTTGAAATATCATGTTGATTGGTTGATTCAGTTATGTTAAATTGATGTATTACATAGACTGATTGATGTTGCATGCTAGTGATGTGTGCATATGCATTGTTCGTGAAGTTAATTCCCATTGTGCGAATTTGACTTGATTGCCGATAACCGATACCCGAGTGAGGATGGGTGGTTAGGATTCGTGTCCGGTGTTTATGGATGAATCGATGGTTACCGATCCGATCGAGGATGGATCGTGTTGGGTGACTTGGTCACGTGATGGTACCACATGCATCGAGTCCGCATTTTATTTGCATGGAATTGTAACATGTTAGGATGTCTTCCAGTTACCATTCTCTAATGTTAATTGTTGTGCATGATGATTATATGGTTGTAATTGTGTATTGAATCAAGTTATCCGAAATGGGTGGATTAATATGCTTGTAATATATTGTTGATCGAAAGCTTATAATATGCTTTAATTATGAGAAGTCTCACCCTTACTTTAACAATTTCAGATTAAAGTTAGCAGCTCAGGAGTTGGTGAGGATGGCTCTAGAGCTTATCATTTAAGTCCGTGTGTCAGTGTCATGCTCTGATTAGATTGTAACACTGGGGAACGTTAGTTAAGGAATTAGATATTGTTTAATTGTTTCTTTAAATTTTGTTGGGAATAATGATGATTGGATTATTCCGTTTTTGGTTATGATATTTTCCGCTGTGTAAGACATGGTCTTAATTTGACTTAATTATCTAAAATATTGATCCTCAGTGTAGCATGGCTACTGTTTATTTGGAGTTTTAATTTATTTAATAATTGTGGCATCCCTGTTCCGTGTTAACTCTGATGAAATATGACTTTAATCGTTGATATAATTAGTATTATTCGGGGTATTTTAGAAGGGGTGTTACAATAGTGGTATCAAAGCATAGTCGGTCTTGTCTTGTGTCGTTATCCCTTTTAGTATGTGACTAGTGTAAGTAACCGCGATACTTGTGTGTGGATTGTTTTGTAATGTTACAGAACAATGGCTGGAAGAGGTAACGGGAGGAATGATGACGCTATTGTTGAGGCTTTGGGAATGTTGGTTGGAGTGCTCGGAGGGAACCAGCAGGGAGCTCTGATTGGTGCTGACAGACAATTGGGGAATTTTCAGAGGAATAATCCTCCATTATTCAAGGGTGCACATGATCCCGAAGGTGCTCAGAAGTGGTTGAAGGAGATCGAAAGGATCTTCAGAGTGATTGACTGTGCAGAGGGGCTGAAGGTGAGATACGGAACTCACATGTTAGCAGAGGAAGCCGATGACTGGTGGGTTGCTACCAGAACTGAACTGGAAGAAGATGGTATTGCATTGACTTGGACTGTGTTCAGGAGAGCTTTTCTGAGGAGGTATTTTCCTGAGGACATCGAGGTAAGAAGAGATTGAGTTCGAACTCAAACAGGTAACAAGACCGGTGGTATGCTTCGAAGTTTACTGAATTGGCGAAGTATTATGCTCACTATACCAACGATGCAGATGGAGAGTTTTCCAAATGTATCAAGTTTGAGAATGGTCTTCGTGATGAGATTAAGGGGTATCGTATCGTCAGATCCGAAGATTTTCCGATCCGTTGACTACAGAGTATTCTAGAGGAGGATCTTGCTAACACTAAGTCGAATGCTCGAGGGTATGTTGATAGGAAAGGTAAGCAATGATGGATCGTGGTAAGCCTTATGATAGGAGTAATCGAGATCCGTGGGTGGAAGAAGTCCGTGGAGGAGATTCTAGTTCTTCCGTTATGCTACAAGTGTGGTGAGACAGACATCGATGGTGGACTGTAAGAGTAATGATAAGAAGTGTTTCGTGGAAATTCGCCATGTGGCCAATGATTGCAGAGTGAGAGTGGTGACTTGTTACAACGTGGTGAAGAGGGTCATACTCGTCCTCGGCACAAAACCCAAGAAAGAGCAAGTGGTGGTAAAGTGTTTGCATTGTCGGATCGTAGACTAAGCCGATGATCGGTCGATTAAAGGTACATGTTTTATTAATGACATACCTTTGATTGCGGTTATTGATAATCGAGCTACGCATTCTTTTATTGCGTTAGATTATGCTAAAAGATTAAATTTGGAAATTTCTAATATGGATGGAAGTATGGTTATTGATACTCCCGGTTCTGACTACTTCATATGTTTGTAGGAATTGTCCCTGTGATTTTTGGTAGGGTTTCGTATGGATTTAGTGTGCCGCTAGAACAACTTGATATCATCCTTGGAATGAATCGTTGAATTCAACCAGTTCATATCAACTATTTTGAGAAGACGGTCATTTTCCCTGAGGAGGTCAAAGTCGAAAATGAGATTATGTTAGTTAAGCAGATGAACCTAGCTGTGAAAGATGGTGCGGTAGTGTTTATGTTGTATTCTGCGATGGAAGCGGAGGGAAAAGCAAAGGGTGATGGATTGCCAGTGGTGAATGAATTCCCAGGGGTGTTTCCGGAAGACGTTAGTGAATTGCCACCCGAGAGAGAGGTAGAATTTGCTATAGATTTGATTCCTGGAACTAGTCCGGTGTCGATGGCGCCTTATCGCATGTCGGCATCTGAATTAGCTGAGCTGAAGAAGCAGTTGGAGGAGTTACTTGAGAAGAAGTTCATTCGTCCGAGTGTTTCATCGTGGGGTGCTCCGGTGTTGTTAGTTAAGAAGAAAGAAGGTTCAATGAGGTTATGTGTTGATTATAGACAGCTGAATAAAGTTACAATCAAGAATCGGTATCCTTTGCCGAGGATTGATGATTTGATGGATCAACTCGTTGGAGCTTGTGTATTTAGTAAGATTGATCTGAGATCTGGATATCATCAAATTCGTGTGAAGTCGGAGGATATTCAGAAAGCTGCATTTAGAACGAGGTATGGACATTACGAGTATTCTGTTATGTCTTGTAGGGTTCACGGCGATCTTTGGGTAGAGCACGGTGTAGAAGACATGATGACCAATGTTCTCGTACCTAATGTTGATGACTTCAAAGACTCTAGTGGAGATGATAGGGTGACTATGTTGATGCAAGCCAATGTTTCAATGATGTTGAAGAGGAAAAAGTAATTGACGAAGAAGAGCAATTTGAACAAGTGGAGGTATGCTCCGCTTAGTGGGAATAGGGTGGAGATCAAGGAAATCATTGAGATTCAAGCCAGCATCCAAGGATCCCAAAAGATGAAAGAAAAGAGCAAAAGGGACAAGGTCGTGTTTTGGTGCCCAAAAGTGTCTTAGGATCTTGTTCAAAGAGGGCTACAAGGAAATGTGAAGATGTGGATTATGCTAGTGAGGAACTTGAAAGTTCGATCGATGAAAGTGACATGGATGACAAACCTCCAAGCCAAAGTATAGAAGTTCGATCAGCTTAACAAAGACTTTCAATTCAAATTAGGTATGGAGTTCATTTCTCTTCGAATTTAAAGATGCTATCGTGGATTGGTCAAGATTAAATGGTAGAAATAAGGTTTGTTAAGAATGAGAGTCAGTAGGGTTGGGTCGAGTGTAAGAGTAAATGTGGGTTTTTGGCATTGTGTAGCAAAGTGGGAGGCAACCTCACTTAGATAAAGTGGGGACCCACATATTAAATAACAAGTCCGCCAATTCTAAGTGGGTCTCTAAGTTAGTGGTTGAAAAGAGGAAGTCACAAGGAAAGTTAAACTCAAATTATGTCCGAGCTTAGACAAATATTCAAAAAGGGAAAGCTTGAGAGCCAAATCTATGGTGAAGAAATAATTGAAGGTGATGCAAAGGAAGATAACATGTTATGGAGATATGCAAATGAGTTGAGAAAACATTGTCTGAACACCGTCAAAGTAAACACCGAGACCACATCCAACACTACCACCAAGATTTGGCGATTTTACTCTTTGATGGATGCAAGAAAGGGTTTACCAAGGGTTGTAGACCATTTATAGGGGTAGATGGGTGTCATCTTAAGACACAATATGGAGGTCATTGTTAATTGTCAGAGCAAGGGACCAATGACCAATATTATCCTTTGGCATTTGATGTGGAGACCGAGACAAAAGAAAGTCGAGATGGTTTATGCAATTGCTAATGGAAGACATTGGAGAAGAGAGAAAGTATGTTTTTATTTCGCAACAAAAGGTACAAAGTGACTTTGTTATTCACATTAGTATATAAATATGCATAGTTCGCAGTAGTATTTCATGAAATATCGATTATACAAAGTGCATAGTTAGGTAGAAGTATCATAGTTCGTTTATTTGCATAGTGCGTTCATTTGGTAGAAGTATCATAGTTCGGTTTTGTGCCATAGGTCCGTAGAAGTATAATAGTTCGGTTTATTTGCATACTTCATGAAATATCTTACCTTTATACAAAGTGCACTAATCTGGTATAAGTGCATAGTTCTGGTTTATTTGCATAGTGCAGGTTTATACAAATATGCACTAGGATTCAGTTTGTAAAACCAAGTATCATAGAACCAAGTATCATATATGCACTAGTGTTACATGCTTTGTAGGATTCTGTTTGTAGGATTCAGAGGATTCACTAATGGTTTGAGGATTGTAGGATTCAGAGGATTCACTAATGTTACATGCTTTTCTTTGCTAATGTTCAACATTTATGAGGAATATATCATTCGATGTTACATGTTTTCTTGTTGTCTTCTTTTAGGGGGTCGTTGTCTTTGAGGAAATGCAACAAAGTTGAACATGTGGTCCGCCAAATTTCAAGAAGAAATTTGGAGGAGGAGCCGCCATTAGAGACCTATTATCAGGAAAGGATACTTACTCCGTGCTTGGGAGAAGAAGATGAATCACTTAAACAAATTGATAAGAAGGCATGGGAATGGCTGATGGGTGTGCCAACAAAACTACGGTGTAAGCATTCATTTTAATTTTACCCTAAGTGTGATGTTTTGATGAATAACTTGAGTGAATCTTTCAATAGTACAATATTACAAGCTAGGGATAAGCCAATACTCACTATGGTAGAATGGATTAGGAACTACGTGATGAATATGATTGCTAATAGTGTTGTTAAGCTTGATAAGTGGAAGCACAATGTCATGCCTAATCCTAGGAAAAGGCTTGATAAGGAAACATATCTCAGTGGGGAATGGCTGCCTACATGGAGCAGTGGTGATTTGTGGCAAGTCCATCACCCATATAATGGATTGCAGTTTGTTGTTGATCTTGGGAAAAAAACCTGCTCTTGTTGTTTTTGGGATCTTGTGGGCATACCTTGTAGGCATGTTGTTTCTGCATTACAAGATCAAAACTTAGATCCCGAGAAATATGTTGACCCTTGTTACATGAGAGAAGCTTACAGGCATGTTATGAAAACAATGTTAGTCCAATAAATGGCATGGACATGTGGCCAATGTGGATGTCAAGAATTGTTGCCACCCCAATACAAGAAGGGACCCGAAGGCCTAAGAAACCGAGGTTTAGAGAATCGATGAGAATGGTTCAAGGACGAGGAGGGTAGGTGTAGCATATAGATGCACACATTGTGACAAATTTGGCCATAATTCTAGAAAGTGTCAAGCTAAGGAGCAAGATCCAAATGCACTAAAGAGAAAGGTATTGTGTTCATGAATCACATCGAATAATATTGTGTTCAGAATATTGATATGTCTTTATTTGCCTTGTTTAGCATATTTATATCCTTCAATAATGCAGAAAGACACCCAGGACCAAAGTGTCAAAAAAATCTGATGGAACTGTGGATGAAGGCCCAGAGATGGATGCAAATGTTGATACAACTGCAACTGGAGGTGGAACTGTGGATGAAGGCCAAGAGATGGATGCAAATGTTGATACAACTGCAACTGGAGGTGGAACTGTGGATGAAGGCCCAGAGATGGATGCATTGCTGAATAATATGATGGATCTTTATGAAGAACAACAATCACAAGTTGACAATCCCACACAACCTACTACTATGCAACCTCCCCCAACACATGAATCACAACCTGATGCAATGCAACCTCCCCCAACACATGAATCACAACCTGATGCAATGCAACCTCCCCCAACACATGAATCACAACCCGCTACTAATGTCAAAAACCTTCAAAGAAAAAGGCGGGTCGTGCCTTGAAGCGATCAAGAAAGAGAGTGAAAGATTGAAGGAAGTGAGGAATGCCAAAAGACATGGTGGGCCTGGATCAACACCTGATGCACCTTTGACCATTGGTGATGAAACTGGTGGTAGTACCTCAAAGAAGATATCAAGGAAGAAGAGGAAGGGCATTGATCAGTAGTTGTGCACATAGTGTGCTATTTTGTAATTTCAGGCTTATTATCAGTACATGCTTGGCTTAAGTAGGCTTTGTTATTTTGTTACTTTGACTTATTATCAGTACAGGCTTGGCTTAAGTTATGTATCATGTTATTGTCATTTTGTATCACAGATTTACTTAACTATGTATCACAACAGATTTGCTTAACTATGTTATTATCATTTTGTATCACATATTTGCTTAACTATGTTATTGCAACAGATTTGCTTAAGAACAGATTAACTTAGGAACAAATTTACTTAAGAACAGATTTGTATCACAGATTTGCTTAAGAACAGATTTGTATCACAGATTTGTATCACAGATTTACTTAGTATCACAAATTTGTTACATAAGGTATTAACCTTTAGGTTGCCACAACAGAATTCCAAAATATTAGAACAGATTTCCAAAATATTCCAAAACAGTTTTACAATTCCAAAATATCAGAACAAACTTACTTAACTAACCATAAAACCATAAGAGTAATATATTCCATATTCCATAAGAAAGACCTATAATTCATGAACTAAATTTTACATAGGTTACAACTTCATAGAACATAAGCAACAACTTCAGGAATTTTTACATGAACTAACTAAGAAATGAACCAAAACACAAATAAACCCAACTAAAACATAATTCAGCTTCTTTTTTAACTCATCAATTTTTTTCTCCATGGCTTCCATCTTCAGGGTCTTATCTCTCTCCGCTTGCTCATCATCGAAACTACATCCGAATGGCCGTTATCACCAAAATCACCGTAAAATTCATCATCCCAAACAAATGCGTTATATCTCCTTTACCCCGTAACTTACACTTCCAGATTTTCTCCCGTGATTTGCAACCGATTTTGAAACAAATAACTTCATGGAGACATTGTGGCCACATTTGGGAGTTACTCTACCATTTGAAGATAAGCTCAAGTAGAACAAATTGGTTGACTCATGTTTATGAAATCAAAGAAAACTTAAAGATGAAGAGGAGACCAAAAGTTGTGTTGAGATGAAGTAGAAGAACGTTGACGAGAAGATGGCTTTGCAAACGAAAGAAGATGGCTATGGTGCGCCTAATTTAGAGGGTCCGAATTGAAACCGCCTTTGCAAAATATTTAGGATTTTAAGAGAAGGGCATTCGGTCATTTTATTTGGAATATCGTGACATGGCATAACAAAACTTACAAGTGTAACAAAAAGCCACATCACCTTTTAGGTGATGTGGCAACCTAAAGGTAAAAATAAAACTTTTAAAATTTGTCAAGGTAACAATTGAACTTTTTTTGGTGGGGTTTTCAAATACACCCATATGTCAGGGGTGAAAATAGGTATTAACCCTATTTTAATTTATTCAAAAAGCGATGAGGAGCATGCAGAACATCTCAGAGTTGTGTTGGAATTGTTGAAAGAGAAGAAGCTTTATGCGAAGTTGTTGAAAACTGTTGTTTTAAGAAGTTGTTGATGATTTTTCAGTTGTTAAAAGATGATGTGTCTATTTTGCAAGTATTACTGTTGTGAATCTGCTGCAGTTGTTTTATTTAAGTTGAATCATTGGAGACTAATGTGTTCTAAAGTATCTCTATTTATTATGTGCTATGTATTTGTTATAATTAAGTTGTTTTACCGTTGTTTTCAATTTGTGAGAATGCAATGTCTCAGCTTAGAATTTGGACCTTTTTGGCACTCTGATTTAAATAAATGTTGGATAGAATTGGAGTGTTACATTAGTGGTACTGTAGCAGGTCGGCCCGTCCGGCCAGGTTGTTAGGTCGTTAACAATCAAGTATTGTTAATTACTTTTATCTGATTGTTGGTTATGTTGTAATGCTTAGTTGAAATGGCTGGAAGGAACGATGCTACAATTTGCAGTCATCTCCTTTACCCCAGAACTTACACTTCCAGTATTTTCTCCCAGGATTTGCAACCGATTTTGAAACAAATAACTTCATGGAGACATTGTGGCCACATTTGGGAGTTACTCTACCATTTGAAGATAAGCTTGAAGTAGAACAAATTGGTTGACTCATGTTTATGAAATCAAAGAAAACTTAAAGATGAAGAGGAGACCAAAAGTTGTGTTGTTGAGATGAAGTAGAAGAACGTTGACGTAGAAGATGGCTTTGCAAACGAGAAAGAAGATGGCTATGGCTGCGCCCTAATTTAGAGGGTCTGAATTGAAACTGTGCCTTTGCAAAATATTTAGGGATTTTAAGAGAAGGGCATTCTGGTCATTTTATTTGGAATACTGTGACATGGCATAACAAAAACTTACAAGTGTAACAAAACAATAAGCCACATCAGCCTTTTAGGTGATGTGGCAACCTAAAGGTAAAAAATAAAACTTTTAAAATTTGTCAACGTAACAATTGGAACTTTTTTTTTGGCAGGGGTTTTTTCAAATACACCCCATATGTCAGGGGTGAAAATAGGTATTAACCCTATTTTAATTTATTCAAAAAGCGATGAGGAGCATGCAGAACATCTCAGAGTTGTGTTGGAATTGTTGAAAGAGAAGAAGCTTTATGCGAAGTTGTCCAAGTGTGAATTCTGGTTAGATGAGGTGAGTTTTCTTGGCCATGTAATTTCCAAGAATGGAATTGCTGTGGATCCTACGAAGGTAGAAGCGGTGTCTCAGTGGGAAGCACCGAAGAATGCTTCTGAGATCCGTAGTTTTCTGGGTCTTGCAGGTTATTCCCGGAAGTTTATTGAAGGATTTTCCAAACTAGCGTTGCCATTGACTAAGTTGACCAGGAAGGGTCAGATATTTGTTTGGGATGTTGAATGTGAGAAAGGATTTCAAGAGCTGAATAGGAGGTTGACAAGTGCTCCGATCTTGATTTTGCCAGATCCGACTAAGTCTTTTGTTGTGTATTGTGATGCATCGCTGATGGGATTAGGTGGTGTGTTGATGCAAGATAAGCAGGTGGTGGCTTATGCTTCGAGACAATTGAAAGTACATGAAAGGAATTATCCGACTCATGATTTAGAATTGGCAGCTGTTGTATTTGTCTTGAAGTTATGGAGACATTATTTATATGGTTCTCGGTTTGAGGTATTCAGTGATCACAAAAGTCTGAAGTATCTCTTTGATCAGAAGGAGTTGAACATGAGGCAGAGGAGATGGTTGGAATTTCTAAAGGATTATGATTTCGGTTTGAATTACCATCCTGGTAAGGCAAACGTAGTTGCGGATGCTTTGAGTAGGAAGTCCTTGCATATGTCGATGTTAATGGTCCGTGAGTTAGATTTGGTTGAGCATTTTAGAGATTTAAGTTTGGTTTGTGAAACTACTCCGAATAGTGTAAAAATTGGGTATGTTAAAACTGTCTAGTGGTATTCTGGAAGAGATTAGAAATGGACAGAAGTCTGATATTGGATTAGTTGATAAGTTGACATTAATCAACCAAGGTCAAGGAGGTGAGTTCAGAATTGATGAGAATGGAGTCATGAGATTTGGTAATCGGGTGTGTGTTCCGGATGTCGCCGATATCAGGAAGAGTATTTTGGAAGAAGGACATCGTAGCGGGTTGAGTATTCATCCCGATGCTACTAAAATGTACCATGATTTGAAGAAGTTGTTTTGGTGGCCGGGAATGAAAAAGGAAATTTCTGAGTTTGTGTATGCTTGTTTGGTTTGTTAGAAGTCGAAAATCGAGCATCAGAAACCGTCAGGATTGATGGAACCGTTGTTTGTTCCAGAGTGGAAATGGGATGGAATCTCTATGGATTTTGTGTCTGGTTTGCCAAGGACAGCAAAGAATTGTGATTCTATCTGGGTTATTGTGGATAGGTTGACAAAATATGCTCACTTCATTCCGATAAGAATGGATTATCCGATGGAGAGGTTGGCGAAATTGTATGTCGAGAAGATTGTGAGTTTGCACGGTATTCCTTCTAGTATTGTGTCGGATCGAGATCCGAGGTTTACATCTAAGTTCTGGACGGGATTGCAAGAAGCTTTGGGCACCAAGTTGCGTTTAAGTTCCGCTTATCATCCACAGACAGATGGTCAGACGGAAATGACGATTCAATCGTTAGAAGATTTGCTGAGAGCCTGTGTGTTAGAGAATGGTGGAGCTTGGGATAGTTATCTATCATTGATTGAGTTTACCTACAATAATGGTTTTCATTCGAGCATTGGTATGGCTCCGTTTGAGGCATTGTATGGTAGGAGGTGTCGGACACCATTGTGTTGGTATGAATCTGGAGAGAGTACTGTGATTGGACCGGAAATTGTTCAACAGACTTCAGAAAAGATTAAGATGATTTAGGAGAAGATGAGGACTTCTCAGAGTCGTCAGGAAAGTTACCACGGTAAGAGGAGGAAAGATCTTGAGTTTAGTGAAGGAGAACATGTTTTTATGCGAGTTACTCCGATGACTGGTATTGGTCGAGCTTTGAAGTCAAAGAAGTTGACTCCACGTTTTATTGGTCCGTTTCAGATTACCAAAAGAGTTGGGAAAGTTGCGCATCAGATTGCTTTGCCGCTGTCACTTGCAAATTTGCATGACGTTTTCCATGTATCTCAACTAAGGAAGTACATTGCTGATCCGTCTCATGAGATTCGGGTAGACGATATACAAGTACGAGAGAATTTGACTGTGGAAGCGGTACCAGCGAGAATTGAGGATCAGAAGTTGAAACAGTTGCGAGGCAATGAGATCGCATTGGTAAGAGTGGCTTGGGGAGGACCAGCAGATGGAAATGTCACTTGGGAGCTGGAGAGTCAGATGAAGGACTCGTATCCTGAACTATTCGTCTGAGGTATGTTTTTGAGGACGAAAACTCTTTTAGTTGGGAAGAGTTGTGACACCCCAAATAATTCGATAATTAAATAATTATGATTTTTAATTATTAATTTAATTGAGAATGTAATTTATTAATATATTGGATTTATTGGGTTTAATTATGGAATAAAGGAATGGAATTCTGAGAAGTGTGATGAGTAAAGTGGGGTGTGAGGAGTAAAAGACTCTACTCACATTATTTAATTTATTTTATTTATGTTAAAGGAATAAAAGGAATAAAAGGAATAAAAGAAGGAAAGAAGGAAAAAGGAGTTATTTTGGAGAAAACAAAGATACGTGAAGTTGAGAAGAGAAAAAGGAAGGAAGAAGACCTAAGGTGTCAGAATTCGAAGAACCCACAAGGTAAGGGGTGATTTCGATTAGTTATTTCGTGTTATCGGTTTTGAAAGGAAATCTCAATTTAGGAATTTCTAGGTTTCCATGGATGTATACCTAATTGTGTCAGATTGTGTCAGATTATGTATTGAAAACAATTAGAGTGTCAGTAGATGAAAAGAAATGATGGAAATATGTTGTTTGATGTGATAATGATGCAAATTGGATATGTTTTAGTGTTTTCCATGTTGGGGTTCGTATGGGTAAGTTTGGGTTTGATTGAAAATGAATGAATGCTGTCAAAAGTGCAGGAAATGGCTCTGCAACACGTGGGAACCGGTTCCCAGTGGGGAGGAACCGGGTTCCACATTGAAAATTTAGAAAATCGAAAATGCACCGTGAACCGTTCCTCGTATGGGTAGGAACCGGTTCCCATGCAATTTTCCAGAGGCGAGTTTTTGATACTTTTCAGGAACCGGTTCCTGTATGTGTAGGAACCGGGTTCTGCTTTATTTTTTTGAAAAATGTCAAACTTTGAAAATTCATAACTTTCAAACCGTAAGTCCGCTTTGAGCACGCTATTTTTAAATTTAATGCTCTATTTTATAAAATGAAAAGATTTTCCAAAACTCAAATTATTTTGAAAAGGAGCCGAATTCAAATAGGTGATTAGTGATCGACGATATTGATGTATATGTAGTAGAAACCCTGGTGAGAGTGGTATTGGTATTGTGTGGATGTAAAGCATGTTTATGTCGCTTGTATGCATGATTGGTTGAAATATCATGTTGATTGGTTGATTCGCTATGTTAAATTGATGTATTACATAGACGATTGATGTTGCATGCTAGTGATGTGCGTGCATGCATTGTTCGTGAAGTTAATTCCCATTGTGCGAAATTTGACTTGGATTGTCGATAATCGATACCCAAGTGAGGCCGGTGGTTAGCCGGATTCGTGTCCGGTGTTTATGGACGAATCGATGGTTACCGATCCGATTGAGGATGGATCGTTGTTGGTGACTTGGTCACGTGTTGGTACCACATGCATCGAGTCCGCATTTTATTTGCATGGAATTGTAACATGTTAGGATGTCTTCCAAAGTTACCATTCTCTAATGTTAATTGTTGTGCATGATGATTATATGGTTGTAATTGTGTATTGAATCGGGTTATCGAAATGGGTGGATTAATATGCTTGTAATATATTGTTGATTGAGAAGCTTATAATATGCTTTAATTATGAGAAGTCTCACCTTAATTTAACAATTTCGATTAAAGTTAGCAGAGTTGGTGAGGATGGCTCTAGAGCTTATCATTTAAGTCCGCGTCGTGTCATGCTCGATTAGATTGTAACACTGGGGAACGTTAGTTGAGGAATTAGATATTGTTTAATTGTTTCTTTAAATTTTGTTGGGAATAATGATGATTGGATTATTCCGTTTTTGGTTATGATATTTTCCGCTGTGTAAGACATGGTCTTAATTTGACTGAATTATCTGAAATATTGATCCTCAGTGTAGCATGGCTACTGTTTATTTGGAGTTTTAATTTATTTAATAATTGTGGCATCCCTGTTTCGTGTTAACTCTGATGAAATATGACTTTAATCGTTGATATAATTAGTATTATTCGGGGTATTTTAGAAGGGGTGTTACAGAGACGACGCCGGCGTATGCCCAAGACGGTACATGTGTCAGTGGACATGGTATATTCAGTAGACTTTTTTTGGGATTTTCGTCCTTGCATAATTGGGTTTGCACACTGCAAACCTATCATACAGATAGACGAAACATGGTTGTAAGGGAAATACAAGGGCACCCTACTGATGGCCGTCACACAGGATGGCAACAATAACGTGTTCCCAATCGCCTATGCTCTTGTCGAGGCAGAGGCTGGAGCAACTTTGAGTTTCTTCCTAAAGAATCTTTGAACACACGTAGCTCCACAACGTGATCTTTGTCTGATTTCTGACAGACATGCCTCAATTGATAGTGCATACAACAATCCCGCCAACGGTTGGCACGACCCACCGTCTACACATGTTTATTGCGCACGACATATCGTTCAGAATTTCATGCACGAGATCAAAGATAAGCGTCTTTGGAAAATAGTTATGAACGTAGCGTACGCACTAACACAACCAGGTTTTACATATTATCGCAGCCAGATCAGAATGGAAAACCCAGATGCAAGTGCGTCGGTTGATAATCTGCAAGTGGAAAAGTGGACACGGTCATACGACAATGGAGTGTGTTGGGGCCACATGACAACAAATCTAGTCGAATCAATGAACGCCGTCTTCAAAGGCATAAGAGCACTCCCAATAACTGCTTTGGTGAGTACAACATATTTTAGGATGGCCTCGTTGTTTGCAGAGAGAGGTGAAAAGTGGAACACGGTGGTACAATCCGGACAAGTGTGGAGTGAAAGTTGCTTGAAATTTATTAAGGCCGAAAGTGCCAAAGCTAGCACTCATCTTGTTACAAGATTCGACGGACATAACCATAACTTCATTGTCAAAGACACAATCAACCACAATGAGGGTTTGGCTAGACAAGAGTACATGGTTAGACTACCTTCTCGTTGGTGCGACTGTGGAAAGTTTTAGGCCTTTCGAATGCCCTGCTCTCATGTCATTGCGGCATGTGCACATGTTTATCAAGATGCACTAGTACTTCTTTCTCCCATTTACAAGTCTGAGACCTTGCTCAGCGTATACAACAATGCCTTTGAACCAGTAGCAAAACCAAATTATTGGCATGCGTATGAAGGGGAAGTAGTTTGGCATAACAGTCAAATGCGGAGAAATAAAAAGGGTCGTACCAAGAGCAAACGTATAACAACTGAAATGGACGACCTTGACAAACTAGAAAGAAAGTGTGGTCTATGTCGTCAAGCCGGACACAATCGAAAAAATTGTCCCCAACGTGCTACAAGCTCAACATCCTGAAATTTGTATTTAATTTATCTGCGCTTTTTAATGTTGTAACAAACCTTCTTCTTTCCATTAATAACATTTCTTACAAACACCAATACGCAGACAACAAAATAAAAAACTACACGATTAAAACAACAACGTGAAAATGTAGCATCAACAACACAACAAATTATTTAAGACACTACAACTGTTAAAACAATTTCATCGGAACCATACATCATCGCAATAACGTCGACGTCAGTTTTGACTTCCTCCAGCCAAATTCGAGGTTGTCTAGTTGTGAAGTTCATGGTTGTTCTCTTCCTCTGATCCTTCTAATTTCTTCACCAACTTCTATTTCTCCTCTAACCAACGATCAACTCTTTTTTGGCCATGGTAAATATGTGCCAAAATTTCATTTTCATTGGAGGTTTGGAGACCGAGAAAACAACGTATCCATCTCTGGTATGGATGTATGGAGATGTCATGATAGAAAAATAAGAGAGAATAAGAGAATAACAAAGAATATGAGATGAGAAGTTGAAAAAATGTAAAAAATAAAGGAGACATGAGTGTTTATTTATACAAAACACAAATACACGTAGGAGACATCTGAAATGACTCCTACATGTAAACAACAACAAGGAAGCGCTATCTGGGATGACTTTTTTATGAGGAGGAGCCAGATGGGATGACGTCTATATGCATTATTTTAATGCAGGAGCCATCTCGGATAACTCCTATGTGTTATTTAGTCTTGAAAATTGATTATTTGCGTAAATTTTTTCAAAAATTGATTATTTACGTTTTTTTTAATAATTAATTATTGGAAAAAAATCATAATAATGCAATACTAGGATCTCTTCCCAACTTTGAATAGCTAGATTACAATTTTAAACTACTTTATATTCACGTCACACTGAAACCATTTACAACACGATGCACTGATCGTAGAGACACTATTAAGAAACGGAGAATTTGAGAATGTTATCTTGTGAGATTCGAAGCTTACCATTTATTTTAGAGAAGAGAAATGCAGTTTGAAAGTATTAGAATTAATTTTCACACGTTTGATTTAAAAAAATTTTTACATATAAAATATAAACTTTAAAATTCAAATACAAGAATTCTTCAAATTCAAGTTAGTAGAAACACCTCTTTGCTCAAAAGATACATGATGACCAACTATATTCATATAATTTTTAGTATATTATGTCCTAGTTTTATGAAGAAAATGGAAAAATAGTAAGAATTTGAAGAAATACAGCAAAGCCTAATTTTTATGAAGAAATAGGAAAGAAGAAAATGTTAGAATATTTTATATTTAAATATTATTTAATTATTATATTTTAATAATTATTATGTGGACAAATATATTTATATGTATTATATTAGCTATTTTATCATGTCTTAAATAATTATGTGATCAAATAATATTAAAAGAATATTTAGATTTCATTTAAAAATTATTTAATTAATTAATTAAATAATTGGACATATACACAAATATGAGTTGATGTCAGGATGACCCCTTTGGACAGAGCCGGCTCAACACTTTAGGAGGCTTAAAACAAACTTTAAATTGAGGCCTTTTATATTCTAATAAAAAACTAAATTAAGTTAAATTATTATAATTTTTATTTAAAATTTACTTTTCGAGCTTTTTGAGAAGAAAAATTATTTATTAAACTATTTTTATCAATTTCATTTAACATTTCTTTTTCAATTAATTCATTTAATCTTTTTTGAGACATTGTTGATCTTAGATAAGATTTTATTAATTTTAAGTTTGAAAAAATTATTTCTGCTGAAGCAACAGTTACATGAATCATTAACATTATTCTATAAGCAACAAATGCATTTGGAAAGAGTTTAGTCTTATTATATAATTGAGTATATCAATTGGTGTATCAATTTTGACGTGTATGTTTTCTCTTAGGTTAAGACAATATTTTTTTAATTTAAATTTTCAATTTTCAATGACCTTAATTTTTCTATACTAAATATCTTGATATATTTTAAATTGTTCAAATCTACTCCGAAATGATGTAATTGCATGATCTAATATGTACAAAAAATAGTTAGATTTAAATAATTCTTCAGGAGTTTTTAAAACTTCATCGTTAATATTCTCATTAAATTGTCTCTTTCTACGAATAATACGTTTTTTCACGAAACTTAGGTTTTATATCCATTTCGATAGAAATTTCTTTAGCCGAAATTATGGCATTTCCAAAACCATTTTCTCTATATTTTTCGAAAAAAGAAATAAGTCTTTTCAATTTCTCTTTCAATTTCTCTATAGCAACATCAATGCTCATATCATTTGATTGGAAGCATTTCTTAACTGAGTTTACAGCGAACAATATTTCATACCAAATAGTCATGCCTACCAAAAATTCAAAATTTTCAAGCTCATAAGTTGCCAAACATTCAACTTCACTTTTTATTTTAGGTTCATCATTCACGTCACCTAATTTCAATAAAGAAATTAGATTTAACAAAAAACAAAAGAACGCCGATAAAAAGAGAATAAAAGAGAGAATAACTTATTTGCCGTCAACAAGTCAGTGATTGGAGATGGAGAATAACAAAGAATTAAAAAAACAAAATAACAAGAAGTTGTCTCTATCTATGTAGGAGTGATTCTAATATGATACAGCGGCGACTCGAAATTACAGTATAAATATGTAGAGTTTCTTCAATGGCGATTTGCGCTACATTTTTTTCTTTTGAGAAAATATTCAATTGTAATTTAAATAATAATGAAAGAAGAAGAGTCATTAGGAAACATTGATCAAATAAATCAATTTAATAATTGTGTTATTAATATTATTATTGGAACGTTGGAAAAAGCATAGTCATAGCAAAATTAAATTAAATGAAAAAGCATGCTTTTTTTATCTTTTCACGTTGATACTGTTGGGAGTATTAAATTGAATTAAATTTATTTTAATTTAAATTAATTCAAATAAATCAAAAATCCTTGCAAAATTGATGGAGGCTTTTTTATATATTGAATAAAATTTTATTGAGTTCTTTGTTGGGAGTACTAACAATATGCTAATTTATTAGGAGTGTTAAATTGATGGAGGCTTTTTTAGGCCTTAATTTCTTTAATAACAAATTATATATTTGGGGCCTAAAACCCTATCTTTAGTGGCTTCACCCAATGACCGGCTTCCCAATATACCATAGACAAGCAAAATAATCTCATCTTTCCATCTGAAGAGTGTTCAAGGCATTAGGAATACTGATTGAGGAAAATTAGTTTTTTCGTTTTTTTCATCTCCTACACTTTTCGTTTCAGGATTACAATTATCGCAAAAGTTTTTTTCTATGGTATAATATATAGAACATGTATGTGTGATGATTTGTATGTGTGATGAGTTGTTATTGAATTAATTCCAACAAGTGGTATCAGAGCAGGTTTTCATGTTTAGTTTATTGAGATTTGTTCTATAAACACCAATGTTTATCCTAAAGTTATAAAGTTGAGGAACAAGCACCCTTGTGAGAGACACACCAAGTTATAAAGTTGAGGAACAAGCACCCTTGTGAGAGACACACCACTTGTCCACCTAAAACCTGGAGGTGATAGGTGAGTGGGTTCTCCCACTTATATATATGTTTAAGTCTCCACATTTCTATCCAATGTGGGACCATTTTACTCACTTACTCACACTTGCTATATTATTCCAACTCTCCCTTACTACCACTTTTATGTTTCCTCCATTTTTACCGCCGTTGACACCTTGCAACGGGAGATACTAAGCCGGTCGTTGACACCTTGCAACGGTCGATACTAAGCTGATCTAAATCAGTCCCTTTCTCGAACCAGACTTTGATACCATGTTGACACCTTGCAACAGTTGATACTAAGCCGGTCTAAACTGGTCCCTTTCTCAAACTAGGCTTTGATACCATGTTGTTAGAGGGAGTTAATAGTATGAGCATTGATATAAAGTTAAGAAACAAGCACCTTGTGAGACACACACCACTTCTCCACCTAAAACCTCAAGGTGATAGGTGATAGGTAGTGGATTCTTCCACTTATATATGCTTAAGTCTCGACATTTCTATCCAATGTGAGACCATTTTACTCACTTACTCACACTTGCTATATTATTCCAACACTCCCCCTTATTCACTTACTCACACTTGCTATATTATTCCAATATTCCATATCTCTTATATGAATTCTTGAAAATAAATTTGATTACCGTATATATTTGAATAATATTTATTTTGGTGATCACATTTAAAATTATAATTGTGATTTAAAAAACCATGATATTATGGGAAAAAACTATTTTTAAGTTATAATTCATAGAATTATATTTGTAATAATGGAAAGTTTTGAATTTGACATAGAAACTATATAATAAGATTTGTTTGAAAATTAAAATTTGAATATTTTTGGAAGAAGAGTATTTGTGAAAATTTTGATTTTCTTTACGAGATATATCATTTAATATATATTCTTCTAAATATATTTAGAATCACATATATGATTATGATCGATGATTGAGAATCCTAAAATCTATTTTATTTTGAAGAATGGATTCTAAATACTTTGTTTATGGTTATAAATAATATATTTAGGAATATACATCTATGTCAATTATTTGAGAAAGATAAATATTTAATTAAAAATTTATTTTGTTGATTTGATTCTTGATTTTGAATTAAAAATAAAATTATTATCAGATCTTTTTATTTTATTTTTTAATTATTTTTTTATCTTTCAACTTGATTCACATAAAATCTGCACATGAATTTCGATTTTGAGAGATAAGACAAATACTAATTTGCTTAATATACATTTAGTTACTATACTATATTTGTGTAAATTTTTGAATATTTTAAATATCTCTCAAAATAATTAGGTAAAACTAAAGATTTGATTTTTTAAATTTTGGATACTTTGAATTTTAGAATGAATTTTGTTGATTCAAATTAATTTATTTAAAGAATTATTTGCCGCCTATGTGAATTTATTTAACATTTAATTTAGATATATAAATATTTAATATTTTCTGATTTGAAATTATATATTTAGCATGATTATGTTATTTGAGGTTATTGTTATTTATTTTATGCAATAATTTTTTTTAATCATGAAATTTGTATAAATTTATAAAACTTATATTTTATTATGAAATTGTTCACACACTAAGGACTTTCAAGAAATATTATTATTATCAAACGACATCCTAAATGAATACGTCCCATATTTATGGGTAGTGTCTTGTAAATTTAAAACTCTTCCCATTGAATTTATAAATGTCTAGTAATTTTGGTTGAGTTGGTTGAAACAATATGTTGCAAAAGTAATCTTTGCTGTGTAAATTTGATTAAATCGAAATTACAAAAAATGTAGTGTGTAATTGTTCATGCGAACTGTTATAGTCGGTCAAAAAGAAGACATAGTTTGGCCGAATAATTGCATATCTATGATGGTAAACATGTAGTAGTTATTAATTTTATCCATGTGGATAATGATTGATGTCAAAGACGTCAATTATCTGACAAGACTTATTACTAATGTTTGATGCGTGAAAGTACCTTTTACAGTTAATTTTTGCAATCAAAGATTGAGAATTAATGGTGTGTTTGGTATCTTGTTTGAGTCTTTTAATTTATAAGTAAAGATAGAAGAATGTATATATATAATAATTTATTGTCATATGATGTCGTATGAGTGTAAATCTTTCAGGTGATTATTTGATTGCACTCACACATATAAGGTAAACATGTGACGATTGTAAGAAAGTCTTGTTTATAAATATTAATTATCAGCATTTGATCATTGAAAATAAATATTACTAGCCATTGATTTTATTTTCTAAAGACTTAATATCAATGGTGAACTTGATATTTTGGCTAAGTACATTTTTTTTGTTCTCTATAAACTAATATAGTTTATTTTAAGAATAAAATATGAACATTATGATTTATTTATTTTTTGATCTAGACCTTACATAATGACGGTGAAACTCAAATTCTCTCACAATTTAGTATATTTAAAGTGAGACTTAAGTTTAAAAGTGAGTACACTCCAAATTATACAGTTCTATAATCTTAAAATTTTGCAATCCAGAGATATTAGAGGTGTTACTTTAGATGACATAAATTTTTATCATATAATCATTGCTTAAATTCTAGTGCTTCTAATGCTTCTAAAGCAATAAAGCGAAAGACAAACTCTCATTAGAGTGATGAGTTTTCACTAATATTATTAAGCAAAGAAAATATCATAAGCTTATTATGAAACTATTTAATCTTGCTATAGCGCTATAGTTTCGGCAATTAGGTGACTTTGTCGAAAAAATTAGCATATGACATTCTCTTTGCACAATTAAGTTTATAACTATTAAAGTTAGAAATTATTAGTTAAAAGAATAATTTCATAAAGTGTTCAATAAAGAAAAGGTGTTCAATAAAGAAAAGATTGAAGCAAGAGAAAATAAAATATTGCTCATTTGATAAATACCTCAAAGAATAAGGACAAATAAAGAATAATAAGAAAATATGATCTGTCTGAACTGGAAAATGTTCAATGGTGTTGAAAGATATATCAATTTAAAGAGAAAAAATTTGGTGAAGATTGATATTTTTTATTTACTTTTAACTATTTTAGATTGTCGTTATAAGCTTAAATTTGTATTTAAAAGACAATTTGGTGGATGAATAAAGTTTTATTTTAATATTATAACTTCTTCTTTTTTATTGATTGTTTCAAGTTGCCTTTTTAAATTCAAATATTATTATAGTTAATTCAATCATGACTTGTTACAATCTAGAATTGTTGAAAAGTTTGGAAATATAAACTTTAGTCCCAAGTTAAAGAATATTTTGAGACAAATATTGTAATGTGTCTCGAGAATATTGAGTTTGGGGGAGAGATATGTTCAAAGAACAAAATTGAGTGGAAAAGAATTGGTTCTAACTCAATTCATATAGTTGTTATTTATATAGCAAATTTGGACACTCATGCAGATATTATTGTTCTTTCTCTCAATTAAAATAAGAAATTAATTCTTGAAGATCAAACTCAACTTTTTCAAGAACTAGAGCATCAAGTGTCATAAAGAATTAACTGAAAAGATAAATTATATTTAGTATGATTGAAAGACTTTATTATGATAGTTGTGACACTTGTTACTTATTATAATTTTGGAGCTTCGTAAGATGGATATCAAGTTAGTGTTTCTTAATGGCGACATTAAGAAAAACAATATGGTTCAACGGGAGAAAATTTTGTATCAATAGATACAGAGTTTATAGTTTCCAAACAGATAAAATCCAATTATAAGTTGATGAAATTGTCTCATTAGTGATACCGTAATATTTCATAAGGTAATTGTCTCGTTTGGTTTAGAGATTTCTATTATGAAAAATTATTGTGTTTTACAAGTTTAGTGGGAGTAAGTTTACATTCCCAGTTTAATGTGTCGATTTTATTTAGTCAACAATGATATATGATTGTTGTGGGAAACCAATAAATCTCTAACAAAAGTTTAACGATGAAAGATCTTGGGCACATCTCTTTTGTACTAGGTATTTAGATACTTAGAGATTATTCTCAAGGTATCATCCAGTTATTACAAAGGGATTTATATATCTATCAATAAAGTTGAAAATAAAACTAACACGAAAGATAATAAACTAGGGTATCTCTCAATTATCAAGGGATACTATTTAGTCTCAATCATTGTCCAAAACAAAAGAATCTGGAAATTTAGAAAATTGAGTTTTTTTATACTTTGGTTGTGGAAATGTTATATACGATTTTATACGTATGTGAAAAGACGTACATTAAATCATTGAGTAGATACTTGAATGATTCACTTTGAATTGTTGGGGAAAAAAGGGTCAACTATGAGGATTATTTTAGAGAACAAAAGAAATTGTACTCACAAATTGGAGATCTGACAATGAGGAGATCATTAGTATGTTTAACTCTTATATTTTAGATGTCGAATAGACATTTTAATACAGAATAAATGAATGTAAGTATTTATGTCATTCAGTTACAATTCAATATAAGGCTTTGAAAAATCACTAGAGTTATATTTTGTTGTAAGACAAACATATATTGTTTCAACAATAGGTTTTAAAAGTTTATTGAATTATAAGTTATTATTGTTGAAACTAGAATATATGCATATGGAATTTAAGCTAAAGGCTCACTAATCAAAGACTTGACATATAAGGACTTTCATATGATTATTCTTACTAAGGATGTCTTAGATTAGTAAGCGTCACTCCTTCTTTATGCTTAATAATATTATTTTGATATTGATACATAATTTATATTAACATTATTTGCAGAAATTATATTTATAAGGTTATTTATGTTATAACCATTTTTATATCATTTGTGCAAATACTAAATTTGCAAACTTTAGTTTGATCTCAATAAAGACTCCAGTTGGACCAGTTAGAAATATAGAATATTTAGAGATCACATTGTATGAAATTTTCATGCTACTCATCCATATCAATCTATGTCATCAAGTACATTTATGTGGTGGTCATCGAGGTTCCGTCACGTTATATGTTTGTGACGTCAGCCGCGATGGTCTCATTATTAATGTATGAGATTGACCAAATTGTAAAGTTGAAATCTAAGGATAAATAACATTCAGATGCGCGCCTAAAGGCTATGATATAATTATTAAGATATATTTTCCAAGTGGGAGATTGTTGGAATATTTTATATTTAAATATTGTTTAATTATTATATTCCAATAATTATTATGTGGGAAAATATATTTATATGAATTATATTAACTATTTATCAAATAAAGTGCCTTAAATAATTATGTGATCAAATAATGTTAAAAGGCTATTTAGATTTCATTTAGGAATTATTTATTTAATTAATTAAATAATTCGATATGGACTCAAATATGAGTTGATGTCAAGATGACTCATTTGGGAATAATGGGAACCCTAAATGGCTATCACACTATATAAAGGCTATGGTCCCCAATATACCATACACAAGTAAAATAATCTCATCTCCCCATCTAAAGAGCGTTCAAGGCATTAGGAGTACCGGTTGAGGAAGATCCACAAGCCAACAAGTGTCAATCACTTGTCTCTACACTTTTCATTTCAGGATTACAATTATCATTAGCAAAACTTTTTTTCATCTCATGGATCCAGGTATTCTTAAAATCTCATATCTCGTATACTAACATGTCGTAGATCCTATAGTTATATACATGTTCATAATTATTTATTATATTCCGCACTAAAGTATATGGTATAATATATAGAACATGTATGTGTGATGAATTGTTATTGAATTAATTCCAACAAAAAAAGTAACTCTCATTGGAAAAATTGCTTCGAGATCATGCCACAATTAGGAGCAGAACTGATTTGCTGTCGCGCGCGGATCAAAACCAGTGTTTAAAAAAATTGTAGTTTAGTGATAATGGTTCGAGTCTTATCGCAAGGATTCTTGAAATTATTATTAACTAATAAAAATCGAAAATGGAGGGTTTATTGTTTAGGATCGATTTATAACACAATATAAGTGATTATCAAATTAAGCTGAAAAGTCAATCTGCTGATTCAGTTCCTACCTATCATCGACTATTGTAATTCCAACCTCCTAAGCGGATTATCTATTCCTATTCAATTGTAATATCCATTGACAAGTGCAATTGATATTATAAGTTGTATGTTCCTATTATCTGAATTAAGCTGACGAGATTAAGATTCATGAATTAAACAAACATGAATTAAACGAACACGATAATGAATTAAGCAAACAATAATGTGACAATGGTTAGGATCATACAACCAATCAAATTAAATCAATATAATCTAAGCAAACCAAATTAAGTAAACAAGAGACATAGATTAATATTGAAAGGAATAAAATTGAATTAGAACTATTATAATCTCAAGGTATCAGAACCTGAATACAACAAATTGTCTGGATCAGTTAGTTCTGCATGGGAATTCGTACAAAAGCTTCCAAAATATTTGATTGGTTTCGCTTACAATCTAAACCATGTAGGAAAATACAAACCAAACCCATAAAATTGACCCAAAACAAAATGTTTCTAATGTCTAAACCTTCCACGAATTATTCAAGTCTGCTACAGTTCGAATCAACTTCTGGCCTCAACCAGAAAGTTGTAGCTCTTTATCTCATCTTTCCAACACATATTAGAACACATCGATCCGATTCTTGTAGCTCCAATTATAAATTTTGTTAATTCTCTATTTTTAGGATTGGTTTTATGTTTGGTAAAACTAATATAGCAGCAATAGGTTAAATAAGATTTATAACTTGTAAGGAGAAAGAAGGTTGAAGTTCTATTTAATGAAGAAACATGTTGTGTTGAAGTGTTTCAATATCTGGAACAACATGTCGAAAGAGATGTTAAGACATCGTGTTTCACCGAATGTTAATTCGATACTTTTTAAAGTTGTGCAGAATATTCAGGGAATATTATGCAACACATGTGGCGTGTCATTGAAGGCATTTATGGAGGTCCAAAAGCTAAGGAGAAATATGAGAAAGGACCTTGATTGTAGAAGAAGTTATCTGCTTGTTTGTTTTTCTGCAGAGTTTGTTATTGTAGTTTGTTACAACTTTATGCAGTTGTTTGAAGGCCCAAATCTAGTTGGGTAGAAGGTTATATATAAGCAGTTTGTAACCTAGTTTTAGTAAGCTAGCCAAGAATAGAAAGATGTAATCATTAGGGATAGCCATGTAAGTGAACCACCTGGATTGTGGGATGATCACTGATTTCTATCTCGAAGTCCATAGACAAGAGGATTATTGTACTCACTCAGAAGTTGTGAAATAATGAGTTGAGTTGTGTTTTTGAAAGAAATTGTGAAGTAACTCCAAAGTGTATCCTAAGTTAGAAGCAAGAGGCTTTAACTCTTTAGGTAGTTTGTGATAATATTCTTGAAATAATTAACAATAATGTTATTTTAACACAATTTTAAAAAATATATGATATACGATTTTCACATGTATTAAATAAATATTATTTTAATTCGTAATTTCTGTCATATTTTTAATTCATAATTTTTTTTCATATTTAACCACACTATTATGTAATGCCTGTATCCATCCCTGACTACATCCACATGGACCCACAACCACATAGTGTTGCATTTATTTTGTATTTATTTATTGATTTGCTTGGAAAATTTCGATCAATCTGTTGCATTTTGTGGACTAGAATTATGCTTTGTCTCAATAAACATTGATCAGATAAGGAATCGCAGACAGGTTGATTGTCAATTCGACTAAAGCTATATGTTGATTGAGGTAACTTTGTTTTGGTTACAATTACACGACAAGACAAGGATAAAGTTTGAGAGGAAAATATGGATAGAAGCATATGGTTTCCATTTGGTTATTTTCAAGCATATAAGTTCAATATTGGCCATTCATTATCAACTTTTATTATTCGTTAAAGTATATGTAACATGGATAAGTAATTAGTTCATGGATTTATTTGTTAACAAATTATGTTTTGTATTTATAATAGATAAGTTGCATTTCATCAATTATAAATATATATCTCTATTATTATTTATTATTACTTTCACAACTTTCAAAATTTTACATGTGAAGATAGAAGAGAGACGTAGCATCAGTGTTTCAAAAATTAAATCGGATCGGATGGTCGGATCGGTTGAACCGAGAACCGGTCAGGTAATCGGTCTGGTTCATTGTTAGATCGGATATGTCATTGAACCGACAAGAATCGGTAAAAACTGGTGAAAATTGGGAAAATCAGCAGTTTTTTAAAATCGGTGGTTCAACTGCATTTTTTAATTTTTTAATTATTTTACTCAAAATTTTTAAATTTTAAAAAAAATTTACAGTTTAATTAATTAATTTTGATTATTTTATTAAAATAGTATATTTAAATAATAAATAAAAAATAAAAAATTAAATATAATAGACAGCGAAAATGTTACAGATGCGGTTGATTTTGTTGCAGATAACTTTGATATTGAAGAAGAATATTTCAATATTAAAACAATCTTTATTCCTTGAAACTAAATTTAATAGATAATGAAATTATTTTGTTATAAATTATTCAATTATATTATGTTGCAATTAGACTTTATAATTTTATACTATTTTATTATATATGATATCTATATTTAAAATTTAAATTTAAATTATCATATTGTAAATTTATTTATCATATGATATTTTTAAAATGTTTAAAATTAAAATTAAAATTATCAAATTGTGAATTTATTTATGATATGATATTTTTTTAAAATTTAAATTTTAGTTATATTTTGTAGAGATTGAGTCATCCGGTTTGACAAGTTTTATATTTATATAGTTTTATTATAAAGACTGGTCTATTCAACTGAGTTATCCGATTTAATTCGATTTAGTCATGCGGTTCGACCAATGACCCAGTGATTCGACTAATAAACCAGTGATCCAGTACCTTCACCAGTTTAATGTCCGATCCGATTTTTAAAACACTGCGTAGCATTACTAGTAAGGAAAACATTAAAAAAATAGAGAGTTAAGGGAAACTTTTCAGTGTATCTAAATGAATATAGAAATACTTTTAATCACATTAAACTTGTGTCATTCATATATGGAGAGATTATGAAACACTTGTGTAGAAAATAAATTTTGTATCATCAATATGAAATCTTAGTTATCCATTTTCAATATGAAATCTTCTTACACATCAATAATAATATGAGTAACATTTAAATAATCTTCTTACACATCAATTATAATATGAATAACATTTAAATAAGTGATCATATATTAAATTAGTATATTTATGACAAAATATCTCTTTTGATTCCTTAAGTTTATCTCAGAATCTATTTTAATCCCTTAAATTTAAAATGCTCTAAATTGATCATTTAAATGTTAAAAAAGGTTCGTGTTTGTCCTTTATGTCTGTCCCGTTAGTTAAAGTCAATGGATGCATAGATGTGACAAACACGTGTTTCATTTGTAATTGTCATTTGGAATATAATTTTGGAAGACTAAAATAGAAAAGAGAATGAAAATAGAAACGTTGAACTCATCGTAGTATCTTCAAGCAAACCCTAGCGCAACCATTGTCGTATCTCTAAGGTAAAGTTCATGTGAGCGAAGCGAAGGCATAATCGGATTGTCAAGGTGAAAGTGAAGATAACACTGCTTAGTAGAGATAGTTTGATCTCTATGTTACTGGAAATTTGTAATTTTTGTAGTTAGGGTTTTTTGGAACTCCATCTTTCTGAAATATTTGTTCTTCAATTCTATTTAGCGCATAGTCTGAAATGGATGAATTTTTGAACATTACAATCCACCTGGTCCAACAACTAAGTTGAATGCAGCCATAACTGTTATTTGTCCAACAACAAGACAGACAACACCTACTAAGAGATCCACACCAAACTGGAAACTTCAATTTAATGTCAGATTGTTGTTTAGTTTAGTTATGTTAAGCTTAGTTAAGTTGCAACTTGTTAAGTTAAGTTTGTCGTTGAACGTGTAATGTAAGGTATTTTGAACCTGTAATGTAAGGTGTTTAGAACCTGTAATGTTGTTATCTTGAACATGTGTTTTGTCTGAACTTGTAATGTCTGGATTTTGGTGGTTCAAACCACATTATAATGAAATATTGTTGTTAGCTTTTGTTCAATTGATTGTCTATATGTTTGAGTATAAACCAACTGATAAATAATGGTATAAACCAACTATGAATGAAAACACACATATTCAATTGAAAACACATATTGAAATGGAAACACATAAATTCTTAACAAAATGTTACAACTGACCCAAACTAATTCAAATTGATACAATTGTTACAACATTCTTCATATGACCACAACTAAAACAATATAAAACATTCTCTGCCAAGTTTTTTCCTGAATTCATCATCTTCTTAATTTGAATTTGTAAGTCTCTTATCTTTTGTTTCAGTCCATCATTTGTTTCCTTTAACAACTCAATTTTTGTTGCATCAAGTTAATTTTGAAGCTTCTCCAAGCTACTATTTTGCTTCTTCATAAACTGATCTTTCTCATCCACCACGTCATCATAGAACCATTGAAAATATCAAACGCCATCTTGTGTTACACCCTACGTAATTCATATTTCCCCTACAATGACGAAGTAATTTAATTTATTTCTTACTTAATAATGACGGCAACCCCAAAATTCGTGAAGGTTAAAGCCCTTCGAAGAAGAGCCATGTCTCCACAGCTACATATGGGATTTCATTGCGAATTTCCATCCAAACAACCACAACTCTTCACATTGGAGTCGTATGAACATTTCCCTAAGTTCGTTAATGATGATGACTTCATTTTTTCTCAAGCAATGTCAGTATCGAAAGGGAAGAAAAATATTGAAACCCTAGAATTTGGGGGAAATTTGGGTTGAAGGAAACAAAGTGGAATGATGGAACGAAGAATATGTATATGTAATTCACAACACCCTCCACGTAGACCAAACAAATGCCTATTTGAGCCAAATTGATGGAAAAGACTGTTGAGAACCTTCTTGAACATTTAAAGGATCTATTTGGAACTTTTTAAACTTAAGGGACCAAAATAGACCCCGAGATAAATTTAAGGGAGCAAAAAGAATATTTTGCCTACATTTATTCTAAATAAATTTAATTTAACATATTAATATCTTTGTTTTGTTTATTTTAATTAAACTATATATCCTTTGAACCATAAGAAATCATTACTTCTTTCCAATTTGAATTTTAAAAAAAGTTCACAAAAACTATTTGTTAGATTCATGGTTTTATGATTAGCATAAATTTTTCTAAAACATAGTTCTGAACTGATTTTAAGCAAGCTGTCACAACATCTTGACCAACTATCATGATAGGTTCTGCTTTCATGTATACTAGACAGATGTAGAGACATATGTCTTGATATTTTGGCCTATTATAGAGTAGGCGCTACTGTTATATTTCTTGACATATTAGATTTGATAACGTGAGGTCCTATTGGATATTTCTTAATGATTTTTGCAGGCCAAGAAGATTTTATTAGGAACAAGTGCAGGTTTGATTTGATTTCATAAAAAGGATCTTGGAGACTTTTTAGGAAACTTTGAATATTTGTTCCTATTTTGTGTGAAGATCTTGCCGCTGATTTAAAATAGAAGATTGGATTTGATTAAAGAGTCCAAGCCCATTCTGCAAGAGTCTATAAATCAGGACTTGCTAAACCTAAAATTGCAAGCATTCACATTGAAGAAACTATGCGTGCATAAGGGTTTAGGGTTTTGGGAGTCTTTTAGATTTTTTGTGTGTTCTTTGTATGTCACTCATGTATCTTTCATACACTAAGGTTGGTTGATTATTTTTATTTTAAATTTTTTAAGCAAAACTTAGTATTGTTCTCACTCACGGGCGTTTAAGCAAAGAGCTGGGTATTGTTTATTGGAAATGTAATCTTCTATTTGGTTCTTTTTTTACTGTAGGTATCACTGAGGTGATGAGATGCGGTTCTCATATCTAGGAGGCTCTTATGTAGAAATTGCATAGGATAGTGATTAGGTGATAAGTTGTAAACGGTGATTGTTTAGGATTTGAACTAATACTACTATAGTGAATTTCCTTCATGGTTTGGTAATCCTCAGAGTATGTCACATTGCACCGAACTAGGTTAACAATTAATTGTTTTCTTTTACCTTCTACAATTTAATTCTACATAGTGTCTATTTTTTATAAACGTTTTTGTCAACAGATGATATCATATCATTTGTCCTAATATTGTGTTTTGTGTTGAGACATTAATCTTGACATCTATTTTGTAAGTGCCATAATTTCAATTGGCATAAGACCAGACACTTTATTATGTTTATTGGTGAGCTCCGTGGGGACTATTTCCAGTACTATGGACAAGGAAGGATGATACAACAATAGGCCATCTCTGTTAGATGGTTCGTATTATGACTGGTGGAAGGTTAGAATGATGAATTTTATGATATCCATGTGCAATAGAGCTTGGAAAGGATAAGATCATCCTGTTAATAAGGAAAAAATGAGAATGTGTCCTTGAAGCCCGAGGAAGATTGGTCTGATGAGGATGGTAAATTAGCTATTGTAAACTCTAAGGCTTTGAATGCTCAATTCAATGGAGTTGACAATGATGTTTTCAGGTTGATTAATACATGTATTGTAGCCAAGGATGCTTGGGAACTTCTTAGGATAACTCATGAAGGTACATCTAAAGTGAAGATGTCAACACTTCAGCTTCTCACTACTAAATTTGAGAACCTAATGATGAATAATGATGCGACCATCCAGGACTATCATATGAAGGTTCTTGAAATAGAAAATGCATCATCTAATGTCTTAAGAGGAAAGATGTCAAGAAAGAATCTTGTTAGAAAGATTCTTAAGTATTTACCTATGAAATTTGACATGAAGGTAACAGCTATTGAATATGCTCAAGACATCAAAGACATGAGAGTTGATGAACTTGTTGGTTTACTTCAAACTTTTGAATTGACTATTAGTGACAAGTCTGAGAAAAAGAACAAGAGCATAACTTTTGTTTCTAATACTGAAGATGAAGAGGAACAAACTGATCTGGATACTGATGAAGGATTTTCCAATATCATTGTGTTACTTGGAAAACAATTCAATAGAATTCTAAAAAGAATGGACAGAAGAGGAAGACCAAATAATGGGAACATCTCTTCTGACATCAGGAATGATGAGGATTTTCAGAAAAATACCAGAATTGAAGACAAATCCAATCAAAGCAAAGAGATTTAATGTCATAACTGTGAAGGTTTTGGAAATATTAGGCCATAATGTCCCAACTTTCTCAAGAATCAGAAAAGGGCTTTATTGTATCTTGGTCTGATGATGATTAGTCAGAAGATGAACCTAACACAAAGACTGCCAAACTTGTGATGGCTCTTTCTGGTAGATGGGAAGATGAAGTATAAGTTTGTGATGAGAATAATCTCCATGAAGATATGGATGTATCCTACAGCGATAATTTTGATAGGTGTGAGGAAATTCTTAAGATAGAATAAAATCAGAGAAAGCTCATATATGAGTTGGAGAATGAAAATAAGAAGCTTCCATGAATTGTTTCTCATCTTCAAAGTGAGGTAACTCTCTTAAATTGTAAGCTTAATAACATGATATATTCTTTTAGAATAATAAGAAATAGAACTGATATGATGAAAGAAAATGAAGATACAGAGGTTAATCATTCATTTGATAATCAACAAAATAAAAGAACTATAGAAAAGTTCTTTCATTCTGAAACGAACTGATCAACATGTCCAACCAATTATTACAACATCCGAGAAGACATGATATATATTCATTCAAATATCAATCCTCAACTTGGAGATGTAATTACTGTAGTGAGTATGGTCATATAAAGCCTTTTTTTAATTATTTGGAGATCAAAAGTATTTGGTTCAATCTAAGGCTAATCAAGTGAGTAGAAAAGGGAAATGTTAATGATATAGATGTTAACCTTATTGCTCATACTTCCTTAAAAGACTCAATTAGTGAAGACTTGTACTTTGACATTGGATGCTCTAGACATATAACAGGGTTCCTGAACTTATTGGTGGATTTCAAATATCATCCCACAAGTTCTGTCAGATTTGGTGATGGGTTTAAAGGTGAAATTGAAGGAGTTTAAAGATTTATGTGTGTTGGTTGTCCTAGTTTAGAATATGTTCTTTTTGTGAAAGGATTAACTGATAATATTATTATTATTAGTCAATTATGTGACCAAGGACTGTTAGTTTACTTCTCAAAGTCAGAATGTCTGGTCAAAGATGAAAAAGATGATCTTCTGATGAAGGGCATTAGGTCTAAAGACAACTGTTATCTGTGGGAATCTCAAATAACTACTTATTCTTCTATATGTTTGATAACCAATAAATATGAAGTAAAGATATGGAACCAAAAGCTTGGAAACCTTCATCTGAATGGAATGAAGGAAATCTTATCTGAATTAGCTATCAAGGAAATGCCTGTTGCACCCTAAAATTTTCCCCATGAGTTTCAACCATGTGTAACTTATGCTTCATTTTCATTTGCGTCTCCACATACATTTTCATCTGCATCACAACCATTCACAGCATGTTATTTTAGCACATAAGATCATAGGCTCACCTCTCAAGAGATTGTATCATCATGATCATTTTCTTCAAATTTTCTTCAAGTGGTTAAGGTTTCATCATTGGTTCATCAGTTGATTTGAAGTAAACTAGGGTTTTGGCATTCATCAGAGAAAATCAAGAATTAGGGTTTATAGGTTTAAGCCTTAAGGGATCTTCACTCAAAGTACACCAACAATGTTATTTCACGGCTTCAAGTTATTTCAATTTCCTTACAATCACAAGACTCCATTGATTGTAGAAGATTTTTGGTTCATATAAGAAAAGTCAACTACAAAGTCAAACTTTGACTTTTTGGTCAAACAAAGGTGTATTAAGTCAAGAATCATGGAAACATGACTGGTGTCATCATTTAATCATTTAATTAATAAATGAAGAAAAAGATTCAAAAATCATGAATTGGATTTGAAAATTTCACCAAGTGTAGTGAAATTCCATGTGTAAAATATCATACTTTGCAAAGTCATAACTTCTTCATCAAGCCATCATTTTTCATGCTCTAATGCTCAACTTGAAGAGAATGGCAAATTCTAAAACTTTGTAAGTGTGGAGTGATCCTAAAAATGCTTATATTAAGAGATACGAGCCCATGAAGTCATGATACTTTTTATCCAACACTTAGAAATTTTTTCAAACAGTTTTGATTAGTTTTTTTATCTCAACTTCTTGAGCAATTTTCACCAAGATCCAGGATGATTCAAGGAAATTGTTCAACTTGAAAGTTGTAGATGTTGTTTCAAAATTTCCAGAATGTCCAAGAGCATAAATTTATCATGCTTGGCTAGGAGATTCGAAGAGATGGAGTTAGAAATTTTTGCTAGAATTAGAAGTCATTTCTTTGATAACCATAAGACCAAATCCTCATGCCATGCTTAGAGATCTCACTTTTCAGGCCTCTAAACCATAAATCTTGCCATAATTAGAAGATTACACACTCTTTTTGGCTATTATCCAATTGATTCAAGCCTTATCCAAAGTACAATGCCATTTTTGGAACTAAAGGTAACACTTCCATTCTTGTAAAGTGGCTTTAATCACAAAGTCCACTCTTCTTGAGTTCCCAACTTGTTGCATCTGAGTACAAGCAATCTCAAAAGAAGAAGCAAGCTCCATACACCCAACAACTCCAAAGTACACTTGTACTTGAACATTGGAACCATCGAAATTCATCAAAACTCGATTTTTCATTTTCAACCAAACCATAAATTGTTATCTCAAGAATATGGTTACTTTAATCTCTCAACATTTTGCCTATAAATAGAGATATCATTTGCAAGCCAAAATACAAATTCACAAGCCCATAAAGGCCCTCAAACTCTCCCAAGTCAGAATTGGTAAAAACACTCCATGTTTGAACCTTGAAGTCCAAATCTTTGAAAATCGTCAACCTTGCAACTTCTGTGCAAATCAACCATCCCCATATCTCATATACATCATATATAAGTGGTCCAAATCCCTATTTCACTTCTGTAATACCATTATCACCATCTTCCGTTTTAACTTTTGCATACTTGCAAGTTGACCTTGTCAGAGCATTCCACCCACTCTCAAAGCAGAGTAAGGATTTCAATACATTCAAAAAGGTCAAGGGAAGCTAACCATATCATTCATTTGCATCTAGAGCTTCTAGAATAGGCGTTGGACTTTCTCCAACTTGGTAAGAATTTCAAACTTTGAACTCCTTATATGTGCATTATTTGTGCATATATTCTGAAGAAAAATGTAGATATGATATCTATAAATCCAACCATGTAATTAGTTTTCATTGATTTCGTATGTGTAATGAGAATCATGTCTCTAAAATTTTCTAGGGTTCGTTTGTTACTTATGAAATTTGTGTTCATATTCGGTTTACAACTTAAATAAGTTAAACCATTGAATTCCTTGTTCAATTTTAGGAAACTTTCATGTTTAAAGTTTCTGAAATGGTTTAGATTTGAGAGTTTTAAAAATTTGACAATGGAGTTGTTGTCGTTGGTGTCGCAACGAAGAAGAAGGACATAACGCCAATTTTCTATTTTTAAATTTGAGTATATATATATATATATATATATATATATATATATATATATATATATATATATATGGTGTTTAAGCTAATAGATGTATCACCACCCCGGTGGTTAAAACGCGCTTCTGTCACCCTTAGATCTAGGGTTTGAATCCCCATCGCCCCAGACCTTTTGGTTATGTTTTTTTAACATGTTCAGACACTTGTTTTCAAATATATTTGTGTGTTCACATTGCTTGCCAGCCTTTTAACCATTGAGAGGGAGGGCACAAGTTCAGCCCCTTCAGGCCCCATTCTATTTTTTTATCACTTGTTTTCTTTTAAATTTTTTTCCACCATCTTCATTTAATTATTTATTCAAGAAAATTAACTTATTTCAAGATTATTTTTTTGCATATTTCTAATTGATAATCCTTATTTTATGAATGCTAAAAAATATCACAACAATATTTTTTATTTCACCATTTTCTAATTAAATCAAGATAGGTACTTTTTAGGTTTTTAAAAGGGCTTTCCTTGATCTTTGGATCAATTTCTCAACTTTGATCACAAAGCTTGATCTTACCATGAATAGATTTTGATTATCATTTGACATCTTGACTCTTGAGTAAGAACTTCATGATATCTTGAGCCATTTTAGGGGCTTTCTCATGCAAAATTCACACTAAATCATGAAACGTGTTCAAAAATCAAAAGCTATGTTCCATGACTTTCATTGTGATTGTGATGCATACATTTGTTTCAAACATCCAATTCATCCATGTTTTCATAAGCTTGTCTTACTTTTGAATATATTTCCTTCGTAAACTCCTTTAAAGCATAAACCATACAACATCAAAAACATGCTTTCAACTTTCACTCTTTTGTGACAACTTTTACCAAATAAAATCCATGGATTCTCATCCACTTGTATGATCATTGATTGTATAAATAAAATGTGCCCTTAGACTTACTTGGTTCATTTTAAATTATTGATGAAACTAGAACCAAGATAGACAATAGGATTTCAATCCAAGCATGGCACCATTAGGGTAGAATTTCCCCCATAATCCAAACCCTACGTCCAAACTTTGCATGACAACTTTATGATAAAAAAGTCTCCCCATTAGAATTTTCTTTTCCTTTTACATTGTATCATTAATACTAAAATATTTCTCAATCAAAAATCCAAAAACACTTACCAATATTCAAAACCCTTTTCAAAACTAAAGGTATGAAGGTGATAGGTGTCTCCTTGGATGAGGGTCCACTTAAAACCTTCTTCCTAATAGATTCAGAAGCATTTAGGTAATGAATTATGTATTATTCTTGGAGGAATCTTGTAAGCAACTCTGAGTATTGTTCTTGGATGAATCTTAGAAGCAAATCCGAGTATGTTAGTTAGTCAAGAGTCTTTACTGAACTTTATTTGAAAGGAGTATCTTTCAAGTAGTATGATGCGGTCACCAAAGGTTGTGGTTGTATATATCACGAAGGTGATTTAGGGAGTGAAATGAGTTTCTCCTAACTTGGATGAGTTTCTATGATAAAGATTGTATTGGGTAGTGATTAGGTAAAATGGAGATTACTTACCTGTAAATCTGAGGTTGTTTATATAAAGTAATACTACTGATAGTGTGATCTTCTTCCTGACTTGGTAACCCAAGAGTATGTGTTGTTGTATACCAAACATGGTCATCATATCCTTGTGTTATTATCATTCTACATTGTTCAATTTTTGTTTCTTGGATAATTGACATGTCGTATATAGGTGTTGAAACATATGTTATGACTTTGTGCTGATACAATTGTATATCAGTATGCTCTATTTTTTCTAGGTGTTTTTGCACAGAGAACTTTGTCTCAACATGTGTTAGGACATTTGTAATATGTATACCAGAATCTCAAGAGTTTTAAATATATGTCGTTTAGATGTGGGTTATACGAATATACTCTATTTAAAAGTTGTATTCTAAAATAACATTCTATAATGTCGTTTAGGGGAACCAACGATAAAACATATAACCAAATATCAAATTAGTGAGGAAATATGGTTAATGTTGAATTTTTTAAAATAAAACATTTTCATTGTTCCTTAACTAAAGAAACATTTATATGGTTTACTACTTTGCTTCGAAATTTAGTTTTAAATTCAGGAATTTAGAAAATTTATTTCACAAACTATTCATTAAATAAGAAACTAAAGTTAATGTTGTAGATTTTCCAAAATATGGAGAAAAATAATAAATTTATTGACAACTATATTAGTAGATTATGAAAGATAAATGCTAGATGTTTAAACATGATCCTTTAATATGTCTTAGTACAAAAAGTCACATCAAGTTTGAAAAAAGTCCCATGAAGTTTGAACTATGATGTTTAAAGTAAAACGGTAAGGAAGATATTATGAGAAGGATAGAGAAAATAAACCTTGAAAAAGAGAAAATAAAGAAAGCGATAAGGATTCCTAAAAAAGATAGAGGCTTTTACATGATTGTAATTTAGAGCAAGGAGAAATTATATGATCCTAATAATGAAATAAATTATCATAATATTAATCTAACTCAATTGAAACTTGACCCACAGAGTCAAACACCTATTCAAGTTTCAATAAACAAAAAATATGATTTGATATTAATAATGATCACCAAAATTTTGATATTTTGTCGAAATATGAATAAACACTTTGAATGGAGGCTTTAAAACCCCTTATCCTAAACAAATAAGAGGGAGAAAATCTCATAAAATGCATAACATAGTTGATCATCACATTAATTCATATTTTTTCCAAGGATACGATTTAAAAGGTCATGTATCCTCTCATTATAATATCAAAGAATTATCGTATCCACATGGGTTTCATGTTTACTAACATAGTTAAGTATATTTATATATTTCTAAGTATAGTTGAGAGATTAGTTTTTTTTTAGCTCAAATAACATAAAATTGCAATAAAGTGTGATCAAAGTGAAGAAAATGTGTTTGGAATCAAACATCCTAAACTAACTATTTCAAGTAGGTTCTTCTTCGGTTATACAATTTCAATTTTTCCGGTATATCTCTACCTATTATTTAACGTATGTTTTAAATCACAATAAATGACGCGAGATCTACTGAATTTATTAACTTTTGATTCCTCATTTAGTTAGTTATAATTTAATAGTTATGATTTAATAATGATCAGTGGCTTAAACCTAACCCTATTCCTAACATATAGAAATTAAATATATTGTAATTCCATATCCTTTAAGTAGAAAACCTATTCCTGAAATTTTCTAAATCAAAAGATCGATTTCAAAGTCTAACACTAAAAAGTATTAAGAATGAAAAAAAATAAGAGTCTTAAAATATCGAACACAAGAGTTCAGATAACTATCTCAAACAAGGTATTTACGAGAAAATCATAATGACTTCATTAGATTCTAAAAACATGAAACTCATCAACTAATGTTTTTGGTAGTTAACAAGAAGATGAAAAGATGAAAGAAGCATATGAGTTTGAATCCTCATGGTTGAAGCCTCTACATTGCTTTCTGATATAATTTGGGTTCCTTCTTGCATTTATTTATTTTCAATCTAGATAATTATGCTTAATCATTATATAAGGCCTTCTAATTATGGTTTCTGATAGGGTACTTCCTCTAGATGAAAACGAAATGTGACTCATCTTGCAAGCTAATACTTTTTCTATTATATACATAAATTATAGGATTTTTAATTGATTTCTTACAAAAACTTAATAAATACCTTTATTACACTATTTAAGAAGGTAAAAATGTGTTTTGTGACAAGATTAAAGCGCCAATGAAAGTAGATGATGATTATGTCTATATGGCTGCATATTTTTATTGAACATAATTGTTGTGTTTACAGAAGAAAACACATTGTTGTCCTGATAGAGAAATTCAAAGAGTAAATATCAAACAATATTTATTAAAGAATAATATCCTTGATGCAGCTTTGTGTTTGACAAATTTGTTTCACAAGCCTTTGAGATATTTGAATAAAAGCAACAACTTCCACACAAGATATATGAAAGTACTAAAATTTGTGAAATATATAGAAAACTTTTAATTATACAAGGAATTATTTAACTCATATAGAGGGAAAAAAAACCACACCCCTCCTTGCAATGTTCCTATAAGGAAAAGGTTAAAAGAATATACGTTGAGAATGTCAAACACAAAGGGAAGCCCCCAGATAAATAGTTAATATTTCCAAAGGATTACTTCAAATATTAACAAGTAACTACTTAATAAATCCTATTAATATGATTTAATTAATAAACCCTTAATAAATTCAAACCATGATGAAAAGTGGCTTAAAATAAGTAAAAAACTAAAATGCTGGTGCTTGGATTTGAACCCATTAACAGCTACTTTTCACAACATTTGAAATTCCATGTGGTTAAAAGGGAGGCCTTCCTACTTTTCACCATGGTTGTTATTAAGAATCGTAGTAAAAATTATTTTAATAAAAAAATATAGGTGCTTAAATGTCTTATATTATTTTAGTTGATTAAATAGTCGAGATAATAACATGTTACGAAAGATAAATTTTATAATAGTGATAATTTCTTTTTGAAACTACGTCATAACACTTCTCTTGACATCACAGTTTTCGCCGTTCCACAACATCATTCTCTCCTACTGTTATTTGTGGACATGTAGTAACTATTTATGTTTTATTTCTAGTTCATTCATTTTGTTTATGTTTCCTTGCTTTAGTTTCATTTCATATAAAGGTTTAATTTCAACGGTACCAAAAGGAGAAGATATTATGAGAGCAGAAGAAATTGAAAGAGATGGATCTGGGTATTGGAAGATGAATCATACCTGCTTAGATTTTTGGAGGAGCCTTAAGCACTAGGTTGGATTAGTACATTAGATACATAGGACAAAAAAAATGAGTTTGAAGATCACATCTTCACCTAAAAAATTTAATGCATTGGATTTATGAATCTTCTCAATTATTTGTACTAAACATCCACTATTACATATTGTGTGGGATTTAGGAGTGTTCATGGTAAGTTTGAAAAATCTTATCCATAAAAATCATCCGAATCGTAAATAGTAGAATATGTGGTCCGATTGATTTTAAAAATAAAATCAAACCAAAACAAAAGCGGTTTGAAATAATTTGTTTTTTATAAACTTTTTTTTTGTATACTCAACAATAAACAAATAACAAGTCATTCATACATTTAATATTGCCAAATAATAAGTCTTTCATACAACACCAAATGTTAAATAAGACTGTGTGGAATTTTTCCTCTTATACATCTCCTTATAAAATCATACATTTAACAAACACCAAATAACAAATCTTTCATACAACACAAAATGTGACAATACTGCTTTAATCAAATTAATACACTAATTAAATTAAAGCTTCATGTTTGTTCACAATACTGCTTCTTGTTTCTTCATAATAATGCATGCTTCCCTTTTCTTCTAGCTTCTTGTTTGTTCACAAAGAAAATGCAGAATTTAGTCATAATCATGGGCTAGAAGTATTAAGTAAAAATTAATTGAAGATTATTGGAATTATAAGTAATGCACAAGTTAAGTAATTAATGGACCAAACACTATGCCAAAAAGAAACTTAGACAACGCATTTGTTTTTTCCAGAAAGCGCTGCCTAAAGAAAAAAAACACGGAAAAGGTACGGAAGATACAACAAAAACGCTGCCTAAGAGGGGGTCTTAGACAGCGTTTGGCCTTAGACAGCTCTTTAGAAAAACGCTGCTAAAGGACCCCCTTAGAAAGCGCTTTTTTGAAAGCGTTGTCAAAGCTTATTTAGAAAGCTCTGCTAGAGACCCCTCCTTAAACAACACTGTCCAAAAACGCTTTTTTGAACGTTATATCTTTACTCAAAATATCCTTTAACTTATATGATTATCAACGTCTATTCTTTAATATAATATGAGACTTTTAACTCATAATTAATACATCACAATTTATGTGGGGGTAAGAGAGGTGAAGTCGATTGAAAAAAATATATTAAATTAAGAGAGTGATAAATATTAATGAAAAAGATTGGACTAGACTGAAAAAATAGTAATAATGTAGGTAACATATATAAATGTTTGTCAAATGTTTGTCACGATATAAATATACCAATACATTTTCAAATACATTTTCTGATTATTATTATAAATAAAATCGACTTTTTTAGTTTATTTAAAAGCTTATATATAGGAATTAAATATACACTAAATATATTAATTATTAAATGAATTAAAAAATTTAATTAATTATAATTATGATTAATCGTGTAAGAATGTATCAAAGTGTTCGCGATTTTTACAATTTTAATAAATTATAATTTCTCCTAAAATTATATAAAAAAACATTATGTGGCCAATAAATTTTCCCCTTAGTTGAGATGAATATGATTGGCCAAAGTTCTAAATTCCAAATTTGCACCTCAATCTTCACACATGGGTAATCCAATAATTGGCCAAGCATGTTGAGTGACGAAGAAGAACTAGACATGGTGGTACTATTCCAAGTCTTTATACTTTCTAATTGGTTGAGATGATTAGTCAAACACTCAAGAAGTATTGGTTGGGTAACCGACTTTTTTATATACATATAAAAACATGTAACTGCTTTCACGCCACCAACACTGAATAGCATAAACTTGAATTCAATATGAGACACATAAAATAAGGGTAAGTGCCCCACACGCTGCTACTCACAAGTTTGCTTTCACACATAGAGGCAATAGCTAGAACAAATTGGTCGAATGGGACAAAGAAGCTGATCTAAAGATTCTGTTCAACCATAACATGACCTAGATTACCCAACAAAATTTTCAGTTGCCTATGTTTGGAGTTTTTGAAAACCTTCTTGTTTTTGCTTGTCTCCAATATCCATTCGTTGAGTGCCCTACTCTAAGATGATTTTGAAGATATCAATACATGGAGATATCATCCAAATAGTTTTATTTTTTTAATTTTTTTAATTTTGTCATTATTTTCATCTTTTTGTAGGGATAAAAGATGAGTAAATCTGTAAATATATTTGTATTTAAGATTTTAGAGAGCATGATTATGAAGGAGAAAAAAAAAAAAGAATCGAGTGGAAAGTATCGGAGAATTTTAGTTAGAAGAATTTTAAAGGATTTGTTTTTTTTATAATAAAAAAAATATTTTGAAAGAATTCAAAATTTATATTAAACAAGAATTTTGAAAATTTTAATTTAAATATCTTTTATGTTATTAGTATTCTGAAAAATTAATATCCATAAATATTTTTATTATTTTATTAAAATCATTTTATTAAATATTAATTTTATAATTTTTATAAAAAGTTTTCTTTCCCTCTTTTCAAACTCGCGGACAAAGAAGAAATGTCTTGCTAACTACTAATAATACGTTTAAGGATATTCTAGATATTTTTTAAGAATTCAAAATATAAATATTAAATATTAATTTTATAATTTTTATAAAAAATTTCCTTTCCCTCCTCTCAAACTCGCTGACAAGAAAAAAATGTCTTGCTAACTATTACTAGTATGTCTAAGGATATTCTAGACATTTTTTAAGAATTCAAAAGTATAAAAGAAATATTTGATTTAATTTTTGGTAGTAACATTGATTGAAATTATGGCATTAGAAGATCACACCTTCATTCAACTTCACATATCACATATCACATATCATATCATAGTCTACAGCAACATAAATTAATTCAGCCAATGTTTTTAAAAATAGAATACTACATCTCGCCTTATTTATAAAATAAGTTTATTTTTTAAAATTTTTAAATAATTAATATGTCCAATTTATTTAAATATATTGATTATTTAATAAATTTAATAAATAAATATTTTTTATAAAAATTTTAAAATATAATATTGACATCAACTACTACGATGCCTTTTTGTTTTTTTTTTAAATATTTTTAGTAAACATAAAAATTTTAGAAGATAAAAAATAAAATAAAATATATACTTTTTTAAACCCTCCATTCTTGAGAGAAAAGGTCATAGTAAGACTATATATGATTGAAGTGTTAAATAAATTATTTAATATTTGAATGCTTGCAATTGAGTGTTAAATGAGGTATTGAAAATGATGTAAATTAATTGATGTTGAAAAGATTAACATGTTGAATGAGAGGGAGTGAGAGTCACATACAATACTTTGTAAAATCTTATTAATTTTGTGATTATTTAAATTTTTAGTGTATTGTGAATGATGGTGAAATATGGTGTTGAATTTTATTAAACAAAATTATTGTAATGAATAAAAATTAAATGAATGTTAAATTATTATGTAGAAAAAAGAGAATACGATACAGAGGATAAAAAGTAAAAACAAAAAACAAGATGTTGAACAATAAAACCATTGTACATGATAAAATCCTTATTAACCAACTAAATCAAATTACTTACTTAAAATGAACTTATACTAGTATATGCCATAAAAAAAGTTTGTGTTTTAATGTTGTAATAAGAAATTCATAATTTTATGGATTTATTTTTCAATTTTCACAATTGTGAAAATCAATTTATCTATTCTATTAAAATAAAATAATTAAATGTGTTTACCGTTCTTTTAAATTCGATAAAAAATATTTTTTTAGTTTTCTAATTCTAAAACCATTGTTATGTCCCCTATTTTACAACATTCTTTTAGAGCAATATCTCAATTCATTTCATTAATAAAAAATTGTTCGATACAAGAAGAAGATATAATTAACTCACAAGAGAGTGAACAACCATATTCGCTTGACGTTTAACAAATTTTACCTCAAAGTTTGGAAAATTAAAGAGCAAACTAGAAATAGATTTAATAATGGTACTAACCTTCGAGTCACTCTTAATGTTGTTATGGATGTTTGAACTACTCTTTGAGAATCACTTTCGAAAGTAACAAACTCCAAATGTGAAGATATAGCTTTTAGGACCACCTTCTTTAAAACAAGGGTTTCGGCTTCAATGACTAAAAGAATTTCAAGATTCTAAACTACACCTGCATAAACAAAGCGCCAAGATGATTTCGAACACACCACCCTCTATTGATAGTACCATTATTATTATTAAAAGTTGCATTCACGTTACACTTTAAACCACCCTCTGGAGGAGGGCTCCACTCTAGAACATGATGAGAAGATGTATTGGGCACGGTATCTTCTTAAGCCTGAAATGCTTCTTCCTTTTGATTATGCCAGATAAAAACATTCATATTTTTCCACAAAATATTTAACATAATAGCAAATTTACTAGCTACCTTTCCATCCTCCTTCTTACAAATATCAAAAATTAAAGTTTTGACAACTTGAAATAAATGGATACGAGATGCTATAACATTATGCAAATCTGCTGCTCGCCAACACTAATTAGTCTCTCTACAATCTATAAATAAATGTCAATCATCCTCGGTATGATGACCACAAAGCTGACATCCAACCGAACACAAGACAAAATAATGTCGAAGCCTCACATGAGTTGGAAGGCAGCCTCGACAAATTCTCCACAACAAATACTTAACTCTAGACGGCGCTTTTATGTTCCACAAACAATCTCTTTCCTCCTCTCCACCAAACTCCGTTTTACTCCTATAAGCATTACTCCTATAAACATATAGATTTTTTTTTAGTCTATGCCATTTTTGTTGATTTATAAGAACAATAATGATGTCATGAAATATGATTCTTTGGTGTTAACATTCTCCATGCAGTTACACAGCTAGAATGTTGTTGACGGTCTGATTTCAATTTAATATTTTTAAATAATATATATTTAATATTTATTATATACTTAAATATTATTATTATTATTAAAAACAGTTAGATTTGAATCAAACGACTGGAAAATGTGATTGCATGAGTGCGTCAATTTATTTAGGGAAGCAAATCATGATTTCTCCAATCTCCATTTTTTCATTGAGTTTTAGCAATAATCTCGTTGTAATTCAACTTTAAATAAAACCTACTCGTAATTTTCCCAAAGCAATGGTACACTTTTACATTGGATTCAACTACTTAATTGTGCCACTTTACAACCATGTTAATCACGTTATCACTCAATCAAAGACGTGTTTTGAGTTTGGTAGGCAAAACACTTGCCAATTAGTGAGGTAATAGGTAACTATGGTTGATCCTAAATATGAATTGGGTAGACTGTAGAGTAACGTTTGTAAGGTTAGGTTAATGTCAATTCTTCATTCATTTATCTAGTTGGGTTCATGCACACCTTAAAGACAACTCCCCTTTTGCACATGACCATCTTTCCGTCACAAATCACAATTAAAAAATCTAGAAACCCATTAATATCCCAAACAAGAAAAATCACATAACATAATCCGAATTGACAATTTTACCCTTCCTTGAAAATAACCCCAAATTCACACAATTGACATGATTCTATCTTTTTCTTATCTTTACCATTACCATAAAGTTAAATATCAAGCAACACTTTTCTCTAACCATACATCATCAAAATTGACATTCACAATAGAAATCAAAATAAAGTAGAATAAAAAACAACAACTTGTTAAGATCTACAATATTATATTTGAATTTACATGTCATAAATTTACAATAATAACAAACCAGAAAAAGGGTCTACATTACATAATTGCCTTTGGAGTTATGAAGAGACCAATGCAACAAAAAAAACTATATGAACAAAATCATCTTCACAATTCAAATGACAAATCCAGTTTCTGATGGACCTTTCAAATATTAACTTTTATTTCCTATTTCAAGATTTTGTTCGGTAGCTATACAGAGATATCAGAGAGACTAAACATCGTATATAACGGACTTCGAGAAAAAAACATAAGAATATTCACATTAAAAAGAAGAAGAAAAAAAAAACAAATTCAACAATAAGCCAACCGTTGATTAACACGATCTCTGAGAATTCCGTTATACAAAGCAACTCTATTCGCAGGCATTCCATTTCCGCCATTACAGTTTCTCGAAACCTTCGATCTTGAATTCATCTTCAACAAATGCTGCTTTCTATACTCTTCTCCATCTCTACACGTATCCATAACATCTTCCGCAAAACGAACTCTTTTCTTCTTCTTCTTCGTTTTCTTTCCACCGGAGGATATACAAGATCGTAGAATTGGAGGGTGGGATGAGAATTGGGTTGGTGGGAGGGATTTCTGGAGACGGAGGGCGAGGAGGATGACGGTGCCGGAGACAGCCATGGCAGTGGCGAAGACGGCGCCTTGGGCGGTTGTGATTGAAGACATGGTGTTTGATGAAAAGAGTGAAAGAAAAGACAGAGAGGTTTGTTTTTGGTGTTTGATGGAAATTAAGAAAAGTGAAAGTGGTGAAGTCTCATATTTGCAGCAGGTTTTGAATATTATAGTCAAATCAATTGAGAGACACATTCTTTTATTTATACTATAGGAAAATCTTAAATAGAGGGCAAAAATAAAAAAGTGATACAATTAGTCTAGACTTTTTATAAAATTAAAATTAAAATGAATTTAGTCTAAATTTATTCTAAATACTTTACTTTTTTATTTTTGTTTTATTTAAGTCCAGAAAAACTACTTGGTATTTTGGCACATGTATTTGTTTGATTCATTGATTTATTTTGTAATACCAATAGTATAATATTAATAAAAAGTTTTACTAAAAATAATGTATTAATTGGAAGTTGGAATTTACTTTTAGGATTTAATGAAAGTTTGGCATTATCTTTTTTATGTGAAAAAGATAAGAAAGATATGGCATGACATATTGTTTTATCATAATTCAATTCATTAGAAAGCCATTGAATGTAATAAGTTTATTTGTACAATTATCTTATTTTAGTTCAAAAAAATTACCATTTATAAATTGTATAAAAAAAATTGAACTAATCCAGGAAATAGTCTAGAATTTGGTTTGATAGTTAAATTGTTAACTTAATTTCATGAATCAAATGAAATGAATATGAAATAAGTAAGTTTGTTATCTAAATGAGTTGAATATGTTATAGGGGTATTTAGATTGACAGTGAACAAAATTGATTCTAATAGAATTGAGTTTGGTAGAATTGATTTTATCATAATTGAGTTTAACATAATTGATTTATATTTGAATACATTTATGTAAAACTGAGTTGAACAATAAATTTTAATATAAAAATCACCCATAGTCAATTATGGATAAAGATGTCAATTTATACCTGTTAGTGGGGATTCTCAGGGGAATTCCCCGTTTGGGGCTCAAAAGATGGAGAATTTTCTCCCGCGGGAACGTGGATGGGAAATAAAGTTTCCCAAAGCACATTGGGGATGAGGATGGCGAACATATCCCCGCTCCGTAGTGTCTCCGCCCTGCACTATAATTCCATAATATCGTTAATTAATATATAGTTTAACATTTCTATATTGGTTTATTTATCATTTCAAATAATTTGTTAGTAAAAGAGAGAGATCTAAATGACTATTTTAATTTTTTTAAGTTTGAAAACTTTGTGTTCATGAATCTCAAGATTAAATATTGTTAAAATAATATATTTATTGTAGATGATTAGTTTACTAATTTATTGTCGTTAATTTTTGAATTTTTCTATTAAATTAGTTAAAAATAATGAGTAAAAATTTATGTTTATAGATATCTGCAGAAACCATGGGGATCCGCGGGGACGAGGATGGGGGATCCTTGTGGCGGGGATCCAATACGAGTGTTTACTGTAGAAAATGGTAAACAACCGCTGGTCCTCCCTAGGTCCTAAAACTAAGGGTTACTTGCAAGATCGATCAGTTGATCTTAAGACACGTGCTAAGATTTGATATATTATATTGATTATGCAGAAAAAGACCTTGGCCAAGAAACGGTTTTCAGAGACCAAGGGAAACAGTACAATGGCTTTCCACACAGACAGAATTTCGACTACCTGCTAACCGATTACAGGTGCTGGATAAACAAGACTCAAACGAACACTAATTGGTGACTCGTGACCAACGATTGACGTTGAAGTGTTTAGTGAAGAAATCGTTCGAAATGAAGTAGGAGTAAACAAACAGTAAAGATAAACTTAAACATAAATTGATTGCATTAAAAGTAAAGATGGTGATTCACGTACATCGAAGGCTCAATGACTCTTTCTTCCTTTAGCGCGGAATTGGGCAGAATTTTGGTAAGCAATTTGAGGATACGAGTGAACACCCCAAAATTCTAACTGATTGACTTATTTATAATATTTTTACAAAATAACTGTTAAGAGTAATCAACGGACGAGATTCAACCTAAAGAAAACTGCTACACATGATTTCGCCATTCATTTAGCGCTTCGGCAACCACGATCTTCTGAAGTAATTGCCCATGATCTCCATATTATGACTCTTTCCCGTTTCGTGACTTCAGAAAAGGATAACTGCTTCTGGTTTCGATATACCTTTAGGAAATTATAATATTTCCTAAGTCCCTTGGTCTACATCTTCGACAGCATCCATCCTTCGACCAATTCCTTCATTTGACCTAAACTATGTCAAAATCGACCAACACTCATCCTTTATCCATCTTGTCGATGTGGTTTGTCTTCGACGCATTTGTCTTGTTTATTTCTTCTGTCTGCATACAATAGCACAACATCTTTCAACAACATCTTCTAGCAACCTACAGAAAGTTGTCCTAAGTAAACTCACGCTGCCAAATAAAAAGTCAATTTTTGTAAAGTAGCTTACTATTCATTGAGCTTAATTTTTGTGTAAACTTCACTTAGTGAAGAACAACTTTTCTAGAAGCACTTTTGTACACAGTCAATCAGAATTTAACATTCTGATAGTTGTTCCTTGAGAAGACCAGTTTGGGTCAGAATTCTTGAGAGGGCTAGGACTAGTTGAGTCTTAGAGGTGTTAGTCACAACGGTTGGTTGTGCGGTTTGTTCCTTGAGAAGACCAGTTGGGTCAGAATTCTTGAGAGGGCTAGGACTAGTGATTCTTAGAGGAAGTTAGTCACACCGGTTGAGTAGTGCAATCTTTAATTGTTGATTATAGTGGATTAAGTCCTCGTTGAGAGAGGCGGAATCACCTTGGCGGATGGACTGGAGTAGTCTGAGTGTCAAACGAACCAAGATAAAAATACTTGAGTATTTTATTTGTTTTTTTGGGTTAAAGAGTCAAAAAGAAAGAAAAACTTATTCAACCCCCCCTTCTAAGTGTTTTTCCAAGCCTTCACGTGGGATGCTAATACCTTCCCCTCGTGTAATAGACTCTCTTACCCCGATCTCTCAGTCGTAAAACCGCGATTTCTCCCCTCTCAGGTCTACACCTTTCCTCTCGCGGGATAAAAAATGTTCGATGACGACTTCATTGATATTCTTATCGGATGATATTCGGCCAGTTGTTTCACATACAACAACAGTTGTATTAAATAATTATTGTTGTATGTATTTTAATAACATATAAAAATACAACAATAGAACAAGAACAACAATAACAACAAGATTCGAACTCATAACTATGCACTAAATACAACAATAGTTGTATTAAACAATCGTTGTTGTATGTATTTTAATAAAATAAAAAAAAATGAATAAACAATAGGAATATCATTTCCTTTTTTAATAATTCTTTGTCTTTATCAAAACTTTATATCAATATAAGCTTTTCTTCAAAACATCCTCATTTTTAATGATGACAAAACATTTGACATTTGTGTTTATGACTTCCTTAATTTAAAAAATACCCTCCCCCACTAAATTATATGCCTCTTCTTTAATTGTTGAATCCTTGAATTCTATATTCACATTGCCTTTTGTATTACCTCTATTTGAATTAAGACAAAGAGAAAACATGATACATACATTCTTCTCTCCCTTTTGAAATTATTAAAAAGAAGGGAAAAAGCCTAATATCATACACATAATCATACATGTAGCCGTACATAACCATACTCACAAGCATATGCCTAATTAAGTCTTGCATAATGGAACTCAAAGCAGTGCATACAAGAAAATAAACATGTCTTAAATATACAACAACATAAAAAGTGCAACAAGTTTTATAAAATACTAATAATGAAAGACAAACACTTATAAGCATAAAATAAGTCAAGAAAGTATGAGTTAATATAACATATGACTGAAAGTCAAACAAGTTTTATATGATGAACATTAAGTAATCATAGAACCATTAACATCTACCTTGAATTCTTTTAAGATCATCATGCAAGTGTAATTGATGAATATATGTTCTTCAAATATCGCTTTCATCCAAAATTCCAAGTTCTCTTATGATTTTGTAATAAAATTCTTTGGCAAAAGGTTTTGTGAAAATATCTGCCAACTAATCATGAGTGTCCATAAATGTTATTCCGACACCTCCTAAGAACGTGATCTCTTAGGAAATGATGTTGGATGCCTATGTGTTTAGTTCGGGAATGAATTATTGACTTCTTCGTCTAATTGATGGCACTTTTGATATCACATTTTAGGGGAATGCATCCTAGATTTAAGTCATGATAGCATATGTGTTGCATTAACCATAATATTTGAGCATAAAAACTTCCAGCTGCGATGTATTCTGCTTTTGCAGTACTAAGAGCAACGCAAACCTGATTTTTACATGACCAAAAAATTAGAGCATTACCAAGAGTGTGGCATGTTTCACTTATGATTTTTCTATCTGTTTTACAATATGCATAGTCCGGGTCATGATAACTTACTAAATAACATACACTACCTTTAGGATACCATAGGCCGACATTTGAGATTCCTTTCAAATACTTCAAGATCCTCTTTACAAAAGGGAGATCGGATTCGATTAGACACAATTGGTAGCAGGCACATAAACATGCACTAAACATTATATCAGGACGACTAACAGATAGATAAAGTAATGATCTGATCATACCTAGATATTTTATCATGCTTATTGGTGTATCAGACTCATCTTGATTCACACATGTACTTGAGATCATTAGAGTGGCAATCACTTTGCAATTATCCATGTCAAATATGTTAAAAAATTATTTGCAAGATTTTGATTGATTGATGACTATGCCATTATTTGTTTGCTTTATTTGCAACTCAAGGAAATAGTTTAATTTCCTCTGTCATGGATATCTCAAATTCTCCTTGCATCATTTTTTTGATTTCTTCACATAAGTATTCATTTGTGGATCCAAAGAGTATGTCGTCTACATAGATTTACACCAATAGTTTACATTCATTAATTATTTTGATAAAGAGTGTTGTATCAACCTTTTCTTTTTTGAAGCCTCTTTCACAAAGGAAGTTGCTTTGTTGATCATACTATACCCTTGGTGCTTGCTATAATCCATAGAGAGCTTTATTGAGTTTGTACACATGTGAGGGGTTCTTGAAATCTTCAAATCCCGGAGGTTAAATTACATAAACTTCAAAAATATAACCGTTCAAGAATGCATTTTTGACATCCATATGATACAGTTGAAAATTCAAAAAACAAGCATATGCCAACAATAATCTAATAGATTTTAGTCTATCAACAGAAGCAAAGATTTCATCAAAGTCTATTCATTCTTCTTTATTGTAACCTTGGGCAACTAATCTAGCTTTATTTCTAATGATGATACCATTTTCATCTAGCTTATTTTTTTTAAACCTATTTAGTGCCAATAATATGCTTATCTTTTGGTCTTGGAACTAAATCTCAAACTTTGGGTCTTTCAAATTGATTCAGTTTCCTTTGCATAGCTAGAATCCATTGATCATCATCTAAGACGTCTTTAGCTTTAGAAGGTTCGGTTTGAGAAATAAATGTTAAATTTAAACATGCATATTTAAGATTAGGACGAGTGAATACTTCTTTGTCAATGTCACCAATGATGTTGTCAATTGGGTTATCTATATGAGTCCTACATTCTTGAGGTAGATTGTTGTGATCTTTTACTTGTTGTAATCCTTCATCTTGTTGTCTTGTTTGTTCAACATGATCATCTAGTTGAATTTTAATTTCTTCTTCAATATCTTCATTTTAATCTTCATTTCTTTGTCTTTTACTTTGCAGGAATTAACATTTTCCTTCTCTTCATTTATATTCTTTAGTAATGAAGAGATTAACGCTTTTGCCCTAGGATTCATCTCCTCATCCAACCAAACAAAATGACTATATTTCTTGTAATCTTGGAACTGAAAACGTGAATAGAGATGAAGCAAGATGAATAAATGATAGACTGTGAACTGAGTAAAACATAATAACATCAAAATATTATAGAAATTAAAACATACCTTATATTTCCCATGTGAACTACGACATGGGTTCACATTCGTCTATGTCATCATCAAAGGAGCATCAAGACCACGCTTACATTCATACCTAAAATGATATGATCTATTTCTATGATTGAAAATCGATTGTTGTAATATCTTACAACCAAGGTACAATGAAAATGAGCAAATAAAAAATGAAGAATATGAACAATCAAGGTGAGAAGAACATGAACATGACCAAGATGAATGAATCTTAACCCGTGAAGAGAAATTAATTTTCTGCAATTTTTAATCTTTAATGAATAAAAAAATCTAATTTTAATTGTATTAAATATATTTTTTAAAATAATTTATTTTTAAAATAAGTTAAAATTACTAACTTGAAAAAGTCAAGCTGTCACGTCAAAAATGAGAAGGTCACATCACATCTGCATAAATCAAAATGACCCAAAAAATCTCAAAAGAAATAAAAGGTAGGAAATGAAGATCAAAAACGAAAATCAACTAAATTAGAATCTATTAATCATATACACCATCTATGTTCCAAAAATTTGTAGAGTCCTCCATAGTCCATACAAGTGGTGTCAAACACAATTAATGACAGAGATTTATTTGGGATTTTTTTTGTTGCAATAACCATGTTATAAAAAAAACGCAAATAACCATGTATTGAAATTAATTACCCAAATAACCATGTTTCAAGTTTAACATACAAGCAGGAGCCACTCAAGATGGCGCCTCCATGTAAAAATTCTCCTAAAAGCCATCTTAGATGGCGCCTATTTGTAAATCACATGGGAAAAGCCATCTGAAGAGGAGTCAGAAGTTGCAACTTCTGAAGAGGAGTCAGAAGTTGCAATTTCTGAAGAGGAGTACTCCTGCACGTTACATATTGTGAGACTTATAATCTTGTATTTCAAAATTACAAGCAATGATTTAATGGCTTTTCAAATTACCAAAGGATGCCAGTGAATTCATGTTCTCTTCCCGTTGAAGCTTTCCAAACTTAGGCAGAGTTATATTTTGAAGCTTTAAAAACTAAAATAGAAAAAGGAAAATAGAAATGATTGAAAATTTCATTACTCACTTATCATTACAAGATGGGGCTAAGTTATATAGTTAGTAATAGAAATATCCTCTAATTAACTGTCTCTTATAACTTATTAATACCCTAACCTTATAACTAACTATTGAACGGAATGGTAAACAACTGTTATATTTTATTCCTCAGCTCTAAGGCTGGTATATATAGTAGTAATACAATAATGATAATTAATTCTCTCATTAATAGAGAATAAAGAAAAATAAAATAAAATAAATAGAAATAATGAAAAGGGAAATAAGATATTTTCCAACACCCCCCTCAAGTTGGTGCATAGATATCTATCATGCCCAATTTCTCTATCAAATGTTCAAAGGTTGGTCTTGCCAAACTTTTGGTTAGGATATCCGCAATTTGCTGATTTGAAGTCACAAAAGGGAGACATATGATTCCAGCATCTAACTTCTCTTTTATGAAGTGTCGATAAATCTCAATATGTTTGGTTCTGTCATGTTGAACTGGGTTATGAGCTATGCTAATGGCAACTTTACTGTCAGAGTATAATTTTAATGGAAGCTCAATTTTCATCTTAAGTTCTTCTAATACTCCAAGGATCCATAATCCTTCACAAATACGTTGAGACATAGCTCTAAACTCGGCTTCCGCACTACTTCTTGCTACAACTCCTTGTTTCTTACTCCTCCATGTCACAAGATTACCCCAAACATAGGTACAATATCCAGAGGTCGATCTTCTATCTGTGACTGAACCTGCCCAATCAGCATCGGTGAAGATAGACACATTTCTTTGAATAGTTTTCTTAAAATGTAAGCCTTTACCAGGATTTCCCTTCAAATATCTCAGTATCCTGTAGACTGCCTCAAGATGTTCCTCGTAAGGAGAATGCATAAACTGACTTACTACACTAACTGAGAAAGCAATATCAGGTCGGGTGTGTGCCAAATAAATCAGTTTTCCAACCAATCTCTGATATCTTCCAGTATCAACCGGAACATTTCCTTCTCCCCAAAGTTTAGCATTAGGATCCATAGGGGTATCTGCAGGACGACATCCACTCATTCCTATTTCTTTCAATAAGTCTAGAATGTATTTATGCTATGAAACCACAATACCATTCTTTGACCAAGCAACCTCCATACCAAGAAAATATCTAATGGATCCTAAGTCCTTGATCTCAAAGTCTGCTGCTAGTTTCTCTTTTACTCTAGCCATTTCAACTGTATCGTCTCCAGTAAGGACAATATCATCAACATATAGAATCAGGACAACAAATGTTCCATCTTGAGAGAACTTTGTGAACAAGGTGTGATCAGCCTGTCCTTGAATGTACCCTTGTTTCTTCATGGATTGAGTGAATTTTTCAAACCAAGCTCTAGGGGACTGTTTTAATCCATACAAAGACTTATTTAGTTTGCATACATTTGATCCAAATTTGTTTTCAAACCCAGGAGGAGTATCCATGTATACTTCTTCTTCTAGATCGCCATTAAGAAATGCATTCTTAACATCTAACTGATGTAAGGGCCAATCCAGGTTAGCGGCAAGAGATAAAAGAATTCTTATAGTGTTCAGTTTTGCAATAGGAGCAAATGTCTCAGAGTAGTCTATACCATAGGTCTGAGTAAAGCCTTTAGCCACCAAGCGAGCCTTGTACCTTTCAATTGACCCATCTGATCGGAAAAATAGCAAGTGTACTATTTTCACCGATGTAGTTATAATGAGTTTCCCCAAGTATCGATCTCGAGGACTGCGTGGTAAATACTTATTTGTGCTCTTAATTCAATTGAACAAAAACAATGGTTTGGTTGATTTTAAAACTTTCAATTACGCTTGTAACAAGTGATGACTGATGAAATATAATGAGAATGATGCTAGGGTGAGTGGTTGATTTAACAAAACTATGATCTGAATTCAGATTTCCTCATTGCATATGAAAGCCATCAATTACCTATCTCTAGATTGTTCTTCCTTAAGTCCTTAATGAAGACAACTATTAAAACCCTAATCCTTATTCAAATGTCCATTAAAATAACTCTTGGTTTTAACCATAAAAATATCAAGAATTCAAGTGATTAGAAAGAGTTCCTAGTCCTAGGTGAGACTCCTAATAACCTAATTGTGTAGAAACCCTAACAATCACAGTCCTGCCAATTGTTAGTCATAGGTATACATGTATTTGTCTGATACATAATCATAAGAACCCCACACAATTAAATTGAAATAGATAAACATGCATTAAGGAAATCAAGAATCAGGATTCATAACAATCATCAAACTAGGACCACCCCCTAGCATTGGGGGGTTTAGCCTCTCATAGTATTAGAAGAAAATATCAAATAAGAGTTAAACATTACAAAGAATAACGATGACTTTGATCTTCAATGGTGGCCGCCCTTGAATCTCGCCGTCTCCGAATTCTCCTTCGTCGCTCTCTTGTCTCCGTGATATTTCTTTCGTGGTTCAAAAGTAGTTTTTCCTAACCTCCAATTCCTTCTAATAGTCTCTTCTCTAATCCAAGTCTTAGTCAAAGTCCAAAGTACCCTTAATGACAAAGAAAAGGTCCAAAACTCAAAAAGTGAAGTTTCCACACGCGTCCATCAACACGGGCCGTGTTGATTAACACGGGTGCCCGTGTTGATCTCTTGAATAAAAAATATTTGCTGCCAGGTCAATCAACACGGGCAGTGTTGATTCACGCGGGCGCCCGTGTTAATCAACACGGGCAGTGTTAATCAACACGGGTGCCCGTGTTGATGCACTGACTTTGGTTTTTTTGCGTTTTCTAGTGGCTTTTCGACACGGGCCGTGTTGATCAACACGGGGGCCCGTGTTGATGCATCTGTAGCCTCCCATATTCTGATTTTTGCACTTCTTTTGCCCCGATTTATCCTGTTTTATTCTTATGACCCTGAAAATACTCAAACACATAACCAAAGCGTAAAATGCGATAAAATGACATATAACACTAGACAAATAAAAGAAGCGATAACGAAATTCAATGCTAAATAACTATGTAAAAACCACCGATCAAATTCCCCCAAACTTAAACTGTTGCTTGACCTCAAGCGACGATTACCAGAACTAATGAACATTAAAGCAGATCGGTACTCATATGCAAGAGTTCAGTTCTCATTGCTCAGAAGGTAGTGCGCTCAGCATTCACATGACACTAAAATACCTTCCAACTATGCTTCGCTTAAATATTCTCTTCCGCTTTTCCTCCTCTTTCATTCGCACAATCGATTAAGGCAAGAATTATGATAATCATCACATGCACATGACTAGCCAAGAACTTCACTTATTTGGGCACCAAACGAGCAGATTGCCACTTTCTAATCAGATGAAATTTTCAAACCTTATGGTTATTTATTGTACATTATCCGGACGACGTTTGGGATCAACCCTTTGAATAACTTTGAGGCTACCCAACTTAGCGGGCGGTTGCCTTTTACCGTCTTTTCATCATTTAATGCCATTTTTATTTGATTCTCAACCAATCATTCCTGCATGTGAATCTAAAATATGCCAGACTGTATAGATAAACTATTCAAGGAGTACTTCGCAGACTTTAAGAACTATAGTACGAATCGACACGTTGGACTCGTATCAATGTCACATTATTCCGAACTTCCTACCTTAAAACAATCATCCCTGCATCTCACACAATATCAATCCCGACCTTATTGAAATACAAGCTCTTGTGTAAAACAAAACAAAATTTTTTCGGTCAAAATTCAGAAAATTTGGGAGAATTTCTACTAGTGTTATTACACAACATTTATCAACAACTTAACAAAAATCAAACAAAGCAATAAAACCTTATACTTCACAGTAAACACCCATTTGCATCCAACTGTCTTCTTGCCATCCGGTAGTGTCGTAACACTCCAAGTTTTGTTCTTTTCTAGAGCTTTCATCTCCTCAAGTACAACTTCCCTCCACTTTGGAATTTCTAGAGCAATCTGTACATTTTTTGGAATTTCTACACTAGACAATTTTAAGGTGAAGGCAGACAGAGATGAAGACAAATTTGAATATGATATAAAATTGGACATGGGGTGTTTAGTACAAGATCTAACAGGTTTTCTAATGGCAACAGGATCATCAATATCAGGATACAAAATACGACTTTCAGAAATAGAGATGGACTTACCTTTCCTATTCTTAGGAGGTTGATCATTGTCCGGTTCATATTCTTGACAGTGTTGAGATGTGGACTCATCCCTTTCTTTGTGGTGCTTTTTCACAAAAACCTTCCCTTTCCAAAATCCTTTCCTAATTCAAATCTGTTTTCCTAAAGTGACTCATTATTTTGTGGCATTTCAATTAGATCATCACTATTATTATTTTCAGGAATTTCATTGTTTTTTCCATGAGACAATGTGGGCTCAGATTCACAAAGTTCCTTACTCATAACAGAAGTAGGATCAGTTAAAAAATCATGGCCATTTTTTGTTGGTGCAGAAGTATAAGTCACAAAACTTTGTGATGCAGGTAAAGATAAATTATTTAAAAAACTCATGTCCTCAATTTGAAACAAGTCTTTTTTTATATCCCACCCTTGACGAGTGTCATCAAGAAAATGTTTATTTTCAAAGAATGTAACGTCCATAGTGACAAACATTTTCTTGTTTTTTGGATCAAAACATTTACATCCTTTTTGGGTTGGAGAGTATCCAACAAAAACACATTTTATAGCACGTGGTTCAAGTTTTCCAACATTTTTATGTTCATGAACAAATGTTGTGCAACCAAAGATTCTTAATGTCAGATCAGTTAAAACACGAGTACTAGGAAAACATTCTTTGAAAGTATTAATTGGAGTTTGAAAATTCAAAATTTTTGAGGGCATTCTATTAATTAAATATGCAATAAAAGCCTTCCACAAATATTTTGGTACTTTATTTGAAAAAAGTAGAGCTCTAGCAACCTCCAATAAATGTCGATTTTTCCTTTCAGCAACTTCATTTTGTTGAGGAGTATTAGGACATGAACTTTGATGTACAATCCTATTTTTTAGAAAAAAATCATCCAGGATAGTATTAAAATATTCTTTGCCATTATCACTTCTAAACAGAAAAATACTCAAAACAGGAACTTATTGTTTTTGAAGGTAGTTGTGATGCAAATCCAATGTCAAAGTAGTAGAGTCCTCCACTCTCCTTAGCACTGCCAATCATCTTTCCCGAGTTCAAATCCTGAAAGACACAGTGAGATTGGAAAAGATTAGTTTGACAATTTATATCTTGGGCTAATTTGCTGACGGACATTAGATTACATGATAAATTTGGAACATGAAGGACATTTTTAAGAGTCAACATCGGAGACAACACAACTGACCATTTACCTGCAATGGCTGAAAAAGAGCCATCTGCAATTTTTATTTTTTGATTACCTGCACATGGACTATATGAAGAGAACAAAGTAGATTCACCTGTCATATGATCAGAGGCACCTGAATCTACTATCCAAGTATGATTGAGACTAACACTAATAAATGCAGAATTACCTTTTGTTGCTATAGAGCAAGAAGGAGTTGGAGACTCGAGGAGTTTGTACAGTTTGTCTAGTTGTTCCGTAGTGAGTGGAAGCTGAGGTGAAGATATTTTCCGCCCTTGATCAGAATTACTAGCTTGAAATACACGACCACCACCGTCACCAGCCACCGCCGCCACCACCACTGGCCACCACCACCACGGCCACCGCCATCACCGCGGCCACCGCCGTCATTATTGGATCCGGTGTAGGCGAACCCTAGAGTAGGCCAACTGGTGTTGCGATTTGCCATAGAGAGTTAAGCAGGTATGTGAATCGGGTCGGGTAAGAAAACAGGTCGAACAGAAAAACCTAACCCCACTTGTTGTGGAAGCTTTACGTGACACCCCAAATTAATTCAATTATTAAATGATTAGAAATTTAATTATTAATTTAATTAAAGGTTTAATTATTGGAATTTTTGAATTAAAGGATTTAATTAAGTAATTAAATAATGGAAGTGTTGGGGGTGTAAAGTTGAATTGTAAGGTGTATGGAGTAAAAAGCTCTACTTAATCCTAATTAATTTATTTCTATTATTCGGCAAATAAAAAGGAATAAATAAAGGAATCAAAGGAAACAAATGAGAAAGGAATTAGGATTGCATTCTACGTGAGATTGGAAAAGAGAAGAGAAAGAGGAGAAAAAGCCAAACGCCGAAAATTCGAAGATTCATCGCGAGGTAAGGATGGATTGATCTGATTATTATGCCTTATAGGTTTTGGATGATCAATAGAATAATTCAATCCATTAGGAATCTCGAATTATGATTCTAGGTTGTGCCCTACCGTTATAATCCGACATAAAACCATGATTTGGAATTGTTATGAATAATTAATCTATGTAAGATGAATATAGGTTAATTAGAAAATAAATTTTATGGTCAATTGGATGTGAAAACACAGTAATTAATTCTGTTTGGTGATGATATGAGGTTTGGTGATGGTTGGAATTAATGGGAATTCGTAACAGTGAAGAGAAACTGAGTTTTTGATGAAAAACAACAGTATGGGTCGACACATAGCTTTATGGATCGATGCATGCAGTGAAATTTTAGAAAACCAGAAGCAAGGAAAAGGTATGCATCGACTCATAGAGCCATGCATCGGCTCATAGGAAGATTTTTTTGTTATGCATCGACACATAATGCGTATGAATCGATGCATACTGAACAATTTTTGAAAAATGCAGAATTTTAAAGTTATGCATCGATGCATACGTATTATGAGTCGACACATGCTGTTTATGCATTGATGCATAGGCTTATGCATCGATGCATACTGTATTGGACAGTACATAATTTTTCTAAAAACGATTTCGATCATATCTTTTCGACCGTAACTCCGATTTAGGCATAGTTGGTATCGTTGGAAAGCTTAGAACGAGTACTATCTAATAAAAATATTTGCAAAACAAATAATTGAAATCTGGAAGAATTAATCTGGCTTCCGTAATAAGAACTCGTTGTGAATTTGTGAATCATTGTTGAGTAAATGTGCAGTATGTCAATTCCATGGATTATAATTAACTTTAGATGCTCATGATTGTTGTTATCATATGCTGTTATGGTTATTGATTATAATTGGAATAATGTTGTGTGAATTCCATTCCATGTTTGAATTGTTGCATGCTTCTGATGTGCATGCATGAGCATTTTGGTAATGGTTCATTCCCATTGTGTGGAATTGAACTTGCAGGGCCAATAACCGTACCCAATGGATAGTGGCGGTGAGGCTAGATTCTTGACCCAGTGATGTATGGGCGAATCATTGATTGACGTTGTTTTCCGAGGTGTAAGCGGAACAGGGTGTGGACTTGGTTCACGATTGGTACCACATGCATTTGAGTCTGCATTGCATATGTAATTATAACATGTTAGGATGGTTTCCAGTGTTATAATTGCATTGATTGTTGCTGTATGCATAATGATCTGTGTGATTGTACTTGTGAATCGTATTCTGATGATGTTAATAAGGGTGGAATAACGAATTGGTTGTTTTATTGTTTTAAGAAATGTATAATGCATTTTAATCTTGATGAAATCTCACTCTTACTTTAATGATTTCAGATTCGAAGTGAATAGCTGCTTGGAAATTGGTGAGGACAGCTTATAGAGCTGTGCTATTTTGATAGTTTGCGTGTCAGTGTCATGCTCTGATAGTTGTAACACTGGGGAACGATTGTTTGGAATTTTTATGGATTTAAAACTGGTTCTTTTAGTTTATGTTTTGGAATAATTGTGATTTAAATTATTCCAGATTCTTATGTTATTTCCGTTGTATAAGACATAATCATTGGTTTGTTTTATTTAATAAGTTCTTTAGTAAAAGCATGATCACTGTTTTGCTATTTTTAAATTATTAAAATTGTGACGCCCTTGATGTTATGTTTAAAACTATGATTAAATTATATAAATTGCGGGTAAATTAGAAGGGGTGTTACACTTTACAGTAAACCCTAACACAGAGCTCTGATACCATATTGAACAGAATGGTAAACAACTGTTCTATTTTATTCCTCAGCTCTAAGGCTGGTATATATAGTAGTAATACAATAATGATAATTAATTCTCTCATTAATAGAGAGTAAAGAAAAATAAAAGACAATAAATAGAAATAATGAAAAGGGAAATAAGATATTTTCCAACACTAACTAAGGATTATAAAACGATTCAAATTGTAACATTTTGTATGTCGAGATTTCAACCGAGAATTTCTTAAATACTCCTTCAATGATGACAAATTTTCTTCAACAGATGAGTTGATTTAGAAGAATTTGTTGTCCTTCAATGATGGATTAGGTTATAAGGAGGGAAAAACTCTAAAGAGGTAGGCTCTATGAAACAAAGGAGGTGGATTATTAACTCTCAAACTATCTTGGACGCTTCAAGTGTTGGGGAGAGAAGGGACTTTTTGGTGAGGGGAACATATTTTTTTTATGATTGCACGACTTTCATTGTTTGTAGACTCTATGGCTTCTCTCAAGAACCTTTACGAAAGGTGGAAGCCATAAATGCTACCAAGGCTCTCCCTTCCTCTGGTTCTCTGATTCGAATTTCGACCAATCAGCCGAACCTTCATATGACCGAGACCTCCCTCATTTGACCTCAGCAAACAAAGGCGAAATGAGGAGATAAAAGTCTCACGCTTGTCTCACTTCTTCGGTGGATGAACCCAGTAAAAGAGGTTGAGACAAAAATCACGTCGTAGAAGGTGTTGGAAAAAGGATGAAGACTTCAGAATTATGTTTCGCCAGGATTTCTCGCGAAGCTATGAATTTTACCATTATTAAGCTTCTCGTTGTTCGTTTTGCCAAGATTTATCACAAAACTCTGAAACTTACCATTATTAAGCTCCATGTTGTTCTTTCCTCTTGGGTTCCTTAGATGTCCCAGGAAATGTGAAGTTCCTTCTCGGAGTAGGATGTCATTTATGTCCAAAATCTTTTTGATACTGTAAAGATGAAGTTGATGGTTGAGACAACGTACCATTCATTTCACATGGCTTCTTTGTTGACCCTGACTGCTACTAAGCCATGTGACGTGCTCATGCCCGAAAATTTTCTAAAATAAAGAAACCACTAGTAGAGTAAGTATGAAGCATCTACTTGTGAGTGAACTTCCCTTTAGGAGAAGGTACCAAAACTCCAAGAAAAGGTAAGTTTTGGAAGGCAAGGTAAGTTTTTGAATCTTCAAAAGGAAGCGGAGGGTACTCCATATACCCTAGTAGCTAAAGTCTTTTATCTTCAAGAGACTCTTGGTGGGAAAGAAAAGGCTATAGAAGAAGCAAATGCCTTTGCTACATGTGGAACTTTGTGCTTGCAGGTCTAACAAAGAAGGGATTAAAGCTAAAGTAAAGTCATGACTATCATGCTTTTGTTTTTTTGTTTTTATGACGACAACTTGTAATTATGCAACCTTTAAGGATAAATTATGAAGTTACTATATGCCCTTAAAGCATAAATATAAGCAAGTATGTCAAGTAGTTAATGATGCACCAAATTGTTTGTTCAAAGCTCTTCCTCTAAATAAAGCTAAAGAGTTAGGGTTCAATAAGCATCGATGATGGAATTTAACTTGATATTTCAAGACTCATATGAAGACTCAATCAGTTTATTATATTATTGGTGTATTTGATAAAGTATTTAAGCTTTAAAGTGTAAAAGAAAGGAAGTATAAAACTTTTCTGATCATGTCTGAGTGATCAATGTTTTGTAAAAATATACGGGCGTTTTTGTAAAATATTATTGCTAAATCTCACACTTACTAAAACCTTTTTTAAAGCCTAAATTTCTTAAAGAAAATGACCTAAAAATGCTTTAGAGCCTAGCTAGATGCATTATAAACTGTTAGAATGATTAGTACACATATTTTAACTATTCAATCGATTGAAACGCACACACACACACACACACACACACACACACACACACACACACACACACACACATATATATATATATATATATATATATATATATTCTAAATCGATTGGATAAGGGAAAATCGAATCCTTAATCGATTGTGATATTGTCTTAATGTAGGTCAATGACTCTCTATTAGATCTTCCTAAAATGATCAATTATAATTGATTACTTAGGAATCCAATTCATTGGAATGTAGATCCAATCGATTAGGCCATTAATTTTGTCCATGTGTATATTCCTTTTTTGGGCCAACCTTTAGCCTATAAATAGTGATTGATCACTTCACTTTTTGACATCCGAAATTGTGTGTCTTCTCACCTTCTCCACTCTCTCTCTCTCTCTCTCTCTCTCTCTCTCTCTCTCTCTAAAAAAATTCTACTTTCTTTTACTTTTATTTAGCTATAACACTTAAAAAAATTCCTTGTAATTAAGTGAGGAATCCTGTTATTGAAAGATTATATTTTTTAAATTCACCCACAACTATTTTTTATGTTGAGTGAATATCTATTTTAAGGAAGTGTTTGTTTGGATTCAAAGATAAATTCATTATAAGAATTTTTTTAGGAGATTTAGTATTAAGTCGTCGTTTGGTTTGTGAGCGGAGCCACTTAAGGAATAACTGTCTTTCTGGGTTTTGAAGATAATCAGTGGAAAACATTCTCTTAGATTATTGAGCTCAACCTAGTGTAAAGGCTTTATTTGGTTCGATATTAGCTTGATGTTTAATATTGATTTGGTTCATGGTTAGTCAGTGTAAAACCACTATTCAGTTTAGAGGATAGCCAACTCAAAACTTAACATTGGTTCGAGATAAGTTTGTACAAAATCTTGTTTAACTTAGAGACTAAATGCTAGAAGTTTTGTTTGTGTTTGGAAGGAAGGCTAAATGCTTCAGTTTATTGTTCGATGTTTGGTTGGAAGTAAACATGAAACTTCATTTTTCTCGTATAAGGGGGGTTCGTGAGCTTATCCTACTAAAAGCTCATATGCACTATTTGAGGCTCTCAAGATCAACTCTTAGAGAGAGGAGTAGGTCACTTCATTTAGACCAAACATATATAAATCCCAACGTCATCTCATTTCCTTTATCTCTTTACTTTCAACATGTTTTCATTTTTTTAAACTTTGATTTATAAAACAGTTTAGTTTTAAAATTTCGTTTTTCAAACCCCCCAAAACTCACCCCCTCTTATGTGTAGAGTCACATATTCAACACCACTAAGTCGTCATCTCAACTGATTTCCGCCTAGAAAGCTCAGAAAGAAAAATAAAATATTGTCAAGGATAAATGAGAGAGTGTAATAATGTTATCAAAAAGTGTATCCAAGGACCCTAGACTGCTTTTTCACAAGGCTATCAAGAAAATTAATTTTCTTTGTATTGAAACTGATAATCCTATGGAAAAATGAGGACGAGTAAGAAGATCATGGACAGGGAAATAGTTAGTGGTGGTGAGAAGGCAACTGAGGGCAGGCATAACAAAGGTTAAGAGGAGCAGTCTAAAGGGGATGCATGATATCCGTTATTATCTTTTTAACTTTTTGAAAATGATAATGCATGGCCTTTTATTTTGAACAATGCTTTCTTACTTTTATTAATTTGATGCTTCTCCTTTATTTTATTTTTCTTCCATTTAAGTTCTTATTTATTTTTTCATGTGTACTCATTTTGTTCTCTTAAGTCGTTAAGGACCCTCCCCAGCCAAGGGTCAGGTCCTCTTGTCTGCCTCCCCAAGTCATGTTCAGGTTTGGTTTCGTCTTTTTAGAGCTTCGCCGTCTACTCCCTTGAAATGGCTAGCTCCTAAGGGGTGTACCAGATGTAATGTGATACTTGGAATTTTGTCTTGATTTATACTAAACAAAAATACAAAGGTATCATGCAAATGATGTTATATCCATTAAAATGTCAAATAAAGATAAGACATTATATTTTCTTTGTGAAGTAAGTCATCTTTAATTAATTGTAATACTGCTTGAGTTTTAAGGAAATCCATGTCCGAGGTATTGGCTCCTTGTCCAATGCTTCTAAATTTTAAGCTTTTTTCTATGTACTAGAGACGACTCTGTACGATCCTTCCTATTTGGATATGTGTCATCCCTGACATTCTTTCTCTCATACATCAGCGTGTCTCCGTATGAATTTTTACGACTAAAACACTTGGGGTCTCACTCTCCTATTATATTTAGCGAATATTACTTGATTTATAGTCATATTGAGTAGAGTTGTATCGCTCCTTCTTTCTTCCACTAGGTCTACTTCTTTTCTGATTGCTCTGGAGTTATCTTCTTCGATCAGGGGGTGAGTCGTCCTCCAACTTAATTCTTCAATTTCGACTGGAATGACAGATTATGTTCCATATGTAAACCAGAATAGGATTTTTCTCGTGGTTGAATGCTACATTTTTCTATAAACCTAGAGGACATGTGGGAATTCATCTGCCTAATTTCCTTTGGGTTGCAGATTTTATAATAATGTGACGTCTTTTTTTAACCTTTAGCTCTTCCAAAAAGGCATATGAACCTTTCTAAAAGAACTCCGTAACAATATCTATAACGAAGAATTAAGGAACTTCATATCGGGCCTGGACATTTCTTTTGAAAACCTTTGTGATATTCACTGTTGTGATGTCTTGTATTTCCTTTTCTTATATCCATTTGGTGAAGTAATTTATTGACACAATTAGGGATCAAAGTTAAAGCAAGTCATGACTATCATGCTTTGATTTTGATGATGACAACTTGTGAATATGCAACCTTTGAAGATAACTTATGAAGTTACTATCTGACCTTAAAGCATAAACTTAAGAAAGTATGTCAAGCAGTCAAAGATGCACCATACTGTTTGTTCGAAGCTCTTGATCTGAATAAAGCTAAGGAGTTAGGGTTCAATAACCACATATGATGAAGTTTGACTTGATATCTCAAGACTTATATCTATGAAGACTCAAGCAAGTGCTTATATGATTAGTGTATTTAAAAAAGTCTTTAAGCTTTTAAGTGTGAAAGAGAGGAAGAATGAAAGCTTGTCTAATCGCGTCTGAGTGATCAATATTTTTTAAAAACATAAGGGCATTTTTGTAAAATATTATTGCTAAATCTCACACTCACTAAAACCATTTTCAAAGTCTATACTCTCTCCCAACACATTTATAAACAACAAAAAAGTTTTTAGATTCATTGAATAATTGATGCATCTGATGAAATAATGACTAGATACATCATTTATTCAATGAATTTAAAAAGCTTATTGCTTTAAATGTGTCCGAAGAGTATTCTTCTTAAAGAAAATGTTCTAAAAATGCTTTATAGCCTAACTAGATGCTCTTGTTTAGTGCCTAGCTAGATAACTATATATTAAACAAGATTTTGGATTCTTATCTATCATGAGCTTATACTAATAAAAACTCATAAGCATTATTTGATGCTCTCAATATCAAGTATTGAAGAGATGAGTAGGTCACTTTAGTTAGACAAAATCTCTATAAATTCTGATGTCATCTCATTTCCTTTATCTCTTTATTTTCTGCATATTTTCTTTCCATCCATTTTGCACTACAATATTCAATCATTTTTTTGAAATTGTTTTTTTAATTATGATTTATAAAACAATTTAGTTTTAAAATTCCGTTTTTCAAACCCCACAAATCACATCCTCTTGTCTGGAGTCACATGTTCAACACTACTAAGTTGTCATTTCAACTGACTTCCAACTAGAAAACTCTGAAATAAAAACAAAAATCTTAGTCAAGGATAAATAAGAAAGTATAATAGTGTTATCGAAAATGGTATCCAAGGATCTCATAATGATTTTCACTGGGCTATCAAGCAAATACATTTTCTCTGTCTTGGAACTCATATTCCTTTGCAAAAATGAGGATGAGTAAGAAGATCATGGACGGAGAAGTAGTCACTGATGATGAGAAGGCAACTGAGGGCGGAGTTAACAAAGGTGAAGATGAGCGGTCTAAAGGGTACGCGTGATGTTTGTGATTAAGTTTTTAACTTTTTGAAAATGATAATACTTGGATTATGTTACTATATGGTTAGAAACGGATAATCCTATTCTTTGAAGTTTACTTCATTCAATTATCATTTCTAACTTTACATGTTAGTGTTGGTTTTAAAACCGCTACTGTTTTCTCTTTTTTACAGGGATTATGGAAACACATTTATTTGGGTGAGGAAGTAACAAAATGATTTGTTTGGACGTTCTTGTTTTCCTGTTTGTTTGAATTTTTATTGATGTTCTTTATTTTCAAGAATATGTTCAAGTTGCAGTCGAGTTTTTAGTGTTGATGCAGTATCAATTTCAACGTCAATAATTATGAAGATAGAAAACATGTTTTGAGTATTCAAATAACACCACTCAAGGGATATAATACTGTTCAAGTAGTTTCAAATATCAACAGTTACATTAATTTTGCCAATAAAAAACCATATTCTTTCTAGTGGCATGCCAATACAGAATTCAGTGCTGCTTCCTGCTCATGAACTCCATTCTAAATATCTATGCTAGGTATAAAACGTTCCTTTTAGAAATTTCAACTAAACTTTAATAAAATCATTTGAAAAATGTCCTCTGTAATAACTCAAAGGGACAAAATATAAGAAGACGTGTCGGGACTAATATCCTGAGCTACCTGGAGGAGGTATTCTAAGTTAATATCATCAGGATAGTGTTGTAAAAGCTTTATATTAGCCACAAAATCACCGTTGAGCAGTCTACTTTTCACGCAAAGTAGCATTGCGCAACAGATCCGAAGAAGCATATCCTGCAAATGCATAAGCATCCATGATAAAATTTACAGCAAGAATATTGCCAAAGAGTTCAATAGAGAAAGAGAGAGAAACCTGAACACCAAAAGTATTACTCAGAATTGTATCCCATATTCGCAAGATAGATTCAAACTTGAACTCCTGGGTGAGTAACAGTGTAATCCACCGGAATGCATAGAATTGTGGTTTAACCTGCTCATGAGACTCTATGGCATGAGTTTTAAATCAAATGGAACTGTATGAGCTGTTGAATTAAAAATGTGGGAAGGTTCTACCTTTGATGTAAATTCAAGATGATGCCATAATTGTTCATCGTTTACTTTAAGTATATCTGACAAACGAGAAAGAGTAGCAAGTATGCCGCTTGAACTGTTGTCCAATTGTTGACAGAAATGATCCACAGAGTCGCCTAAAATTCGAACAAAACAAGAAAAACTATCTGCTTCTGCATTCGCCTAACAGAGATACAATAAAGCAAAAGTAAATATTCAAATTGAAATTTTCAAAACACAAGTTATAACCTCTTTTAACCATTTACTTTGGTATTCTGCTACGTATGTATTCATCTTTAAACAAACTATGTATTCACATGATTAACAGTTTCTACAAAGAAAGTGCTTACAGCATTTTGCTTGTCAGTATCAGTACTAAATACAAAGTATATAGGCGCCAAGACCTCGTTCATGCCTTGCACATAACAAATTGCAGGATTGGACTTCGCAAACAGGAGAAGAATATTCTTCATCGCTTCCTATTGACAAAAGTATCAATAAAAACTTCAGTCAGAGGCAAGCTCACTAAAATCTATTATTTAACACAGGAAGCAGGGGTACTTATTTACCCTATTTTTCCGACTAAAAGACGTCTCTGCTGAAAAGAAAGGCATGTCTGGATGAGTACGCTGCAAATCTCGATCTATTTGTTCCACTATCTCTGTATGCTAGAAAATAAACAACTGGTGATAAGAATCAACTTCATTATCCTCAAGGTGTCTAAAGTAACTTTGAAATGGATAAGAAACTTACCTGAAAATACTGTCTCCAAAGACTTTCCTTATCGAGGCTCAAAGGGTGATCTTCCACAGAAATTTCATGTCGCCTAAGGGGGCCATCGGCGTTATTGTCCTCGTGCTGCTTAGTGGAACTTAAGCCTTTAGATTCCTTCCAGATATGCTCTGACTGTCTTGGATTCAACAATGTGATCAGTGAAAGGAAAGCTGGAGCTTGGTATGTTCAATATAGATATGGCTCATGTTAAAATTGTGCAAACCAGACGTTTATTACCGGATACAAAAGAAGCTCCTCTTTCATAGAAGCATACTTTTGCCTATTTTCCTTTAATTGAGTCTCCCATAGGTCATGAGAGGAAGGTAAGTAGCCCAAGAGTAGCTGGTTATAGAAATCATAACAAGACAATCAGTTGCTTGTGTGCAGATATAGCCACAATCGAAAAGTTTATACTTTTGCAAATGATAAATCTACATATTTGCTAGTCTTTTTTAGTTTTCCTGAAAAAGACAAATTTATTAAACAAACTAAACAAAACATAAGAAATGCTAAGATTAGCACTAGATAGTCTTTACATCATTTTACAACACTGTCCATATCAGTTGGACACCAACACCATTTGTCGACATCAAAAGCACAATTTTAGTTACTTTGTTTGCTCTTACTACTGAAGTACTTCGCAACATCAAGACTTCCTCAACCTGCTTCATATCTCTCTTTGCTGCTCCTTTGATTTATTTCTCTAATCCCCTCTTATAATGTGAATCAAGCACGGTACGACTCTCATACCCTCCCCCATGTATATCAAACATTACATATATATTTCATTCATCATGAACACAATCCTATGTTGCTATCTTCGGCAGCATGGTGTTTTGACCTGCCATTTCTTTGTTCCATCACAAACACAGCAGACCATTTGTTTGGAATGATTTCCCCTCCTCTCCGCCTTATTTGCGCCAATCCCTCCTTCATTAACTAAATCAATTTGACATTATAGCACCTCAGCATATTCAATAAACCAAATTTCTTTATACCAATGGTAGAAACCTACATATATAATAAAGTAACATAAACCAAACACTCCAACTTCAATCAATGCCCCGCCACTACTCACATCACATATCTCCAATTCAAGTTTTACAGTCTTTTTCTTTCTCCACTCCTGCAGTCTAACTCTGATTTGCTAGTCTAATATTGTATACATATGAATCACGGGCACCAAAAACATAACATCGACTCTAACACACCGACACCCGTAATAATTTATAAAATGAATAAAGTAAACGCAAATACAAGTGTCGATGTCAGTTTCAGATACCATACTAACACAAACACTGACATGTCTTTTTTCACAGTTGTCGGTGCTACTGAGCTGCATACTATAGATATGGGATTCATAAACACATAATAAATATTTCTCCTCATTATCTGGAGTTGCCAAAGTCCTAAGGTATCATAATCTTACATTAACATGAAAAATGAGCACCAAAGTTGAAAAATTCAAATAAGCAAAACGAACATGAATGAAGTTATCACCACCTTCCAAGCCGTTGCACGCAAACCTCCTCCATCGGGAATCCCAGTGCTAGCAATTCTTCGCAACTTTTCCAAATTAATCTCCCTCCGAGAAAGCTAAATAAACAAAAAAAAAAGAAGAAGTTAAATTACACAAAATCCTAACAAGACAAATCCATAATCCACATTTGATTTCAATTTTTCATGACCTAATCAATTTAATTCAATCAAACACAACCACACTTCCAAGCTACAACCTCATATTCTAGATCCGATCTTTTCTCATCCAAAGAAATCAATCTCAACACCGAAACCAAAGTCGAAGCACCATCTTTATTCCTCTTCTTCCGAATTCTTTGATCATTTTCATCTTTTTCTTCATCCATAGCTTCACCTCCATCGTTGCTCTCTCTGTGAAACCCTAATGATCCAGGTTTAATAGCCTCCAGCTCTTCGCCGGACTCGACTTCAAACTCGGATCTCTCGATTTCATTTCCTTTTTCGTCCAATCCAACAACCATCACCAAGCTTCCAAGACGGTCGGGAAAGATCCTGCCAGGCTTGTTGGAAGCTGGAAGGTTGAGCTTGTCTTTGAGCATGGTGGAAAATGGAATTGGGAAGCGTGAAAGAGAGCGAGTAGGTTCTGGTTCTGCTAGTTCGGAAGAAGAATGGTGGTTGTTAAGGAAGTTGAGAGTTGAATGGCAGTTAGCGCCAAAAACACTACATTTTTTTTTTGAAGTGTTTTTCCTTATATTGATTTTTGGAAAATTTGACAATTCAAAAAAGTATAATAAACATGAGAAAAACTATAAGAAAAATAAGAAATTGAGAAAATATTTAAAATTTTTTTAAAGTTGCTATCATGGATGGATAGGGATGTCAGTTTGGACCTGTTAATGGGGATCCTCATGAACGCCGTTCCCAAAGATGGAATTTTCCGTAAGGGATGGGAAAAATTCCGAGAGCATTTGGACGGGACGGGAATACACCTGACCCCCTTATTATTTTAATATAGTTAATTTAATATATATATTTTAGATTAGGTTTTTAGTCATTTTTTATGTTTATTTATAAAAATAAATAAATAAATATTCATGTATTATTAGAGAGAAATGTAAATATTAGACCCTAAAAAGTTGAAGCGTTTCATTTTCTTGACATTTAGAGTCTCACACGTTAGACTCCTTTTTCTTCTCCAACAAATCTCCATTCATCTTCCTCTTCCAATTCCATCTTCTCTATTTGGTGTGTTTCCATTATTCACAGCTCTTACAATTTCATCAATAAGGTTTGATTTTCATAAATTTGTTCATGTAATTATTTATAGGAAAAAATAAATTATTTCTCTTTGATTCTCATAAATCTTCTGTTTATATTATTGTTTATAGAAAAAAGTAGATTGTTTCTCCTTGATTCTCATAAACCTGTTCATGTAATTGCTTATAGGAAAAGTTGATTATTTTGATTAAATTAAATTAAAAGTTGATTCTTTGTGCTTTTTATTTTTATAGAAAATATAAACATTTTAAAAAAATAAAATATTAATGAATAAATGTAGGATCTATGGGGATCCCATGGAACGGGATCCGGAGAACGGGATGGGATAGAAATTCCCCCGTGACGGAGATCGGGGACGGGGACGGGGAATGAATTTGATGGCGGGGAAAAAGATGGGGAAGTGTCCCCCCGGCCCCGCCCCGCCCCATTGACATCTCTATTCATGGAGTAATTTGATCACAAAGAAGAGAGAATATTATAATTTTAATTTTTAATCAATTAAAAAAATATAATTGATTGTTTGAAACATAAATGTTATGTTTGTATGCATTTAAATTTTTTCTTAATAAACATAGAGGTTAAAATAAATCTGTCGAAAATGAAAATATTTATACACTATCATCCCATAAAAATATATAATTTTGTTATGTTATATAAATTTTTTAAAAATTATATTTTAATTTAATGGATTTATAATCATGATTGATTAAGAGTAGTGTATCACTCATTTTTTCATAAATATAATACATTCTTCACCTTAGAAAAATGAAAACAAAAATTAATTTGTGTACAATATTTTTATATTGTCAATAAAAGAAATATATTTAATTAAAATATATTTTTATTTTTAAAATAATGATTTGATATGACAAATATACGAATTTTGATTGATTGATTAAATTAAAGTTATTAAGAGTGTGTTCGGATCGACGGTAGATAAAATTGATTTTGAGATAATTGAGTTTAGTATAATTAATTTATTTTTAAATACAATAATATAGAGTTAATTGTTATCAATTAATATTATTTGGATAGTATTATCAAAATTGATTTTGAATGATACAATTACTAAAATGATAATAAAATCTAATGCAAATAAAAAAGAAGAATAATTGATGAAAATTGAATAGGACAAAAAAGAAAGATTAAAAAGAGTTATAACAAATAATATATAATAAATGTAGAATTGATTCTATTAAACTCAAAAATTAGGAATTGTAGTTTCTACTAAAATTGCTTTCGAGAGGGTAGAATTGATTTTAAAAATGTATTCAAACGAGAAAAAAAACCAATTTTCAAATTAAAGTAGATTAGAAGTGCTATTGGAACTTGTAGAATTCAATCTAAATATGCACTAAGCACCTGTTTGGAACCGCGGCAGGTGGAAATGATCTTACACCGTGATTTTTCAATTGCAAATTTCATTTTAAACATACACCAAGTCTCTTTAGTGTTAGGGGGACAATTTAGAGGAGAGAGCATACTTTTGGGAAGCACCTTAGGCTATAAGTGTGTGGGTTCTCTTACAGATATAATGTTCAATTTTTCAACATTCCCCCTCAAGTGTGAGTCAACACACTACCTATGGGAAGTGTTTCGATACAAGTTAGTCAATCCCTATCTCGAAACCACTACCTGTGAGAAGTGTTTCGATACAAGTTAGTCAATCCCTATCTCGAAACCACCACCTGTGGGAAGTGTTTCGATACAAGAAACCATAGGCTCTGATACCAATGTTAGGGGGACAATTTAGAGGAGAGAACATACTTTTGGGAAACACCTTTGTGAGAGGCACACCACATATCCACCTAAAACCTTAAGGTTGTAGGTGTGTGAGTTCTCTCATAGATATAGTATTCAATCTTTCTTTTTTTAAACAATGTGAGACTTCTTCCTCACATTTGATTCTCAATATTTAGCAATTTTTATTTTGTATCTGTTGTGTATATTATTGTTTTTAGTACTTTTATTACAACTTCGTTTTTTTTTTTCATTGGATGTGTTTTTTATTTATTTTTTATTATATGATTTGAATTTTATAGAAAACATAACACTGTGATTTAATTTATTTTTTCTTTTATTTTGGAGGTTGTGTGTGTGTTAAACAGCGTTTTAATAAATACAGATCCGCGCCTCATTTCATTTAATCCATTTTAAATATTCTCCCCTTTTTAGCAGTGTCACTTAAAACTAATTACTTAGTTACCGTTGATATCAACACTTTATTATACTGTACATTGGTCCCAAGTCTTCTGGAGTTTTAAACGGCCCATTACTATTATTTGTATATAGATCTCTATTAAAGTCTGAAGGCTCTTGATTTTGAGACATATTTGTCCAACGCAAATTAATGACATTTTTGTCTAAGCAGTATTAAGATGCTTTTTACTTTATGTACTTATTATGCATTTTCGTATAATTGCTAGTCCAGCTTTTATTCTACATTGGGATTTTTTTTACCATTAGGATCTCTGCCAAAAGAATTAAATTGTTACTACAAGTACTAGCTGTAGAATTAGAACATGCCTAATAATATGTTTGATTCAACGGTACTACTACGTTGCAAGTGTGGCACAATTTATATCACCCTAAATCACTTTCTACGAAGAAATAAAGAATTACGAAGAAATAAAGAATAAAGGGAAGAAATAAAAATATAATGATTCTGTAGTATTTCATTCGATGTAATCGTATATAATAAAATATGTTTTATTTATAGGATACCATACAAATAATATAATAAAGACATATTGATTTAAATAAAGAATGAAGTTATTGGGAGACAAATCATCAAATTATTCATAACACACAAATCATTCAATTATTCATAACACTCCCTCTCGTTAAAACTTTATTAGAAAAAACTCAATGGAAAAAATCTAGTGAAGGGAAAAAAGTACAATATCCTTTTAAAACAAATTTATTTTTCCCCTTCAGCTGAACGATTATTTCAGCGAGGATGAAGATTAATCTTTTGTACTAGTTGATTAAAAGTTCTACTAGGTCTGCAAGATTGTCACATAAACAAATTTGTTGAATGTTTATATCACCGTTCTTCTGAAGATCATGAATGAAAAAGAACTTTGGAGAGATATGTTTTGTTCGGTCTCTTTTAATGTAACCATCTTTCAATTGGTCGTTGTATTTATTTTTCCTGAAGACAGCCCACAAGTATTTTATATGTGTTGGATTATGGATCTCAACCAAACGCATTCTCGACTTTCCTCATGTAGTGCTAAAAGTTTTGCATGATTAGATGAAGTTGCTGTTATTTTTTGTTTCACTAATCTCCATGAAATAGTTGTACCACCACATGTAAACAAATAACCTGTTTGTGATCTACCATTGTGAAGATCTGGCAAGTAATTTGCATCTGCATAACATGTTAATTCGAGTTTGGTTACTTTGGTATATAATAGACTCATGTCTATTGTACCTCTAAGATGACGAAGTATATGTTTTACTCTGTTCTAATGTCTTCGTGTAGGTGAGACTGTATCTTGCTAATAGATTGATCGTAAATGGTATATCAGGACGTGTATAATTAGCAACGTACATCAATGCTCCAATTGCACTAAGATATGGTACTTCAGGACCAAGAAATTCTGCATCCTTTTCACGAGGCCTGAAAGGGTTTTTCTCTACATCTAATGATCTAACAACCATTGGAGTAGACAACGGGTGACATTTGTCCATACAGAAGCGTTTTAACACCTTTTCTATATAGCCTTCGTGATTTAAAAATATTCCTTTGTCCAAATGTTCAATTTGTAAACTTAGACATAATTTTGTCTTTCCTAGGTCCTTAATCTCAAACTCTTTCTTTAAGCAATTCATAGCTTTTGGAAGCTCTTCAGGAGTTTTAATAATATTTATCTCATCAACATAGACAACTATTATTGCAAATTCTTTTCCTGATCTTTTTATACAAATACAAGGACAATTGGAGTTATTTGTATACCCCTATCTAAGCAAATATTTACTAAGACGATTAAACCACATGCGTCCAGATTGTTTCAGCCCATAGAGAGATTTGTTCAATTTTATGGAGTAGCTTTCTCTATATCCAAAATTACGTGTCTATGATATATTAAACTCTTTAGGGATTTTCATGTAAATGTCACTGTCAAGTGAGCCCTATAAATAAGAACATCCATCATATTCATATTAAACCCTTCATGCTCTTCAAGGCTAATTAAATATTGAAAAATTAATTAAATCCACTGCAGATGGATATGTTTCATATAAATAAATCTTAGATCTTTGAGCAACAAATCAAACTTTATACAATTCATATTTTTGCTTTTTCACAAAAACTCAGTCATATCCCATTGGTTTTACACCTTGAGGCGTTTGGACTACATGTCCAAAATCAAGTCACTTGTAAATTGAGTTTAATTCTTCTTCAATTGAATATATTCATTTTGGCCAATTCCCATTTTTCTACAATTTTTGATAGACTTTGATTCATGATCTGTTCTTTTTGGTCACATTGTCTACTATCTTTGATAGACTTTGATCCATGATTTGTTCATTTCGACTAATTCTTACTTTGTCTACAATCTTTGGTAGACTTTGTCTCACGATCCTCGTTATCATTTATCATCTTTAGCGCTATATTGTATATAAATACATTGTCAATGTCGACTTTTTACTTACTTTCCTCAAATGAATTGTATTTTGAACTTCGAGGATCAAATAGTATAATAATATTTTATTTCAAATTGTTCTGTTGAACTTTTGGTTCACACTCTGAGCTGCTTATTCTCTCCCCCTAATGTTAAGAAAATTAACTTATCAATTGATAACCAGCCTACTGGGCTTCAAGCATATATCCAATTATCGGACCAAAATAAAACTCAAATATGATATTCATATAAAATGAATTTTCTCAACATTCTTTCTAAACTTATCTTAGCGTACTATACTGGAGCAATTGAATAATTTCAACACATCCAAAAGTTTACTTAGATGATATGCATTAGGTTATTAACCTACAATAATTTGTAAGTTAATAGGAGAATGCACATATACTAATTTGTTGGCTTAATACAAAAAATTCTCAATATTCGTATTTTGTGTGTTTGAAATATTTAACTTCAAATTTATGACCTCACAAGTATCAACCATACAATTAACTTTAGACGTCTAAAGAATGGATCTTCAAGTCCATTTTTATGAACATATGCTACATGATATTCAATATCAATTTTAATAGTATATGTGATACTTATCAAGAAATTTCTGAAAAATCCAGATAATAAGATCTGACTCTAATTAGTTGAGAAAACAATTTTACAAACTTCTGGTTGTGACTTGTGAATAGACATATGCATGATCTTTTAGTCGATGCAACAATTAATGTCATACAAACTCAATTTCTCAATTTTTTTATTTAGGAGCACACAAATTTTGTTTGATTGAAGAAACTTTTGGTTCTTCAAAACTAGTTCTCGCATTATAATACACTTGAGATGACCCAATCAATTTTTCCAACAACACACTTAAGTGTGATTTGTAAACTTCTGGTTTACAATAGTATGTGTTTAAATTGTACTAATATAAGTGTATTACAAGACCGAGGAAAAAATTAGTAGCTTTTTCATTACACATTTTCTGTCCGAATTATGTTATATAATACAAAGATATGCAATACTTCCATCTCCTCTTTCAATATGGTATTCATTTAGGAGAATATCTTTGAAACTTAATAAATTTCTTTGAGACATGTGGGAATATAATGCATTATCAATGTGCAATATTTTCCCTCCATATAACAACGCATTGGCTCTTCTGGAGCCTTCAATTATTTATGAGGTGCCAGATATAGTACTGACATCAGTCTTTTGATTCACTAAATTAGAAAAATATATTTTATTCTTGAGAATTATGTGTGTAGTTGCACTATCAACAAGGCACATATCTTTACTAGTGTTAGTGTCACTAAAAATTTAACGATGTGTTATAAGCGTACATTAAAGACACAAGTTATGTAAATTAGCAAGCAGCAAACACACTTTATTATTGTTATAAAATAATTAGAAGAAAATTTTCATAAATTCTATTTCTTGATTCTACCATCTCCAATAAGGTGATAATTTTTTTCTTCTAAATAAACAAATAAATCACCATAAAATATTTTACAAAACTTATTAAATAAATTAAACACCAACCTTCCAATTAACACCAGTTAAATCATATTCTAATATAATGATTAATCCAAAACTACCATATATAATAATTTATGATATCTTGTAAATATTTTATGATTTTATAAATTGCCCAAAAATATATACATCAATACTAAATTTATAACCAAATTTCTATTTCATTTTCAATTGTTTACCTCAATCATATATATATATATATATATATATATATATATATATATATATATATATATATATATATATATATATATATATATATATATATATACAAAACTACCATATATAATAATTTATGATATCTTGTAAATATTTTATGATTTTATAAATTGCCCAAAAATATATACATCAATACTAAATTTATAACCAAATTTCTATTTCATTTTCAATTGTTTACCTCAATATATATATATATATATATATATATATATATATATATATATATATATATATATATATATATATATATATATATATATATATATATATATATATATATATATATATATATATATATATATATATATAGTTTTCACATATAAATATTATATGCATAGCCCATAATAATATATATTCTACTCACGTTAAAAATATATATTAATAAATTTTATACTCACAAAACTTACTAATATAACAAAATTTTAATTTTAAAATATTAATTTATAAACCTATATTTTAAAATCTTCATTCATCAAATTACTAACAGAAACATGCTTCATATTTACATTCAACAAAATAATAACTTTCTAAATAAACACTAATTGTTAGCAATGTCAAATTTTAGAGAATTTTTTTTTTAGAATAATATAAACATTTATAAACAATAATCTAAAATAAATATAATCATTCTCTAGGGTGCGCTAAAATTATTAGTTAATAAGTGATGATCTAAAAATTATAGTCATCCTTCTGGGATGATTATATATCCATATGTGTTAAAAAAAAATATATTTTTATAAACAATGATCTAAAAAAAATATAATCATTCTTCTTGAATGCGTTAAAATCATTTGTGTCATTCTTCTGAAATAACAATTATTTTATGAGAATGTTACAAATTTTAGATCGATATAAAAAAAAATATTTATGAAATCTTCCTGAGATATTCCATATTATTCTTTCATCCTCCTCAAATTGGATATGCTAATTTTTGACATAATTGATGCATTTTTCTAGAATTCGTTAATACTATAGATCTAATTTGTGCCATTCTTCTAGAATAACAATTATTTTTTTTAAAAGTATTTGTGAAAACCTTATGGGATATTCAATATTATTCTTTGAATCTTTTTCGAATTGGATAATATTATCGATACAATCTTTTTGCTAATTTTTGGTTAGCTTGATAGGTTTTTCAAAAACTATATAAATAATTTATTTTTCTATCCTTCAGGGATAGTTTGATAGGTTCTTCAGGAACTATATAAATAATTTATTTTCATATATGGTCGTTGTATTTATTTTTCCTGAAGACAACCCACAAATATTTTGTATGTGTTGGATTATGGATCTCAACCAAACGCATTCTCGACTTTCCTCATGTAGTGCTAAAAGTTTTGCATGATTAGATGAAGTTGCTGTTATTTTTTGTTTCACTGATCTCCATGAAATAGTTGTACCACCACATGTATTCAAATAACATGTTTGTGATCTACCATTGTGAAGATCTGACAAGTAATTTGTATCTGCATAACATGTTAATTCGAGTTTGGGTACTTTAGTATATAATAGACTCATGTCTATTGTACCTATAAGATAACGAAGTATATGTTTTACTTTGTTCTAATATCTTCGTGTAGGTGAGACCGTATCTTGCTAATAGATTGATCGTAAATGGTATATTAGGATGTGTATATTTAGCAACGTACATCAATGCTCTAATCGCACTAAGATATGGTACTTCATGACCAATAAATTTTGTATTCTTTTTACGAGGCCTGAAAGGATCTTTCTCTATATCTAATAATCTAACAACCATTGGAGTAGACAACGGGTGACATTTGTCCATACAGAAGCGTTTTAACACCTTTTCTATATAGCCTTCGTAATTTAAAAATATTCTTTTGTCCAAATGCTCAATTTGTAAACCTAGACATAATTTTGTCTTTCCTAGGTCCTTCATCTCAAACTCTTTCTTTAAGCAATTCATAGCTTTTGGAAGCTCTTCAGGAGTTCCAATAATATTTATGTCATCAATAGTTATCTACGGGCGCTTAATTGCTTAGCTCACTTTTGAAAACTTGCTTTCTGTGTGTGTGATTTGAAAAGTATTTTGAAAAGTATTTGAAAAGTATTTCACTTTGACTTCATAATGATTCTTGTATCAGTTCTCAAGAATGTATACGAAGTGTTTGGAAATGTTTCTTGAAAGTTTATAGCTTTGTAATGATTCTCGTTGGAATGTATACAAAGTGTTTGTTTGAAAAAATGGTTTGAAAATAAGTGTGAGGTGTGAAAATGATTTGTTTTGATTGGAGCAAGCAATTAAAACTCTTATTACCTACTCAGAAGGGTCGTTCTTGTTATTTTCCTTCTCCTTTAGGACAACGCTATCTATACCATTAGTTGGTAGGTAACTCTATCCGCTCGATGTGAAGGGACAGACATAGGGTCATCGTATGGTCATTGAAGGCAACATTGTAAGGATACCTTAACAATTCGAAAGGACGATCATCACTTACTCGTAGGCAACAACAGAGGGACGAGATCATATATTTGTAGGCAACATCGAGGATCATCCAAGGACTATGATCTTTATGATGACTTTGAATCGAGGCACTTTTGCTAATGGTACCCCTACGTTCGAGGGACATGACCATTTATATTCTAAAGGCAACAAGAGAGGATACTCTAGGGGGTGCAAGTGTGAAAGTAGTGTATTGATTCAGATATTTTATCTTGATTGTTTAAGGTGATCTAACGTTGATTTTAAGATCTTGTCATACAATCATATTAGCCATACATCTAAGAAGTTAATATATGTACAGGAAATAAAGTTGCGGAAAGTAAAAGTGCGGAAATGTAAAGTCCTAAGCTATTACAGGGCTTTGGGGAAGTTACATAATAGAGGTGCGTAAAGTAAAATGCGAGAATTTAAATCTACGCTATTACAAAAATATTCTTGCGACCCATACATCGATTTTTAGAATTTAAAATGCGAATAAAGAAATAACTAAAGAAAGAAAAAAAATATGTTTTTGATGTTAGTAAAAAGATTCAAGATTAGCAAACCTAATTACTAGAAAGTAAATTATTTTTGTGAATTTTCTGGAGTGATTTTAATGTGAAAAACCCTATTTCTAAAATTAGCAATTAATTAAGAAAATAATTTTAAATGAAAGGAAACATAAAATATTTTTTTGTCTAGAATTAATTAAACATTTTATTAACATAAATATAAAATTAAAATATTTTTTAGGGTTTTAGAAAATATTTTTAAAATTATTTGAAAAGAAAATAAATTAGTTAGAAAATAAAAGAAAATAGAAAAAATTGAAGAAACAAGTGACTAAAATTAGGGATGGCCTTGGAGGGTGTTGAACCCTGGACCTGAAGGTCACAAGTCCAAAACCTAGCCACTGCGCCTAGTGCTTAAGATGCCATTATCTTGCCTCCAATTGTATGTAAGCGTAACTTGTGTAAAATCCAGAAAATATGAAGAAAAAAAAGGTGGTAAAAGGCAGGGATCGAACCCACGCCTTGAGAGAGTAATGGACTAAGTGCGCGCTCTTGACCGCTGGGGCAGTAATACATCCATGAATTATACTACAAGGATAAATATATATGTGATATAATTCCCTGAAAATCAAACGAAAGTCAGAAACGTATGGAAGTGGACCCTAGGGATTCAAATCATCCCATTGAAACACGTCATGTAGGGATCACCGGGGTCAAAGTTTCAAACCACTACCGGCGGTAGTCAAATTCGTTTTCTCTGATGATTTGATTTTTGGAACCTGCAAAATAATGAAATTCGAAGCTTGGGATTAAGCCTGCCCCCCTGGATCGGGGTCTGCGAATTTAATGGTGCCATCGGTTTGGCCTGAAGTAACCTGCAAAGATAGATATAAAAGCTACAGACAAATCGTGCTCTAACCATGGCACATCATGATTCACGTGTTCTAAGCTTCATGCGATGGATGTAATCTGTTCTATTTGATCTCAAAAAAACATTGGTAATGTTAGTTTAAGCAAAAACTTGATAAAAACCAAAATACGTAATTCAAAAATATGAGACAATGGGAGTTCATGATGCATGCATTTTAGGGATGTTTGGCCCTGGCTCTGGACATGTACTTACTCTACAATACCTCAGGAACACGAATTGATGCTTGAAAGCTCTTGAGAACGACTGCAATTAGGGTTTCAATGGTGCAACTTCACTTGGAAATTTTGAAACACACCCTAGTCTCTTGACTACCAAACTCGTCCCTTGATGGTCTGGATGTGTTATGTTTTTATAGAGGAATGAAATTAGGTCAAAAACTTGAGAGAAACATATTGCATTTATGGGAAAATATTTGATTGAAATTTTGTATCAAAATCTTCCAATTTTTCTTCAATCTCATGAAATCATCCTTGTACGATTTGGCCAGCTTGCAGTGGCTTACTTGGACCCCAAGAATGATAAATATCCAGCCTTGCATTTATCCATTTGATTTTTGGCATTTTATTTTAATTAAAATTGGATTTAAATTAATAAATTCCAAAATAAATTAAAGAGAGGCGTGCAAGTGGACTTAGAAGTCATGGACTATCTTAGAAATAAGTCCAAACTATAAAAACCATGGCCCATTTGGAAAAATTTGAATTTGCTTAGTATTTCCCTTCACGCACTTCTTCAAAAATGCCAAACTTGCACAAGTTGTATCTTGCTCAATTTTTATCATTTTGAAGTGTTATTGATCTTTTTGGAAAGCTTAAGATGTCCTCTAAGAGCTCCTTTTTGTTTCATCTTTATTTAAGCTTCCATGTTCATGTATACTTATTTTGAAAAAGATGGCTTTTTGTTGACTTTTAGAAGGACCTATAATGTTTTGATACATGACTCTCAAATGAAGTATTTTTGGCCCAAGCTTGTGAGACACAAATTTGTAGATGATTGAATTCTATTCAAAATGAGCTTTGGTGGAAAAATTTCTGATAAAGTATGTGAAAGTTATGCCTGGTCAAAATTCTATTGACTTTTTATCAAAAAACTCTAATTTAGAAACTTTGACTTTTTATCAAATCCTGAGTTTTCTTGATGAATCATTATCAACCCTTTATCAAATGATGAATGTGGGTCCAAAATCTTGATGTTGACCAAAAATGATTAAGTTTGTTAGTATGTTGACCACAGTTAACTTTTTGTCCAATACAACTGATTTTCAATCATCTGAGCAATCGATTCAGCAAACTTGAGATGTGAGGCTTGAAACTTGGCATGGTGATACCTTGAGACATATGAGGAGATATGATGATCACTTGAGGCAATAGAAGCCATATTTGACTTGATAGAATCAAAACCCTAGTTATGGGTTGATTGCTTAGGAGTGAGTTCATCTGGTCAATCCTTGAGAAATTCTTGAATATGGAGATGTGGATTGACTTGAGAAAGAGGAGGGAAAATTTTGGGGTATAACACACACAAAATACTCTCCTTGCCAAAATTGGTAACATGTAAACAATTCCTTCAAATGCCCTCACCCATGTGCATCTGCCAGCTCATCCCTTCACATGCATTTCATTCCTTTTCCACTCCTTATCTGATCCTTAAAATGCAGCTAGCACTACAATATCACAACACAAAATGCAATTTCACTCTTTTTGAGTAAACTTGGCTAACCATAGTTAAAGGCTTAACCTCACTCTCTAATGGTTATAAAGCAAGCTTTCCTCTCATTCATCATACACACAAGATCCCCTCTGAAGAGCAAGCATAATCTCTCTCTCTCTCTCTCTCTCTCTCTCTCTCTCACAAAAACGTCACTTCGGATTTATATTTTTTAAAATCAACCGTTGGATTGAAATATATCACCATATAGATTAATCTCAAACTTAATATATATATATATATATATATATATATATATATATATATATATATATATATATATATACCCTCCAAGAGCAAGATTAATCTCTCTCTCTCTCTCTCTCTCTCACAAAAACGTCACTTCGGATTTATATTTTTTAAAATCAACCGTTGGATTGAAATATATCACCATATAGATTAATCTCAAACTTAATATATATATATATATATATATATATATATATATATATATATATATATATATATATATATATATATATATATATATATATATATATATATATATATGAGAGGATCAAATTACACCCGAAGAGTTACACCATGACTTACACTCGCTCAAAAACGTCACTTCGGATTAATATTTTTTGAAATCAACCGTTGGATTGAAACATATCATCATATAGATCATACCTATAAAGTTTGAGATTAATCTATAAAGTTTTACTATACGATCAAGATATCTAAAAATTAACGTCAAAATGGACTTTCATATAACGTTAATTTTGTAGTAATTTTTGGATATCTGGATCGTCATATGAAAGTCCATTTTGACGTTAATTTTGTTATTCAATTACTTTGTAGGTACATCAACAAGACAATAATTGGGCTTGTGATTATCATGTAATAAAAAATATATGTTTGACATTATCTAAACGGGTATATTGCAAGGATTACACGAGGTAATAACAAAATATTTCAATAATTAATATGTAAATTATATCACTTCATGTTTTAACATGTTCTCTTTTAATTTATTTTATTGTTTTCATTTGTAGATATATGAAGATCCATCATCATATGAAAAATAAGTTGTTGATAATATCCGACAACTTTGAACTCAATTATTTTTGCAAATAGTTGAAGAACAAGATCAACTTGAAGAGAAAGAAACAAGGTGTTAGATAAAAAAAAGTGTATTATAAGAATTATTATTGACTTATTAATTAACATTGTTTTTTAATATAATTTTGTTCTTGAATTTGGATTTACACTTTTTGGTATAATTTGTTAAATTTGAATCAAAATTGGAGAGTTTAATTTGTTCTTGAATTTTAAAATTGGAGAGTATAATTTGTGTGTGTCATATATGACCTCAACTTGATTTAAGACTAAAAAATTGTGCTATATATCCCCCCATCCATTTTAGAGAATAATATTAGTTGATGTTTTATTTAAAATCAAACAATACTCCAGGTCATTTATAATACTAAATTTAATAAAGAATAGGTGTGATACATACGCTATACAAACATTATTAAAAAAGTTTATACATCCAATTTAAGAAGAAAATAGGTATGAAAGGTTGGTTTCTAACCAAATGACCCTCTATTAAACTTTTAAAACCTATTGTTTTTGAAAAAAATAGGTGTCATAAGATGGTTTCTAATCAAACTATTCTCCATTAAACTTTGACACCGGTTTTTGAAAAAATTAGGTACAATATATAAGTGTTTACACCTCTAAAAATGGTGTTAAATGTTAGTTTTAACACCTACGTGAAACACTTATAACACCATCTCCTCATCGGTGTTAAATTGATTTACTATACCTTTTTTAAAACCGGTGTCAAAAATCATACTTACAATACCAGTAGCAACAACGCCGAAAAAAATCAGGTATTAAATCTTTAAAAAGTTGGTGTTAAACTCTTATCTACACTAGTGCTCTCTCTCTCTCTCTCTCTCTCTCTCTCTCTCTCTCTCTCTCCTTCGATTTACTCAAATCTTCTCAAGGTTCCAAAATTTCTTCAAGGAAGCTCTTTGTCTTCATTGATACTTCTTCTTCTTCAAGCTTTCTCAAGTGATTCTATGGGTTTCTATCATCACCTTGCTCGTTTCGAAGAGCCAGTGGAGCTTCTACACTAGGTAAGTCACTTAAACTCTATAGGTCTAGATATAAGCTTGCATCTACATTTCCATTTGTTTTTAATTGTCAAATTCGCATTCATTGTGTTCTTAGCTGGCCAAATAGTGTGTTTGATGTATAAAATTTTGTGAAATTGAGCTTGCATCATGTTTTGGAAATTTATGAAAAAAATGATAATCAATGAACTTGTGATATGTTTTTCTATGTGAATTTGCGTTCGTTTGGTGTAATTCTTGACATCACATTGTAGATCTCCATGAGATCTACAACTTTGTTTCAAATCTCGTGGAATTTCATGGCGAAACAAGTAAGTTATCAAGAAATGAAGTTCACTACATTAACACGTTTTTAGGGTTTCTTTGTGTTTAAAGGAAGAAGAAGGCACGTGATTGGTCCATTTGAAATTCCCTGGGTCCCAGTCTTGTGCGCCATGCATTATTATATTATAATTTGAATTTTGTTTTTATATTTTCCCTCTTTATTTTTATTGAACTTTTTGATTTGATTAAAATAGTTCTGATCATCAAAAAATTATAAAACAATATGTCATGAATCCTTAGAGTCTATTATTTTTCAACATTTTTTATCTTAATTTTCAAAAAAATGTGATTTTCTTATGAATAATTTTTTTTCTAATTGATTTTTGATTTTATTTTTGACCTTTCATCCATTTTAAAATTGTGTAAAAATATCTACACTAATCTTTAGAGTTTCCTTAAATTTTGGGTGGTCTTATGTCAAATTCATTTGAACTTTAACTTAGGTAATTCAATTTTGAATTTAATTTCCTATATTTTAGGGGTTTTGGTTGATCATTGACATTGTTTGCTTGAAAATTCTAATTTCCTTTACCTCTAAAATTGGAATTAAATATTTATGAGGTTATTGGATGACTTGAAGTCCTAAAAATAATTTTTTTAAAATTTTAAGTTTTGATCTTACATTTTTCACAAATTATTTTGTTAAACCTCTCTACTTTGAGCCTTTTGCCAACTAGTCTTGATAATTTCAAATCATTTTCACTTCTTCAAGTTAATCCAAGCCTTTAAAAGCATGTTTCTAACTTTTAGAAGTCCTTATTAAGTTAGGATTAAATTGACATAAATTTACAAGCCTTTTTCCTATTTTTTTAACCTAATTTTGATTTAGAGGTATAAATAGGATTTTTCTTTGACTAAGGTGCTTGTAGTTGATGACTTGTGCACATAGTTTTAGGGGAACTCTTTGAGTATAGTGTGCTAATGAGTTGGTTTTTCTATGATCCCTTTTTATTATTTTTCTCATGATCCTAATTCACTTTGCCTTTATCAAATGTTTGCTTGCATCTCATGGTTTTCTCTCTTGTTACTTAGTGTGCAATTTTATTCTATTGTTAATAATGCTTCAAAGATTAACATTAGAAAGCCTTTGACTATTGGATCATATGTTTTGTATCATCTAACCATGCACTACTTTTATCTATATTCCTTCTTGAACTTCATTTTCCTTTAGAAGCATGATAAGTGTTTGTTTTTGACCTAATTATTGCACTACTTTGTGTGTGTCTAAGTGATGATAGTCTTAGGTATAATTAGAGTACTTAGGACATACTAAAATATTGTGTTTGTTTCTAATATTAACCTCACACCATACCTTGTGCCATGCTCACTTGATCACACTTCTACTTCTATCCCATATAAACCTTTTGTCTTGACCTAATTGGTGGGGTGTATGGTATTTTGTGCATGAGGATTTTAAGTCCAACATTTTCTATGTTAGAATTTTATTCTTAATCTATCTTCTCATCTCAATTCTCATGATCTTATGATCCTTTTAGTTGGCACTCATTTTACAACTAACACGGTGACACAATGAGAGCTACAATTTGCTACTTTCTATCATGTTCTTTGTATGCTATGTGTGTGATCTTTTCCCATGAATTGTGGCATTTAAATATGATGTTAGAGTGCATATGCTATTGACTTGTAAAATTTAACCCTTCTAAGCATGTCTTCTATCCATCTACCCTCATCTTGGTCCTTATTTTGCTTTAGGTTTGATTTAGGATGTGATATTGACCTAGTCTTGTGGTAACTTTTGAGTATGCTTTAGTAAATTCACCGTAGGGGTTCATAGACCTTTGTAGTACGATAGTCTTGTCTGTTTATTTATGATTTCACTCTTTGAACACTACATGCCATGATTGTCCAATCACACACCTTCTTCCACTTCACCTCACAACTTTGTTTTGACTTAGTTTGTGTGCATTGATGTTTGTATCATTAATTAGCTTGTTGTTGGTTCAACCCCTTATCTTCCACCTTGAGAAGGACCAAGAACAAAAAAGTTGAAAATTGACCATCTGGACCTTGCTACTCCTTTGTGTAAGACCCTTCTAAATTCCTCAAATATAATACAAATAACTCAGAGTTAACATGTCATCAAGGGCGTCACAATTGATTTAAAAATAAAATTCCATATAATGTCATGCTTTACTGAAGAACCAAATTCAATTAATCATTCAACGTACATGTTCTACATAGTGGAATAATCTCAAAACTTGGATAAGTTCAAAACCAACAAAATTCAAAGGTCTATGCCTTAAGAAATCAATCAAATATCCAAATAAACATCAAAACGAATAGAGTTTAATGATAACTCTAAAACAAGTGTTCCCCAGTGTTACAAGACCAGAGCATGACACCGATAGCCGATAAAATAAATAACATAGCTCTACGAGTCATCCTCACCAACGTCTAAGCCGCTAAAGCTTCAATCTGAAATCATCAAAGTAAGGGTGAGACTACATCATAATTAACATGCATTATAAATTCATCAAATAAATAGAACTTCATAAGCTATTACTTCACCCTATTTAGCATAATAGATTCAATCCTTCATTCCACAAAAGCATAAGTCATGAACATGCATCAAACACAACAACCAAATTATAACACTGGAAACAATCCTATCATGTTATAATACATACAAAATGCAATGTAAGACTCTATGCATGTGGTATCGACAATGAACTAAATTCACATACTTTTCCATTTTAACTCGGACACAACATTAACATTTGTTCCATTCCAACTCGAACACAGATAAAACCTCACCGCTCATTCCAACTCGGCAACATATATTGGCCAAATCACTAATTCCACACAATGGGAATTAGCTACCACCAAATGTATATGCATGCACATCAACAAGCATGCAACATTAACAACAACACATGATATCAACAACCATCATGAACCATCTCCAAGCATACAATATGCACAAGCGATTACATAATCAATCCGTAATCACTATCATCATTATACAAATACATCCATCTCATGTATTTATAACAATACCAAACTCACCAACCAAAAACATGATACAATCATTTATCATGAACACATCCAATCACATAAACATGCACATCATCAAGCATGCAACATCATCAACCAAAACATAATGAAATCATTTATCTTGTACGTCACCAATAGCATAACATTCAAAGAAATTACTCATCAATTAATAATGCTATCACCAACATAATCATACAGCCGTCAATATGTACACCTACATCATCACAAAACAACATATCGTTGCCTACCTATCAAGTGTACAAAAAACGAATAACCACAAGTCGAAAAATCAATACTTTTCAAAATAAAATAAAGTTATTGTTATTTTCTTCATTTAATAAAATAGAGTATTTAATTTAAGAAACAACGTCCAAAACGGCGACTAAAACGAACTTACGGTTTGAAAGTTATGAATTTTCAAAGTTTAGTATTTTTCAAAAAGTAGCAGTGGGAACGGGTTCCTCTAGGGAGGGGGGACGGGTTCCCACAACCATGTGAACACATGCTGCTGGAAAATGTACTGGGAACCCGGATTATTCTATAGGGGAACCGGTTCCCAGACCCAAAAATCCTATTTTTACGTAAAATACACAGTGGTAACCGGTTCCCCACACAAGGTAATTGGGTTCCACGACCCCTGTAGCAGAAAATCACTATTTTGACAACATTCCTCATTCCTAATCCATCCAATAGTTCCAATTACGAACCCATACACAATTAACACCAAAACACATCCCAATACATGATTCCAATGCCATAACTACACACCACAACATCATACAACAACTCTACAACACCAATTGCATCAAGAATGTCAAAATCATGCATTTAGGGTCAAAACTCATAAACCTAAAAATCCTAAATTGGGATTCCTAATCTCTTACTCTATTCTACCATTCTCAAAACTCATAATACATTATAATTAGAGCAATCACCCCTTACCTTAGCCAATTTCTTGAATTCCTCAAGCTTTAGGTTTTCCTCTTCCTTTGCTCTTCTCACTTCTCGTACGATTCCTTTGTTTCTCCCAATTTGGTTTCCAATTCCTTTTTCTTTCTTATTATTCTATTATTATAAAAATAACAAAATAATTAGAGGCTTTTACTCCTCACACCCTTCTCCTCTACTAATCACCACATAAGCCCAATCTTTTTTCCTTTATTTATTTTCCAATAATTCTAATATTCCAATAATTCCCGAAAATTAAATTTTAATTAATTAAATAATTAAAATTCCAATTTAGTAATAATTGAAAATTTGGGGTGTTACAACTCTCCCCCATTTAGAATATTTTCGTCCTTGAAAATTCACTTGATACTAATAACTGCTGATACGACTCTTGCATCCTTCCTTCCAACTCTCACGTCATATTTGGCACCATTTCAAATACCACTAACCAATATCCTTCCCAGTCAACTACCATAATCTCAACCGGTTCATTTCTACTGGGTTAAGAATGCACCAATTCATCTCACTTCTTGCCCCGTAACTCTAGGATACATAATCTATCACTTCATTACACCGCAACACAGTTATAAGAACCTCCACATAACCGAAATATCAACAACAATTATACACAACACTAGTACCACAAGGCTACGTTCCAACAATCGAGCTTTCTATTTAATACATTTATCGAAATGGATGTAACACCAATAATACATATAACCCTTCACCTAATAATTCCATTTTGGAATTTCTAATAGTTGCATAAACTCCACAACTTCTAACGTTTAATTTGTGACTTCAAAAGTCATACCCGCATAACAAAGTGTGTCACCTTACGCTTCCGCTACTCGACTCGATCGCTCACCTTAAGTCACTATCTTCATTCGATTCCCATCAACTACCATCTCTACAAGTTTCACATCTATCTTCAGACTCTCTTTATTATCCACCAGAAAATCATTGTTCACCTTTTGACATTCTCAACCTTCCACTCTGCGGCATTAGCTTGCATACACACTTAAGTCTCTGACCTGCTAAAATAATTTCCAAGTCTTTTTCATAGCCACTTTCCTCTTAGGTTCATGTGAACTAATGAGCTACTATTATCTCGATAGAACGTCAATCACTTCACACATTATCAAGCTAGCACGTCAAGTATATCCCATCCAATATGATTCCGTCTACTACCAACAAGAGATTAAGGGTGATCAGTTCCTCAATTTGTCAATAGATAGCCGAAAATCACAATGGAGTATGAACCATAGTTATCAAACTATAATAGCGTTCCTTTAGAACTTGTGCTCGAAGTCACCCAAGCACCATGGTCCAATAATCTTCTTTAAGGTTTACAACTTCTTCCATAATTCTTTCTCATTTGATCTCGGCGATGAGATGCCATCGATCGAACAATTTATATAATCTTCTTCACACTCAATTAACATCACACAAATGTTAAGTATTTTTCCACTCATGAAATGCTAACATACCAAATACACCATAACTCATTTTGTTTCCATTTGAAGTCCTTATCCATGCAGAGAACTTTAACAACATTCACAATTCTTAGTCTTCCTTTAAATCTCATAACATTGAGGATCCACATATTTTCAATTTGAATCTTATTCCAAACGCAATCTCAATAATACATTTCATCATATGATTGGTAAAAGAAACTCCCAAAATTTTAAACATGATTCCATTTCCTCTCGAATTTATTTTTCCTCTAGCATTACTTATCTTTTCCTCAAAAGCTAATGTCACTCTATTCATCCTTAATCGACATGAGCTGCATCTATAATAATTTCACATTCTTACTAATACCAACATCTCATTCATTAACAATATATCATTCTTGACCTCGTCTCAAATAAACTGCGACTATTACTAGTTATATCCCAAAAATACTTCTAATACCCGTAACTAATTTTTGGATTTTCCTACTGCAACACTGCATCAATCTTAGATGGGTCTACCACAATACTTTCACTTGAAATAACATGATAAGGAAAACTCATATCCTCATACCGTAATCTACACCTTGAAAACTTAACAAAACTCTACTCCCATTCGAAGCTGAAATTCACATCGCAACATTCAACATGCCTATATCGAGTTCTAGAAACTTCTCTCTAACTATCTTCATCCTTAACCTGACTACGAAGGTAAGTTAACCTCAATTCGACTTTACTGAAGACATACTCTCCTACCAATTGATCCATTCAAATCACAAATCATCTGAAATGAATATTTAATCTCAATCACCATCTTAATCAGTTATCAAAAATCTACACGCAATTCGTACTACTTTCTTTCTCCTTGACTAATTAAATTAGATCTCCCAAAATAATACACTTGGTTTTATAATCTATTTCTCTGCGCATCTCCCAATAGCTTCTTCAATTCAGTTAACTCGGATGCCGATATGCGATAAGGCGCTATCGACACCGGACTAGTTCCAGGAATCAAATCTATAGCAAATTCCACAACACACACCATTCACCATAATTAATTGCGTCAAGTTACAATTCCAATAACCAATTCACACAATTGGATATTTGTAGCAACTATTGACACTGACACAACCAATAGTTTCAAGAACACAAAGAGGTAACTCAACATCGAAAAATTCACGATCGTCCAGAAGTGTTTCAACATTCCAACCACTCGAGCTTCATTTTCTAAGAGTTATCCTTCTTACTTACCAAATATCTGCTAGCACAAGAATATGCATCGACTCATCAAAACGATTTATAATCACTTGGTTTAACTTCAAACATTCGACCAAATAATAACTTAAAGCTAATCCAACATCTTGCTCTAACGACGAGTCACCATTATTCCCAGGGAAACATCAGAACTCACACCTAACTGGAACATCATTATCCATAACATCATCCTCCACTCCCAGTGATGCGAACAACACAAGTAACTAATTGTTACCCCTTAAGAGCACTCTATCTGACCGTTAGACCGAATTCTTGAATTCATACTTCCTCCGAATTCGGGAAACCACACGGTCTAACCAATATTTGCACTCCTATAATCAAAAGCACATCGATCAAACTCTTCACACTAGAACATCTCGGAGAAGTAAAGATTCTCCCCCACTTGCTTCTAAACCACTCATGCAACCAAGTAGTTAGAAAAACAAGTAAGTACCGATAGTGTTTCACACACATGTCGTATACAAAAGGAATAATGATATTAAGACACTGGTAACAATGACCGACTATGCTCTGAATCCACTTTTGTAACACCCTTCTAAATTCCCCAAATATAATACAAATAACTCAGAGTTAACATGTCATCAAGGGCGTCACAATTGATTTAAAAATAAAATTCCATATAATTTCATGCTTTACTGAAGAACAAAATTCAATTAATCATTCAATGTACATGTTCTACACATCAGAATAATCTCAAAACTTGGATAAGTTCAAAACCAACAAAATTCAAAGGTCCATGCCTTGAGAAATCAATCAAATATCCAAATAAACATCAAAACAAATAGAGTTTAATGATAACTCTAAAACAAGCGTTCCCCATTGTTACAAGACCAGAGCATGACACTAACACACGATAAAATAAATAGCATAGCTCTACGAGCCATCCTCACCAACGTCTAAGCTGCTAAAGCTTCAATCTGAAATCATCAAAGTAAGGGTGAGAATATATCATAATTAACATGCATTATAAATTCATAAAATAAATAGAACTTCATAAGCTATTACTTAACCCTATTTAGCATAATCGATTCAATCCTTCATTCCACAAAAGCACAAGTCATGAACATGCATCAAACACAACAACCAAATTATAACACTAGAAACCATCCTATCATGTTATAATCCATAAAAATGCAATGCAAGACTCTATGCATGTGGTACCGACAGTGAACTAAATTCACATTGCAATACACCAAAATTTTCCCTCTTACTCCTCAGGATATTTCTCATATCCATACTCAAGGATTTCACAAGGGTTGACCATACAAACCCTCTCCTAAGCAGTTAACCCAAACTAGGGTTTTGACATTCTCAAGACAAGATGGACTTATAAAAATTCTAGTGGTCATCATGCCTCATCATATGCTTCAAAGAATCTCCATGTCAAGTTTCAAGCCTTACAAGTCAAGTTTCCTCAGACAATTGCTCAGATGGTTGAAAAATCATTTGTATTGGACAAAAAGTCAACTGTGGTCAACATACAGTCAAACTTCATAATTTTTGGTCAACATCAATAATTTGAAGTAATATTCATCATTTGATCAAGGGTTGATCATGATTCATCAAGAAAAGTCAAGATTTGATCAAAAGTCAAAGTTTCCAAATTGGGCTTTCTCAGACAAAAGTCAACAGAACTTTGACCAGGCATAATTTTCACATACTTTATCAGAAAATTTCCCAACACAGCTCATTCTGAAGAGAATTCAATTCTCTACAACTTCATGTCTCACAAGCTTGGGCAGAAAATGCTTCATTTGGAAGTTATGGATCAAATCATAACAGGTCCTTTTCAAAGTCAACAAAAAGTCAACTTTTTGTAAAGAAGTGTTTATAAGCATGGAAACTCCAATTGAGATGAAACCAAAGAGGCTGTGTAGAGGACATCTTGAGCTTTCTAAAAACTTCAAGAACACCCAAAAATGTTAAAAATTGAGCAAGATACACCTTGCACAAGTTGAGCATTTTTGAGGAGGTGCACAAAGAGAAATACTTGACAAAACCAAATTTTTTGCAAATGGGCCTAACTTTTCTTGGTTCAAACATGTTCCTTAGCTGAAATGGAACCTCCAAGCCCAAGGCCACAAATTTATCTTTTATTTTCTATTTATTTTGGATTTTTAATCATTTAAAAGCCAATTTAATTTAAATAAAAGATAGAAAATCAAAATTAATTGCAAGATGGATTTTTCTCTCATTCTTGAGGTCCAAGCAAGCCATACAAGCTGTCAATTTCGAAATTGCATTGATTGGCAAAGGAATTGAATGAGATTTGATCAAAAAAGGAAATATTTGGTTTCATTCCAAATCAAATATTTTCTCATTGATTGGCACATAATTTCTTCATGATTCTTGACCTAATTCACTCTATTATAAGTACATAACATATTCACAAGTAAAAAAGAGGAATTTCTGGCCTCAAAGAACCCTACCAAACTTCAAAAAATTCGTGACATTCAAGCAATTGGCAGCCCTAGTTTCAGTCCAATTCAATCAATTCTAAGCACTCAAACACATTCCTGGAGGTACTCTGATTCATTCCAGACACTCATAGATCACAAAAGCATTCAGAATCCAGAAAGCACAATCACGGTTTGCACAACTTTTATCCAAATTCGATTTCTATGTTTCATGCATTATAAATACATTTTGATTGCATATTCTTGTTCGTTTTGATGTTTGGAATGTTTCTGTATAGATCAATTTGAGTTTAGACACAGGAATCAGACGTTGCCATTATTAGGGTTTCAAAGCTTCAAATTGGGATCCATCGATCCAAGTAAAATTGGCCAAAAATAGGGACATATTCGTGATCAGGAGCTTGATTGCAATTGAACCATGGCTTTACTTTAAATTTATATTGCATATTATGGATTTTGGAAATTTGCAGGTACTATAGTGACGGGAAAAACCATCACTATTGGATTTTGCTACGGATCGTGTCCGTAGGTAAAGGTTTGAATATTCAAACGGGGAAGAAGATGATCTTCGCGCGCGTTCTGGTGTCCAGGAATTTATTTCGCTTATGTTGCTTTTGTTTCATTACACTAACACGAACTGCAGGTTGGCTTAGTGGCAAAGACAGCGCGCGTATATCCATGAGGACCTTGGTTCGAACCTTGGCTCCTCAACCTAGTTTTTACACTTTGCAAAAGCTAACCAATTTTCTTATTTTCTTCATATTTTTCCTTTTAATTTAATTTCTTTTCAAACAATTTTCTAACACATCAAAAAATCACCAAAAATAATTTCATTTTGCATTTAGGATAGAAAAATGTTTATTTAATTTTTGGCATAAAAATTAATATTTTTGCATGCATATTTTAATTAATTGTTAATTAACCATAAAATTGACTTTTAATTACTTTTCTTCACTAAAATCAATCCAGAAAATTCCCAAAAAATTGTCCTATCATCTAATTAGGATTATTAACCTTAAAAAGATTTCCTAACTCAAAAATCTTTTTTTACTAACACACATTCTCTTATGCGAATTTCTTTTCTTTTCCGATTATTATGTATCTGCTTCCAGGTTATAATAGTTAGGATTTATTTTATCGCATTCTTTTTCCATATTATGTAACTGCTCATGGGATGTAATAGTTTAATTAGGATTTTACTTTCCGCACTCCTATATTATGTAACTGCCCCAAAGCCATGTAATAGCGTAGGATTTACTTTCCGCACTTTACTTTCTGCAATTTACTTTCTGCACCATATAAACTACTAGTAACTAGGCGTGTATGGCAAGATAAAAACGAACGTAGATCACTTCTAATTCCAAGATAATATATCTGAATTTGACACACTCTCTTCACACATGCACCCCCTAGAGTATTCTCTCTTGTTGCCTTTCGAATAAATGGTCAAGTCCCTCGAACGTAGAGGTATCCTAGCACCATTGCCTACAAACATATCATCATAGTCCCTTCGATACAAAGATCATAGTCCCTCGACGTGGCCTACGAAAACATGATCTCGCCCCTCGATTGTTGTCTACGCAAAGTGATGATCGTCCCTTCGAATGTGCTAGGATACTCCTACAAGTTGCCTTCTATGACCATCCGATGTCCCTTCGAATGTCCCTTCTACATCGAACGTATAGGGTTACCTACCAACTAATGGTATGGATAGCACTATTCTAAAGGAAAGCGAAATAACACGGAAACGATCGTTCTGTGTAGGTAATAAGACTTTTTAGTTGCTTGCTCTATCAAAATACTTTTCACACCTCACACTTTTGTCAAAGTTAAAACACTTTTCAAAAACGAACATTTCCAAACACTTCGTATTCATTCCAGCGTGAATCATTACGAAGTCAAAGCGAAATGCCTTTTCAAAACATTTTTCAAACACATACACAGAAAGTAAATTTTTTTAAAGATGAGCTAAAAGCAACTAAGAGCCCGTAGATAACTACGGATGAAAAGGGGTGCTAATACCTTCCCTTTTCATAACCTTCCCCCTTACTCAGAATCTAACGAAGGTCTTTTTCTGTTCTTTTCACCTTCCCTTAATTGGATAAAAGAAAAGTCGGTGGCGACTCTTGCTATCCGCAACATTTGCGATAAAAAGCAAAACAAATTCCAAAGTCAGTTCTCCCACCGTATTACACACATACTGTTCCATTCCAACTCGGACACAACATTAACATCTGTTCCATTCTAACTCGAACACAGGTAAAACCTCACCGTCCATTCCAACTCGACAACGAATATTGGCAACTCACTAACTCCACACAATGGGAATTAGCTACCACTAAATGTATATGCATGCACATCAACAAGCATGCAACATCGACAACAACACATGATATCAACAACCATCATGAACCATCACCAAGCATATAATATGCACAAGCGATTACATAATCAATCCGTAATCACTATCATCATTATATAGATACATCCATCTAATGTATTTATAACAACACCAAACTCACCAACCAAAAACATGATACAGTCATTTATCATGAACACATCCAATCACATAAACATGCACATCATCAAGCATGCAACATCATCAACCAAAACATAATGAAATCATTTATCTTGTACGTCACCAATAGCATAACATGCAAAGCATTTACTCATCAATTAATAATTCTATCACCAACATAAGCATACAGCCATCGATATGCACACCTACATTATCACAAAACAACATACCATTGCCTACCCATCAAGTGTACAAAATACGAATAACCACAAGTCGGAAAATCAATACTTTTCAAAATAAAATTAAGTTATTTTTATTTTATTCATTTAATAAAATAGAGTATTTAATTTAAGAAACAACGTCCAAAAAGGTGACTAAAATGAACTTACGGTTTGAAAGTTATGAATTTACAAAGTTTAGTATTTTTCAAAAAGTAGCAGTGGGAACGGGTTCCTCCAGGGGGAAACGAGTTCCCACAACCATGTGAAAATATGCTGCTGGAAAATGTACTGGGAATTCGGGTTCTTCTATAGGGGAACCGGTTCCCAGACCCAAAAATCTCATTTTTACGTGAAATACACAGTGGTAACCAGTTACCCCCACAGGGTAACCGGGTTCCACGACCCCTGTAGCAGAAAATCACTATTTTGACAACATTCCTCATTCCCAATCCATCCAATAGTTCCAATTACAAACCCATACATAATTAACACCAAAACACATCCCAATACATGATTCCAATGCCATAACAACACACCACAACATCATACAACAACTCTACAACACCAATTGCATCAAGAATGTCAAAATCATGCATTTAGGGTCAAAACTCATAAATCTAAAAATTCTAAATTGGGATTCCTAATCTCTTACTCTATTCTACCATTCTCAAAACTCATAATATACCTTCCTTCCAACTCTCAAGTCATGTTTGGCACCATTTCAAATACCACTAACCAATATCCTTCCTATTCAACTACCATAATCTCACACGTTTCATTGCTACCGGGTTAAGAATGCACCAGTTCATCTCAGTTCTTGCCCCATAACTCTAGGATACATAATCTATCACTTCATTACACCGCAACACAGTTATAAGAACCTCCATATAACCGTAATATTTGAAAGCTTGAAAACACTCCGTATATGTTGACCTATAAATCATATGTGTCGACAAATACTTTAGGTTTAGGCTCTATGTGTCGACCTAAAAAGGTTTATGTGTTGATCAAACCAAGTCAAGGGCTAAAGGCTTTAAAACGATAGTAAACGTGTCAACCTGAAATTTGTATGTGTCGACGTATAAAATAAGAATTTATGCAATTTCAGAAATGCTTCAGTATGTGTCGACCTGAATGATGCATGGGTGAACCCAAACAAGTCATAAGTTAAAAGCTTATTTCTTGAGTTACAACTGTCGACCTGAAATGCGTATATGTCGACACCTGTAATGAAAATTTGTGCTAAATATTTTTTTCTTCATGATATGTATGAATTTTCAAATGATTTTCAATGATTCCTAAGACCTCTAATGCAAGGGAGTTCCACAAGACATAAAGATATGTTCCAATATACTGAAATGCTAGCTTTCTGAGTTTTGACATCATGCAAAATATCTTGATGAAGAAGTTGTACTCACAAAGAAGTATTTTGGTGAAGATTTCGAAGCCCATGGACTGCTGTGGAGTATTTAAAGAAAAACCTAAACCTAATGTATTTTGGCTTTTCACCAGAGCAGTCCATAGCCCAGAGTAGCTGATGTTGCACCGAACTGGGTTAACAATTGATTATGATATTTATAATTCTGTAATTTATTTTTACATAACTTACAATTTTGATATATTTGTTCTTTTAGTCAGCATATATCTTCACATCTATCTTGACATTATGTTTGGTGTTGGGACATCAGTCTTGAAATCTGCTTTATAGTGCGAGAATTTTATATTTTTTACTCCAACTTTTGAGATCTTGTAACTTGAAATATTTTTGACTTTCTCAAATTTTTGAAGCCATTTATCTGATGTTTTGATGCATCTTTTAAATTTTCCATTTAATTTCCATTTTAAACAATTTTAAAATCTTTCTTACAATTAATTTTAAATCATTTTTGATCCATTTTTGGTTTTGACTTTTGTTGACTCTAAACATTTTTGGAATGATGATTTGATTGTATGAACTTTCATCATTTCAAACTTATCATTGAATCATTTGGATTGATGGTAAGTTTATCTCATTGAATCATGAAGAAGAATGATTAAAGTTGATGATAGATTATCCATTTCCTTTATGCTTGATCATATATCCTTCTCCATTTTTTTCTTTTTCTTTTGTTTTGAATTGTGTTACATTCTTGTAGGAGAATGATTTTCTTTCATTTCTCTAACATGTATGACACATAAATTGATATTGATTGGCCCCACATAGGTGTGACTTCTACATAAGTTTACTTATAATTGCTTAACATAGCGCTAAATTGTCCTGATTCAGTTGATTCTCCATTAATACTAACTTTGACATATTAATCGTGCTAAATTTACTTTTATTCACTTTACATTAATGCCATTTACTTTATGTCATTTAATTTTAAGTAATTTATATTCATGTCATTTATATTCATGTCATTTATATTCTTGTCATTTTTATTTTTTTTCCTTTACTTTTTTGTTTTCTCTATCTTATTGCTTCAAAATACCAAAAACACTAATAAAGGCCTAAGACACTAAAAAAATTTAATTTGGATCTTATGGATTTTGTGTTATTATCCCTTGCTTGAGGAGTATTTTCGACCTTGGACTTAGACTTGGACTTAGTGCTATCCCTTTGCTTGGAGTTGTATCTGGAACTTTGAGATTCATCTAGACTCTTGATATACAAATCAAAACTTGGCCTTATTCTTTGCTCTTTGTGTAAAGACTTGGAATTTTATTTATGGCTTTGTGTCTTTGATTTTCACCTGTATCTCATTTTATTCATCTATGTTTGCTTATCTTGTGGCTCAATCCAAATGGAAATTAATGCTTGTTTTGACCAATGCCAAATGTTTGCTCCATCTTGTGGTTAGTACACTTGCACACACAAATAATTTCTCTTAGGCTACCTTATAATGAGACCTTTTATTTCATGTCATTTACCTTTACGCTTTAGGACAATCTCTTCATCACCTCCCTTCTTCTTCATTTTCAAAACTTCTCCCTATTTTCAAAACTTCTTATTTCAAACTTCAAACCTTTCATAATAAACCCTGACCTTGTCAAGTGATCTTGAAAATCTGTTTTCTTAATAAATGCTAAAACACTTAAGCATGTTCAAATTATTTTCAAAGATTCTAAAAAAGACAATACTCGTAAAATCTCTTTTTGTTCCTTTGTGCACTTTTCTTTTAAAACTTTTTTACAAAGATTGAATATTTGTTTATTCTAGTAGTGATGCAAACTACTTTACTTCTATAAGATGTTGTGAAGTGATTGAAATTTTCAACTTGTTGAGAAAATCCAAGTAAAGTACTCCATATCAAGATGATGCAAATGCTCTTTCCTCATACTTGTTGATAATAAGTTGAGTTTTCCACTCGAGTACGATGAACTGTTTTTTCAATTAAAACCAATCAACAAACTTCCGTGGTTATTTTTCCACGAACCATAAGGCTCTGATTTACGTATTGCACTATAAGAATACATAGGCACGGGCTCTCGAAGTCTTGGCGAATACAAACATAATAAAATACTTCTTTTATCATCACCCCAATATTTTTGCAAACAACCCTAATTTTATCATAACACAAATTTTCAAGAGGTTCCTATGGAGTACCATAAATGTTAGTGGTGCTAATACATTTCCCTTGCATAACCAACTATCATATCCAGATCTCTCTGTTTTTGTTTTATTTTTTTCGCGTTGGATTTTCTCGATATTTCCCATTTCCTTTTCCTTTGGAGACAATAAAGTTCGATGGAGATTCTTGTCTTTTTGAGTTAATTTAATCAATAGCTTAATCTCAATAGCTTAACCTTTTATGTGTAACAACAACAACATCACTGGCTGCCTCCCAGGTATGTTTTTTGTGTTCGACAGCAGGGAAATATACAATAGTAAAGTAAGTACTAAATTCGAAGAGAATGACATGAATGAATTCAAAGATCCTATTGCTTTCATCACCTTCATGTATCATGGATAAATCCTTGACATGATTTATGTTGACATGAAGATGTCCTTTGAAGTTGTATATATCGTTCTTAGTCTCGGCCACTTGTTGAACTAGTTTTAAACATTTATTTTTAATCACCTTTAAATATGGCCAATAAACAAACCACCGAGGAAACTGAGGTCGAAATTCGATAACTCATACTTGTCCTTCTCATTGACATAAGAAGGAATTTTAATCCAGTGAGTTTTTTCGTAAATTTTTCCTTTAAAGTGGTAGTGATATAAAAAAATATCCTGACTAACATGAGAGGGAGTATACACAACTTCAAAGTAGTTTTGGAAGGCTTGGATCTATTTGATATGTTGGGCTTTACCTTTCTTGAACTACTGATGCATAATGGGGAAATCATATGTTAGATGTTGAGATAATGTTTAAACTGAGTTGAAATCTTTAACGTGATATTTATTCCACCAAGTATGGAAATCTTGGGTACAATTAAAAGAAGGTTGGAAAGTGAAGAGCGTAATAATGGGTTGATCGACAACATGACGCTCGTGACGATCAACACATTCGTCTTCATCAAAAGTAGCTGACAAAAGGCAAAGATTGCTTTTTTGATCATAAAAACACTTGGGAAGGATCTGACAAAGTCCAAATTGGCGAGACACTAAATTGGGTTAATATTCACACCTAACAACATGGGTTTAGTACGATGATACACATGAAAAAACTCTTTAACCCTATCAACATCTCTAAAAAGGTTGGGGATTGAACCCATAAGAGCATAATTGATTTCAGCTATGGAAAAAGGAAGGAGTACCTGAGATTAGAAGGTTTGAAGCTTCTCCTCCTAAAATAGTGGTGAAAGAACATATTATTGAATCTCAACCATCATCGGTACACTAAGCTTGATGACTAAAGGTAGAGAGTTTGTAGTTTTCTTCTGGTTTTTAGATTTTAGTGACGAAGCCATTGTTGAAGTTGAAGATTCTGAAGTTAGAACGTTTTCGAGAAAAATTTGAGCTTACGAGTTTTGAGAATGGAAGAAAATAGATCATGAAGTGGGAAATGGTATTTATAACCAAAAGTAAAACCTTTCAATTTCTGAAAATTCGACAATTGGCACCAAAGTGCAAAGCATGTGGTGAATGCCTATCGAGTGAAATAGAGTATCCTTATTTTGTCGGCCACGAACATCCTGGGATGTTGGAGATAATGAGCAGGGCAATGGTGGTTTCACGTCAACAAAGTGAAGGTTGAGGGTAATTCCTTGATGATGATGTCAGCACACTACATTAAATAGTGAGATTAGAGAGTCTAAAATGTCTCTATCTTCCTTTGGTCGAAATAGACATTTTGGGGGGAAATTTGACAGAAGGGATTTTTGACAAGACTAAAATTCCAGATAAACTAAGGAGAAGATAAGGAGGGTTGGAACAAAGAGTGTGTTGAAATTCCAGAATATGATCGACACACATGTAAGGTATTGTTAGAGAAGGAGACGAAGAATTGAATATCAAAACTTATCCTAAGAAAAGAATTGTAGAGTTAGCATTTTCCAGATAACAATAATAGTTATTTGACCCAGGAAATTGACACGAGAAAGCATGGTTCAGTAACCACTTATTAACCGTATCCTTAGTGGGAAGATGTTTAGAACTGGTTTACAAAATAAGTAGGAAAGCAACGAAAATGTGGCGCTCAGTGGGGAAAAGTATGCTTTGAAGTAGTTATTTATATTCCATTATAAATGGTAGTTTCAGTATTAGAATTAGAGATGTTCAAATTTACTATCAAATTCACGCAAAACTCAAAGTACCCAGCAAAGTGCGAAATGAGTCTCAAGACTGATATATATGTTTGATCACCATATTTCCATTTATCTAAAGCTTTACATTCAGTTGTTCTTTATGTTGTTTTACATTTCATGATCAAAATATTTACATTTCTAGTCAGAATCTTATTTTGAATTGCCTTAATTTTCAAAATATGATCTTGACCACTGTCAAAATCACTCAAAGCCGTACTATTTTTACTCTATTTGAAAAACTTCCCGTACATTATTTTAAGATTCACTAGTTGATCTCGCAAAGTAAACTTTAATAAGAGACTAGCGTTGTTTACCGAATTCCAAGGTAAACAAGTCGATCGGTAAGGGCGTGGTTTCAAAATCAACTTCAAGGAAATGACAAGAAGTTCATGAGTAAGGGAGAAGAAAGGAGGAAGGACGAGGGTTTTATCTAATAAGGGTTTGGTAATAACTAGATGAAGTAGAAAAATTTCAGGGTTGCATTGGCATTGGGTTCTCCATGAAAAGTCATCGTGACAAGGAGAGAGAAGAAATCCTTCAGGATATTCATAATCATTACTAATCTAACACGATCTCTAAACACACTGAGGATGAGAAAGGACGAAACCTTCAAAGAGCGAGGTGTATTTCGGGATTCGTTATTCGAACACTTCATCTTTTCAAGCCTTATGCTCAGGGGTTTATGTACATTATAAAAATCCTATAGTAGCTGAGATGATGAACCTAGAAACACCTAAATCAACTTAACAGAAAGTTGGTAAAGGTTGTACATTAAGCTCCTAGACCCATGCTTGTATAAATGTCTAGGATATTTGGTTTGATAGTCTGACGTAGTGGTTCAAAGGTAGTCTCAGGGCCGCATGGGGTTATAAATTTCATGAAGGAACCGTGATAGATAACGCTTGTCAATAATTTTGGCGATGATTGGCGTTATCTTAAGTAGTTAATTATGGGAATTAAAGACGTGGCTCATTATGGCCCAAAACGTTGAAGTATGGGCTATATAAAGGTCCCCAATAGAGAGGGGGAGACATTTGAAAAATAGAGCACATATACACTAAGAACAAGCAAGTGATCAATACACTTCTATACATTTGCGACCTCACCTGGCCAACTTCAGAGAGCTTATTTAAAAGGTATTTTACCAGGAACAATAACTATCACTTTTAGTCATCACTAAATTGGACATTAGTGTTTTTAAAAAATCCCACATATCATAGAGACATTGAATCACTTATAAGAGTTTGATAACACTAAAACACATTGCATTTTTTACTCAGATTACACATGACTAACTATAGTTTTTAATACCTTTTCCCATTTTATGCTTTCTTTTTCTTCCCTTTTCAGATACCCAGCTATTTTGAAGTCTTCCTGCAAAAACGGAGCAAATCGGCCAAGAAATCAAGTTTTTAAGCCATTTGTACACGTGGCGGTCAGTATGGCGCCCGCCATAGTAGATGTCTTGATGTGTCAAGGACTCAACCTCCCTCAACTACCATTTGTCCACGATCTTCCTGTACTTGTACATGTGGCGGGCGCCATGGTTACTTTGGTTTTGCTGTCCAAAAGGGAGTTGAGGGGCATTCTTGTAATTGCTTCGGATTCTGATTTTCTATAAATAGGAGTTTTCAGTTTCAATTTTCTTCATCCAAGCTTAGTTACAAACTTAAGTCATATACTATCAATCTTGTAAAGTGATAAACTCCTTACATCAAAGGGTTATTGCATTATTGATCGAGTCTGTAATCGAGTTTGGATCACTTTGGTGGAAGTTAATCCTACCGCCATTTTCGTTTTCAGTCACATATATTTCCAGTTGTACCAGATTTAAACCCTCCGTTTTGGAGCAGGTTTCTATTTACAAGTCTCACATTTACATTATTTATTTCATTGCACTTGCATTACTTTACTTATTTTCTCGCACTTGCACAACTTTCTTTATTTTCTCGCACTTGCTTACTTTATTTATTTTCTTGCACTTGCATTACTTTATTTATTTTCTCGCACTAGCACTACTTTATTTACTTGTTTATTTCCTTGCGCCTTTTACTTGCTTAATTTATATGTCTGGCTAATTTCTTAGGGCAAGAATGTAAGGACCGATGTTAGGATTACATTCCACACTGTATCTGAATAAACACTTTAAGGGATATTTTAATTTTAATACAAGTTTTCTGAACTTAAATTTTGGTTGGGCAAGATCGAAAGTCGTCCAACCCTGAAGATAAACTTGGTTACTTTCAACCGATCAAACAAGAGCGAAAGCACTTTGTTCGATTGATTGAGGATTTTTACTCTTTAGAAAATTGATTTTGAAATTGTTTTCAGACGCACTTATAGGTTTAAAATCTGGTTCTTAAACGAAAGCCACAGACCTCTTTAGTTAAATTTTCTGAGTTAAAAACACTTTTCAACTGAGTCAAGAAGTCACATTTCTTAAAAATAGGTTTTCTACTTTAACGATAGACGCCTTTTTATAAGTGACAATAAAAGGGATTGATTAAAGATTAAACTTAGTTCTGATTACGCGAAAGCGACAATTTCCGTTAAATTGACTCTTTTCAAAGTAGAAAATATTGCTCTATAAGTATGTTATCCAGAAGCAGTTAGGAATGATCTTATCATTGCGAATTACATTCAAGCCTATTGTCTTTATCTGAATTTATTTTTTATACTTTACTTTTCTCTGCACACTCCCAAACAACCTGAATTTGATCTGCCTTAGATAAACACCGTAACAATAGACATCGATAGATTGACAATTAGTCTTTGTGGATTCAAAAATCTTTTATATTACTCTGATGCGATTTGTACACTTGCGAAACAATGCATCAGAGTTCACTAGCCAGAGTCGTCTTAAATGTTTGAGAGGTTATGTGTAAGAAGTTGAAGTTAACTTCAATCGAGTCGCTAAATTTTTTATGGGGCATATTTAACCATAAAATAATCCTAAAATATGTGTATGGAGAAACTTTTTTCCATAACTTAATCATGAAAAAGTGTGAAGGCATGTATTATAGATCGTCTTGCACGTCCTCAAAGACGGGTATGTCAATAAAAAATTCTAGCTTATTACTTTCGTTGTAAACTAGATAAGTATTTACTATACTATAATAAGAAATAATGATAAAATATATTATTAAGTGAATATCCATTTTAGTCCCTCAAAATAATTGGAGAGTCCAAATTAGTCCTTAAGAAAAAAATCTTTATTCAATCCCTTGTAAAATTTAACCGAGCCATGTTAGTCTCACTTTTAATGTTTTTTTCTCAAATTAATTTTTTTCCTACATTTGAGTCGTGATTGGACTGCATGTGTATATTAGATTTTTTTTTCCTACATTTGAGTCGTGATTGGACTGCATGTGTATATTAGATTTATTTATTTTTTTATTTCCAATTACTTTTTTATTTATTATAATTTTATTTAGTTATCAAACAAAGCTACAAAATAAAATTTTGCACCAAGCAAAAGTTGAACAAATGACCTCTTGATTAATGAACTATTAGCTTTACCACTGAACCAATGTATTTCTTTGTTTTAACTTACAAATAACACTTATATCACTACATTTTCTTATTATTCTTTAATTATTAGCAAACTTTTATATATTTTGATCTATAACAAAAAAAGACCATTTTTAATTCCTTACAAAATTTAATTGGGACATGTTAGTCTCATATATTCATACATTATAGTAACATCACATTAAAATCAGACAACAACAATTCTATATTATAATCACATACGTTATAAATGTACTAACAAATTCAAAATATTATAGTACCATCAAATTTCAAAACACGCGTTAAGAGCTATCAACGACCTAGCTTTAAAATTTTATTGCAAGCATTCAAACAAACATACAATCTCTGAAATAACGGAGGGGATGATAATGTTTTGGTATAATATTTTAGAATTTAATGATACTATAATATTGTGAATTTGATCACCTATAACATATGCGATGATAATGTATAATTTTTAATGCCTAGTTTCAATGTGATGTTACTATAATATATGATTGAACATATGAGACTAATATGACCCAACTAAATTTTATAAGGAATTAAAAGGATATTTTTTATTAGAGATCAAAATGTATAAAATATTGTTAGTAATTATAAAATAATAAGAAAATATATTGATATAAGTGTTATTTATAAGTTAAAATAAGAAAAATACATTGGTTTATTGGTAGAGTTGATCCCCTATTAACCAAGGGGACCATGGCTCAACTCATGATTGATGTAAAATTTTGTTTTTTTAGCTTTCTCTGATAACTATATAAAATTAAAATAAATAAAAAGTAATGGAAAATAAAAACAATAAGTACACATATTAAAAAGCACACATAGACAGTCCTGTCAAGGATCAAATGTAGAAAAAAATTCAATTTAATTGGTGTAATATTTTTTTTAGTTTTAACTACCGGTATAATTCGATTTGGGGGTCAGTTATGATATTAAGTAGTAGCAGTCTCCCTCCCCGATCGCAGTTGTAATGTCCTATCAAATCCAGTGTCAATCATTATTAGACCAACTAACAATTGATATTTTTTTAAGCTTTCTTTCATAACTAAGTAAAATTAAAATAAATAGAAAAAAGTAATTGGAGCTAAAATAATAAGTTCACATAATTAAAAATAATACACATGGACAATCTTGTCAGGATCAAAAGTAGAAAAAAATCGATTTAAAATGAAATTTAAAAGAGTGACTAACTCGGTTACATTTTATAAGCGATTAAATATAATTTTTTTCTTATATACTAATTTAGACTATTCAATTATTGTGAGGAATTAAAGTGACTCTTCACTCTATATTATTAAACTAGTAAAAACTCGTGCCTACGCACGGGTTCTGTTCTGGTACAAACATTTTTTTACATAATATATTTATTTTAAGTAAAAGGTTAAAAGAAATTAGATTAATAATAAATTTTTTTCGTATATAAAAATATTAAGATCTATAATAGATTTTGTCCGTATATCATTTAAGGATGAAAAATATTTGGATCATAAATACTATTTTTTCGTATATAAATTTTTTTAATCAATAACATATTTTCCCGTAAAAAAATATTATTTTTGTTCTGTTATAGTTTACAAAATTATCCAAATCAATAGTAAATTTTTGTATATAACAATATTTAGATCTATAACAGATTTATTTCCGGCATACAATTTTTTTTATATATAGTTTGCAAAAATATCTGAATCAATAGTAAATTTTCGTATATAAAAATATTTAGATCAATAATATAATTTTTCCCGTTTACAGTTTTTGGATAAATAATACATTTTCCGCGTATACAAATATTATGTTTGTTTTCGTATCATTTACAAAAAATATTTGGATCAAAAGTAAATTTTTGTATATAAAAATATTAAGATAAAAAATAAATTTGTTTCCTGTATACCTTTTTTAAATAAAAAATATTTGGATTATAAATATCATTTTTAGTATATACACATATTATTTTTTCATATACAAATAAAGTTTTTTTCCGTATACAAATATTATTTTTGTTTAGGCATCGTTTATAAAACTATCTAGATCAATAGTAAATTTTTGTATTTTAAAATATTTAGATCAATAATAGATGTTATCTCATATATCATTTTTAGATAAATAAATATTTGGATCATAAATACTATTTTTTGTATACAAAAATATTTGAATCAATAATATTCTTGTTCTCGTATTCAAATATTATTTTTGTTTAGGTATCGATTACAAATATATCTGAATCAATAGTAAATGACCGAATATAAAAATATTTTGATAAATAATATATTTTTTTCCCGTATGTCAATATTTTGGATCAAAAATATTTGAACCATAAATACTATTTTTATTATATAAAAAAGTGGTGTTTTTCAAAACATAGAATTGGAAGAACAAAATCATAATGGAAGTAAGAACACAATTTTTGATGATAGAATGACATTTTTAGGGAGATATTTGTTGAATATCATAATCTTAGATAGTGCTCTCGAGGTCAATTTTTAAATTAATATTTTAACTGTTAAATAACTTGAAAACATATATATATATATATATATATATATATATATATATATATATATATATATATATATATATATATATATATATATATATATATATATATATATATATATATATATATATAGAGAGATCAAATTACACCGAAGAGTTACACCCACTCAAAGCGCCACTTCATTATTTTTTAAAATCAACCGTTGGATTGTAACATATAATCATGTAGATCATACCTATAAAGTTTGAGATTAATCTATAATGATTTACTATACGATCAAGATATCCAAAGATTAACGTCAAAATGGACTTTCATATGACGTTAATTTTGATGTAGTTCAATGACATAGTAAATTATTATAGATTAATCTCAAACTTTAGAGGTATGATCTATATGATGGTATGTTTCAATCCAACAGTTGATTTTAAAAAATATTAATCCGAAGTGACGTTTTTGAGCTAATGTAACTCATGGTGTAACTCTTCGGGTGTAATTTGATCTCTCCTCTCTCTCTCTATATATATGAGATAAAAACTTGTTAAATATAATTGGATTGATACAAGTTTTTCGTCAAATAAATTTAATTGTAGTATTTCAATGACTTTCTTTACTTTCAATATTACAAATTAAAATATAGATTTAATTGTAGTATTTCAATGACTTTCTTTACTTTGAATATTACAAATTAAAATAACACATTTCTGCTTTCAATGACCAAAATCATGGTAGATAAACTGTTATATCCATATTATCATCTAATCCTATTTGGTTACTCCCTAAGTTATTGCATTGAAAATAATGAAATTGGCATTGGAAAATTCAAAATGTGTTTTTGTATTAGTTACTATCTTAATTTATTTTGAAATATATCGTTTTCTTATCTATGTGATCATTGTCGGTAGGAAAAATTACTAAATGTTTGTATATTGGTGTAAAACTAAAAAAAATAGTATATTAAACAATATTTGTATACTATAAATACATGACATCTTAATTTTGTTCATATTTTTTATTAAATGAGCAGTAAATATTTATTTAATATATTAAAGATAAAAAATATTCATCTAGTTTTAGAAGATTTTGTATCAATATAAGTTCAATAACAAAAGTTATACTCTCATGAATAAAATTCTTCTTCCTCTAATTACAATATCATCTCAATTGACTTTCCATGCTCATATGATTTTTCTATAAATTCTAAATTCTATTAAGTTTCTCTTACCATTTGTATTTAAGAAAAATGATAAATTTATAAAAAAAATTATAGATCCGGAAACTTGTTTAAGAACAATAGAACTTAATCTTTAAAAAAGAGTAGATATGAAAAAAAAAAAATATTTTCAACTACTTTTATTTTTTTAAAAGTGCTATATTTATTATTTCTTATTCTATTATTTATTATTCTATACTTGGAAGGAAGAAATTGAAAAACTATTTGAAACTCATATTTACCATTTATCTTGAAAAATATATCAAATGTTAAATTAATATTATAAAATATTAAAAGAAGAGATCTGGAAGAAGAAATTTAAACAATGATGGAATTTCAACATTGTGAGATAATGAAGAAGATATATATGAGTATAGTCAGAGGAGAGACATGATGAATGAGTAGAGTGAGAAGAAATATATGGAGATATATGCGGTTGTTAAATAAAATGGATTGAGAAATAAAAATTAAATATTGATGAGAGATATGATAAGATTGTCAAAGATAACATTGAGAATGAAAAAGAAAGATAAAAATATGAATATGATTTTTTGTTGCACATGAAATGATAAACAACCATGCGAGAATTGGTTGAAATCTATCATAAAAGAATAATATTTAACCTCAAACTAATAATATATTTAAAAAATATCAAAGGATAAAAGAGTAGATTTATAGTGATCATTGATAGCTTTTAAATGACCAGAAATCAATATACGAATCAATATGAACTATATTGACTTGATTTGGTTTGTTTTTTTATCTACATATAAAAGACGAATCAAATTGAATTGGATATATAATCCGAATTATTGATTTAGTTCTTATATACCACCACTAACACTTATACAAAATAATTATTAAGTTGGAAAAAAATATTTAGTGGTTAGGCAAAATGGTTTAGATGGAAATATAGAAGATCTAGTCGACGTATGTATATTATTTAATTTGGAGTAATGGTTCAATAACTTAACTATAATAATATCACGTACGCTCTCATAATGCATGCATATACTCTTGGACACAGCCACACATTTCTCGCCGATGTCAAATCGTAATCATATCATAAAAACAGATGTTATTATCATCGGTTCACTCGGGGGGACGAATACGATTGTTTTGGATTGTTTTGATGCTGGCAAGCCCCACACCACGCTCCAATTTTAGTAAATTTTGGTGGACACCTACCCTATAAATAGGGGACAGCATATGAGACACAAAAACAAAATATTTAATATGTGAAAAATATGCATGCGATAATAGTTACAAGATTGTAAACAAAAGTAATTTCGCAGAAGATTTAGTAGGGATGTGCAAAGTATTTGCTTGTGATATCTAAATTTTTAATAAAATCTAAATTCATTATTACTAATTGTTAGAAAGCTGCAAAGTGAACCATTCTTCACTCAGATGGATGCAATTTCAGAAAGAAAGAGTTTGTTTGGATCACTAACAGAAAATCTATATCCTAAGCTACAAATAACTCTAACACCTCCCATCAAGCTGAAGGGTGGTTGGATGCGCAAGCAACCTTCAGTTTGCTCCTGAGGTCTTGAAAAGCTGTTGTGCTAAGAGCTTTGGTCAGCGTATCTGCAATTTGCGTTGCTGCTGGAACATGGTGAATGGCAAGTTGTTTTGCTACAACACGTTCACGAACAAAATGGATGTCAAGCTCTATGTGTTTGGTACGAGCATGTAGAACCGGATTGTGAGACAAGAGAACAACACTAAGGTTGTCTCATAAGAGAGTAGGAGTGTGATAGGGGATATACAGTTCTGCAAGGAGAGATTCCAGCCACAACAGATCAACAGTGGAGTGAGCAAGAGCACGATACTCCGCTTCCGTGCTTGAACGAGCAACAAGGGATTGTTTCTTCGAGCTCCACGAGACGAGATTTGGGCCAAGGAATAAGCACGAACCAAACGTAGACCTACGATCATCTAGATCACTTGCCCAATCATAATCACAGTAAGCGTGAAGAGAGAACTTTGGTGCAATGCTGGAAGGTGCTAGAAGAAGACCAAAGTCATGTGTGCCACTGCGGTACCTGAGAATACGACGAACTGCTGCCCAGTGAGTGTCCAGAGGAGAAGCCATGAACTGACATGCCTTGTTAACACTAAAGGCAATATCAGGCTTGGTCAAGGTAACATATTGGAGTGCACCTACGATGGACCTATAGACTTGCGCATCAGACAGAGGGTTATCACCATGTCTTCTCAACTTGCAGGTGGTAAGCATATGAGTAGGAACACTGTTAGCACTAGGCATGTTAGCTCGGGACAAGAGATCTCTGATATACTTGGACTGAGTAAGAAGAATGGCACCACTTCTGCAGAACTTGACTTCAATACCCAGGAAATAGCTCGGCTTACCAAGCTTTTTCAATGCAAATTTTGTGTGCAGACTGTTAATGGCATGGTGAACCAAGTCAGAATTGGAACCTGTGATAATGATATCATCAACATACACTAGAGCATACATGGAGATTCCAGACTTATAGTAAACCAAAAGAGAATTATCACATTTGGAAGGAGTAAATCCAAGCATAAGCAGAGCTTGAGTGAGTTTCTCATACCAGGCCCTGGTGTAACACCCCAAATCTACCCAACGTATATTATTTAAATCAGAGTGCGGAAAAGATAATCATACAAGGGATGTCACAATTTCTTCGCAAAACAACATGCATTTAGTCACAACTATACAGATACATAACACTTAGATCATGGATGAACTTATAATAACACTTTTCAATTAATTCGGTTAATCAATCTAAACCACAAAGTCATAATTCTTCAATAGTAACAACAATACATATTTTATTCAACCTCAAAACATTTCACAGTATTATTAATATTATTTAACTTCACTTAGCATAATTATTCAACTAAATCAACTTCAAGAATCAACATGATCAAGTATTCACATTATTCATAAACTTCAACAATTTAAGCAACTACAACAAATTAAGCAACATTCATCCCCCCGAGTGTTACATATCAGAGCAATGACACCAATTCGAACTAACAGCAACTAACGACTTCATAATGCTACTTCGAACTTCCAAGGCTATCCTTGAGTACCTGCTCATTTCCCATGGTAGGGGAAATATCAGCAGAAGGGGTGAGATATCCAACAATATAAACAAGTGTATGATAAATAATATGCTAGGATTAAATCATACAAAATTATCACATCGCAGTTAACACATGACAACAACTTCCCAATTAACAACAACATAAAATCACTTCACTGTTAGCAACAACATAATTCACTTCACAGTTAATAACAACATAATTCACTTCATAGTTAACAACAGCATAACTCACTTCACAGTTAACAGCAACATAATTCACACGCAATAAACCGAGATAATTCTATACAATTCCAGATCGAGAGCACTCCAGTCCCCTTTCAACACGAAAGAGATTTCATTATAGTTACAATTATTGTACAACCTATTCACACTAATGGTCATGCTTACTATTTAACCTATAGGGAGATCAAAGACTATTAAAATCTTTAAGATCTAAAACACTAAGTGCAAGGAGAACAATTCTCTTGAATGCACACAATTGCATCCAACAATCCTGGACAACAATAATACAAAGAGATATATTTGATTTTTTACAAGAGTTTGAGAGATGTAGAGAAATATATCAATTACTTTGTAACACAGTGGAAAAACTGACTTGTTTGTTTTGCGTTTGATCGCAAATGTTGCGGATAGCAAGAGTCGCCATCGACTTTTCTTTTATCCAATTAAGGGAAGGAGAAAAGAACAGGAAAAGACCTTCGTTAGATTCTGAGTAAGGGAGGTGGTTATGAAAAGGGAAGGTGTTAGCACCCTTTCCATCCGTAGTTATCTACGGGCTCTTAATTGCTTAGCTCACTTTAATTGTTTTTGTGTGTGTGTTTGAAAAGATTTTTAAAAAGGCATTTCACTTTGACTTCGTAATGATTCACGCTGGAATGTATACGAAGTGTTTGGAAATGTTTTATTTTGGAAAGGGACTTTGTAATGATTCACGCTGGAATGTATACAAAGGGTTTGAAAATGTCTTTGAAAGTGTGAGGTGTGAAAATTTTTTTTTTATGGAGCAAGCAAAAGAGACTTATTACCTACTCAGAACGGTCGTTTCCGTTTTATTTTGTTTTCCTTTAGAATAAGGCTATCCTTATCATTTATTGATAGGTAAACTTATTCGTTGGATGTTGAAGGGACATTCGTAGGGACATCGGATGGTCATAGAAGGCAACTTGTAGGAATATCCTAGCATATTCGTAGGGACGATCATCACTTTTCGTAGGCAACAATCGAGGGACGAGATCATATATTCGTAGGCGACATCGAGGGACTATGATCTTTTAAGTCGAAGGGACTATGATGATATATTGTAGACAACTGTGCTAAGATATCCCCACGTTCGAGGGACATAACCATTAATCGTAAGGCAACGAGAGAGGGTACCCTAAGGTGGGTGCAAGTGTGAAGAGTGTGTTGTATTCAGATATTTTATCTTATGATTAGAAGTGATCTATGTTGTTTTTAATCTTGTCATACACGCCTAATTACTAGCAGTTAATAGGTGCAGAAAATAAATTGCAGAAATGTAAAGGTCCTACGCTATTACATGGCTTTGGGGCAGATACATAGTATGAGAGTGCAAAAAGTAAATGCAGAAATGTAAAGGTCCTACGCTATTACATGATAAAAAAATGCAACCTATACAACCTTTCTAGAATTTAAAATGCGGAATAATAAATAATAGAAAATATATTTTTGGTTTTTTTTGGAGGTTGATTTTAGTGAAAAGCCTAATTCTAATTAATTTTAATTAAGAAAAAGTTTGACGAAAATTATTTGTGGAATTAAACCTAATTAGACTAATTATTTAACCTAATTACTAATTATTTATTTAGATTATTTTAAAAGAAAGGAAATAATAAAAATAGAAAAAAAAAATAAAAATCCCATCGAGCTTCGGGAGTCATCACGGCCGACCTTCCGTGGTGGCGCGCTGGGCATCCAAACTGAGTTTCGGTAAAAATCACGAGCGTGTCAGAAGTTGGAGCTTACATCCGAAAGGGTTCAAGTGGGGCTTCGGAGATTCACGCCCGGTGGAGCTTTGGAGGGTTCTTGTGGAAGGGTCCAGAAGCTAGGGCTTCTGGAGATTCTGACACTGGAAGGGTCTAGAAGTTGGGGCTTCTAGAGATTCTGAATCCGGGACGTCCAGAAGATGGAGCTTCTGGGGGTTCTGTTGATGAAGGGAATCCGGAAGCTGGAGCTTCTAGGGGTGATGCCTCCTTTGGGAATCTAGAAGCTGAAGCTTCTGGAGGTGATGCCTCCTCTGGGGATCTAGAAGCTAGAGCTTCTGGAGGCAGCACTTCTAAGGGGTCTAGAAGTTGGCACCAAAACGCGCCAAGGTGTCATCTTCTTCGTTTGAATTTTCAAACTTTTACCCACGGTTCTGTTTCGTCACTATACTCCTGCAAGAAATCAAAACTAAAAAATACGCAACATAAATCAGTTATGAGATCATGGATCAACTCGGTTTGTTCCCCTGAGTGTGATAGGGTCACTAGTTTCATCCAATTTATCCTATTTTGGAAATCCCTAATTCGAGCCCATGAACCCTAGCAATGACAGATTCTTGTTCCTGTGCTAAAACTCAAATCAAACTATCCAAAAAGTTTACAAACATCAGTCTAAACACAAATATGCAATCAAATTGTATTAAAAATGCATGAATCAATGAAATCGATTTTGAGTTTTGAAGAGCAAACCGTGATTCTGGATTTCGTGATTCTGGATGTTTCAAGGCTTGGTGAATGGCTGGATCGATTCAGAGGACTCCCAGGAACGTGTTGGGATTCTTGGAATAGCTTGAATCGACCTAAAACTCTGGCTGCAAGTTGCTTTTGTGCCACGGTTTTTTCAAGCTTGATTAGGGTTCTTCCAACTGCAAAAACTCCCTTCTAGGGTTTAGAAACCCTCTGAATTTATAGAGGATGGATTCAGGTTGAGCATTGATGAGAAAATATGTCCCATTCAATGAGAGTATATTTGATTTGTCAATCTTTTCAATCTTGATCAAATATTGTCAATCTTGTACCAATCACTTGTCAATCACTCAATTTCGAATTTTAGGCCATTTAATAGGTGTCTTGGACCTCAAGCATGTCAAATATACAGTCTTGCATTGATTGATTTATTTTTTGCTATTTTATTTTAATTAAATTGACTTTAAATGAATAAAAATCAAAATAAATAAAATAAAAAGCTCAAGGGCGTGGCATTGGGCTTGGAGGTTCTAATTGTGATTAGAAAAAAGTTTGAACCAAGAAAAGTTAAGCCCATTTGGAAAATTTTTGATTTTCTCAAGTATTTCTCTTTATGCACCTCCTCAAAAATGCCCAACTTGCACAACTTGTATCATGCTCAATTTTTAACATTTTTGGGTGTTCTTGGACTTTTTAGAAAGCTCAAGATGTCCTCTAAACATCCTGGTTTCATCTTCATTGAAGTTCCATGCTCGAACACTTCTTTTCAAAAAGATGACTTTTTGTTGACTTTTTAAAAGGACTTGTAATATTTTGATCTATAATTCGGGGTGTGCCGTTCGGTAACCAATTTCTTTCTTGTATACAATTTCGGTTTTTTCTGCAATTTTTCTACTATAATTCCATGCTTTCTCTGATTACTCAACGACAATAATTTTCACCACACAGAATATTAATTCAACTATTACGAATTATAATTTTTCTAAAGGCAATTCGATTATACACACAACTCATGATCAATTTCGACACCGACAAACAATTCAATTTCCTAACAAACAGAATAACCACGAATGCATGATAAATTATCCATTACACTAATTCCCACATACTACTCGTCATACAACCCTTTGGAGAATTAGAACCCCACCCTTACCTTGGATTGAAGGTCTCTCTACGGAGTTCCGGTCGATTTTCGATTGGGCTTTCAGTCTGCAATTTTCTCCCGACGGAAAATTTTCTCCCAAACCTTGTTCCTCTTCTTCCTTTCCTTTCCTCTTTTCTTCACGTACAACCACTTCCCTTTTTCTAAAATCTAATTCCTTATACATCTCCTTTTATATTATTTTCTAAAATAACTACTTTACTAATATTTGTCTTATTGGACTTCTTTCTCACACCCCCTTTCTAGCAACTAGGTCCGACAATATTTCTATACTAATATTATTATTATTATTATTATTATTATTATTATTATTATTATTATTATTATTAATTAACTAATAGTACTATTAATATTAATTCTACTGATTATTCAACAATTAAACAACTAATTTAACCAACAATTCGACAACTCAAATATGATATAATTTGAAATATTTAATTAACTAATTAATTAAATAACCGGCCGTTACATCGCTTAACTCGAAATTTGCTATCTCGGAAAAAAAATTAATTTTTCTTTTTTCCATAACTTTAGATTTGTAACTCTTATTTACGTATGGTCAGAAGCGTTGGAAAATTATTCAATAATCTATCTAACAATGACTAATTATCATTGCTTGAATACCTACAAAAATGAGATAAAACAATTAAACTCAATGATATTTACACGATAACGCAATATATACACTATAACATAAACTATACTGAATATACACTGAAGTAGAGGTTTATTGACGAAAAGAAAACTAATTAAGCTGATGAGTGCTAATTATTCACACTAAAAAACACAATAATTTATCACTCATCAAGTTCTCTCCAACTTATACTTGTTTGTCCTCAAACAAGAATCAATCAACCTAAAGAAGTAAAAGTAGTCACAAAGAATCACGAATCAACAAGTTTTGGAAAACAAAAACAAATGTATAGTTCAACACAAAAATATATAAGCAAGACAAGACATACCACTACACTATAACGACAACATGAAAAAAAAAACCTAAGTACAAAAATCATACTAAACATTCTAAAATAAAACATGCTCAATCATGAACCACACCTAACAAAAAGTCACCGAGAGATAAAAAAACACACAAAAACATGAGGACTTGACACCCATCAAACAATCTTGCAAACAAAAGACTAAATTATACATTCATCCAAAAATTCACATTGAAAAAAGAAAAGTTAGAATCACAAGGTGTAACACCCCTTGTAAAATACCCCGAATAATATTAATTATATCAACGATTTAAGTCATAATTCATCAGAGTTAACACGGAACAGGGATGCCACAATTATTAAATAAAATAAAACCTCCAAATAAACAGTAGCCATGCTACACTGAGGATCATTACTCAAAATAATTCAATTAAATTAAGACCATGTCTTACACAGCGGAAAAATATCATAACCAAAACGGAATAAACCAATCATTATTATTCCCAACAAAATTTAAAGAAACAACTGAACAATATCTAATTCCTCAACTAACGTTCCCCAGTGTTACAATCTAATCAGAGCATGACACTGACACGCGGACTTAAATGACAAGCTCTAAAGCCATCCTCACTGATTCCTGAGCTGCTAACTTTAATCTGAAATTGTAAAGTAAGGGTGAGACTTCTCATAATTAAAACACATTATAAGCTTTTCAGTCAATAATATATCACAAGCATATTATTTCACTCATTTCATCATAAATTGATTTTAACACTCGGACAATCATACAAGTCATTATGTATAATCAATAACCAACCAAAGAATTGTAACGGAAGACATCCTAACATGTTACAATCTCATGCAAACACAAATGCAGACTCAATGCATGTGGTACCAACACGTGACCAAGTCACCCAACACTGATCCATCATCAACCGGATACAGTAACCATCGATTCGTCCATAAACACCCGGACACGAATCCATTAACCACCCATCCTCACTCGGTATCGGTTATCGGCAATACAAATCAAATTCCACACAATGGGAATTAACTTCACCAAACAATGCATATGCATGCACAACACCAAGATGCATATTCAACACAGTTATGACCACATCGACATCATAAACCATCATCAACCACAACATGATATCATCAACTATCATGAAATAAATCATCACAAAGCATAATATGCCAAACACTTACCCTTCAATTGGTAAGACTATTCACCATATACCACAACAACAACAACTAAGATCAATAACTATCGTGCATATACAACACCAACAAAACACATGGTATCAATACAATCATGAACACACCGATTATCATAAACCGAATCAAAACCAAAACATGATATCTCAACGATCATGCACACCATCATTAGCAACATAAACATGCTTTTCATTCACGAATACGAATACCTCCATTCCTCACGGTTTCCGCTACATACACACCCATGCATCACCAATAATCACTTACTTGAAATTGATTCATTTTCAAAATAATTTCAAGTTTTAGAAAATATTTTCATTTTATAAAATAGAGCATTAAATTTAAGAAATAACGTCCAAAACGGCGCTCAAAACTTACGGTTTGAAAGTTATGAATTTTCAAAGTTTGATATTTTTCAAAGTTGCTGCAGAACCGGTTCCGCCTATGTACAACCCGTTCCCGAGTTCAAAATTCACGTTTCGGAAAATGTATGGGAACCGGTTCCGACACATACAGAACCGGTTCCCGAGTGTATTTTGCTGTTTTCATAATTTTCATCGTGGAACCCGGTTCCTACCCAGGAACCGGTTCCTCGTCCTAAAAGTCAAATTCGCACTTTTGACAGCATTTATTCATTCTTAACCAAAACCAAACATACCCATACGAATTGCAACATGAGAAACACCAAAATAAATCTATTTTGCACCATTATAACATCAAACCACAATATTCCATCATTCCTATTCATCAACTGACACTCTAATTGTTTTCGATCTATAATCCGACACAATAGGGATAATTCTACGGAACCCTAACATTCTAAACCGGGATTCCCTAACATACTATGATCATACCATTGAATATCTAAACCGATAATATGCATTAACTAATCAAAATCACCCCTTACCTTGTGAGTTCTTCGAATTCTGACACTTTTGGTTTTCTTCCTTCCTTTTCCTCTTCTCAACTTCACGTATTCTTGTTTTCTCCAAAATGACTCTTTCTTTTCTCTTTTCCTTATTTTATTCCTTTTATTCCTTTAACATATATAAAATGAATTAAATAATGTGAGTAGAGTCTTTTACTCCTCACACCTTCACTTTACTCAACCCACCTCTGATAATTCCATTCTTTTATTCCATAATTAATCCCAATAAATCCAATATATTAATAAATTATATTCTCAATTAAATTAATAATTAAAAATCATAATTTAATTATCGAATTATTTGGGGTGTCACACAAGGGCTTTTCAAGGTTGTAATGTGGTTTGGTTAACAAAAAGGGGCAATCTCTAAAGGTAATTGAAACAAAAATTTGCCTAATCCCATGGGAGTGATCAATCCATAAATTCTCAAGCACCAAAATTTCAATCACACTTCTTTTCTTTTCCCAATTTGTAACACCAATCACACAACTTATTTAGCACAATTATTTTATTTTTTTTTCTTTCTTTTTTCAAGGATTTTATTTTTGTTTTGTTTTGTTTTGTTTTTGTTTTGTTTTCTTTTTTTCAACTTTTTTTCTTTCTAAACCTAAAAGCAACCAACATATAAGCAAACAATCATTTTTCTCCAACTTGAATTCAACCAACATCAAAGTGTGAATACTCCCTACTTTTTAAGGCAGGGTAAAAAATTCAAACCATTAATTATGGTTAAGGGTTCAAGAAAACAAAAAATCAACATTCATTCAAAAATATGAACTAAAAACTCATAGAGAAGCATCAAGTTCAAAAAACAACATGGATATTCACAGAAAGACTCAAAGGGGTTAACAAATGCTCACACATTCTCAAAGTGAATTAACTAATTGGTTAGGTGGTTGTTTCAAAATAAAACAAAGTGTCTTGATCCTTTTCATAATTTCATACAATCAACACAAATAAAAGATTAAACATAATAAAATCTAGTTAAAACAAGAATGTTGGTATCCAGCAAATGCGAACAATGGAAAGCTTCCTCATATTTGGGGTAAAAAGGAACTAAAGTGATTTAATCAAGAACAAGTAATGTAAAAGAATGAATGACATGGTAATTATACAAATTAAAAGTTTCCTAAACATGTTATGCTATACAAAGCGATAAACAAGTAACTTGTATGATACCAACTTTGAAACACTATCATTACCATACATCCCAAGTTAAAACGACCAATTTTGGCAAATCACCTTACACGATCTCAAATCATCGTACCAAAATTTGAGTCCAAACAATAGACAAAAAAAATTAGAAAATACTATTATTTTGTACTCTAAGTAGCCTAGAAAAAAGTGAAAAAAAACGGCCAAGTAAAACAAAAGTTCAACTGGAATGTAACAAGGCGCACTTAACCCCACAAACTGCGCTTAGAGCACTACACCAAAAACATGTGCTCTGCGAGCACAGATTGTGCTTAGCGCACACAGGTCTATGCAAAAAAATTAGAATCGCAAATGATATTTCCTTGATAAACTTCCTCAATGAAACAACATATACATAATTTACAATTGTTGGGGTACCTTCAAACAAGAGCTTGTTTTACGTCATTATCTCGACGTCTTTATTGAGTTTAACTCATAACTTCCTCTTGTCATGCCATGGTGTTACCTCATCGCATAAATCAAAAGAAAGTGTCCTGAATAGCACTTGAACAAATGTTACGAACACATGAAAGTATACAACATCACTTGAACAATATGATACACAACACACATATATACTCACACTTGAATAACTTGAGAAACATACACATAACAAGAGTGAAAAACAAACACAAAACATGTATAGATCAAACAAGTGTACATTACACACAAGTATAGTAAACATATACAAGTCAATTTACAAGTGAAAACAGATAATATACATATATGATATCTACAAAGCTCAAAACCATAGAAACTATTACAATGCAATTCAATATCAAAACACCAATCCCCGACAGCGGCACCATTTTGTTTGAAGCGGTAAAGCAGCAAGTAAAAGTAAGTATTTATTTACTTTTATCATATCATCTCTATAAGGATTAGTGTGAGGGAAAGAATGTCATTCAACAATTTTCGCAGTTATGAGCTTGGGTTAAAATGAGTTGGTTTGTATAAAAAGGAGAAATTATTAACAGGAAAATAAATACATTCTTCAGAAAGAAGAAACTTATCAGGCATGAATATAACAATTCGTCACAAACTTAAACCTATCGATAAATCGTACTTAACCTACAATAATCATCAAAATCATCTAGTATTTCTTAAGAAGTACTACAATAGAGGTTATGTCTAACGCAAAGTTGAAGACAACCGTATTACTCGCGTCGACCGTCTCTCACCGTGACACAAACAACATTGAGGTATTAAGATCTGATATCCATATTGATTATTAGCTCTAGATCTATATCTAGAATCTAGAAACTAATATATATCCATCCCTAATCAAAATATGTGAGGTAGATGTCTATAACAGCACAAATCTAAACATGAAGCAAAAAGATCAAAGAAGACATCAATACTGATTTATAAAGCAAACTTTATACAACACTATGATCGATACATATACATATGTTCAGAGTAAGCTTACAAACAAAACACCACAAATAGAGAAATACATAGAGAATAAAAGAAGAAAAACCAAATATCTCACAGGTTGTTAGCGACGATTGATGAGAAACCCATCTCTGGATCATCTAAATGGAAGCTCCAATGTTATTTTATAGCTCTCTACTAAAGAATGAATATTGATGGTGTTGAGACTCAATAGGAATGTCAATTTGCACCCGTTAGTGGGGATCCCCACGAGGATTCTCCGCTTAGGGTCCCAAAGATGGGGAGTTTTCCCCCGTAGGGAGAGGGATAGGGAAAAAAGTTCCCCCGAAGCACTTTGAGGATGGGGATGACGAACATGTCCCCCGCCTTGTGGAGTCCCCACCCCGCACTAAAATTCCATAATATCGTTAATTAATATATAGTTTAACATTTCTATGTATGTTTATTTATCATTTCAAATAACTTGCTAGTAAAAGAGAGAGTTCTAAATGACTATTATAATTTTTTAAAGTTTGAAAACGCTGTGTACATAAATCTCAAGATTAAATATTGTTAAAACAATATATTTACCGTAGATGATTAGTTTACTAATTTATTGACGTTAGTTTTTGAAATTTTCTATTAAATTAGTTAAAGATAATAAGTAAAAATTTATGTTTATAGATATCCACATAAACCGTGGGGATCCTGGGGACCCACGGGGATCCATGGGGACGGGGATGGAGGACAAAATCCCCCGCTGCAGGGACCCAAAATAGGGATGGGTATTAAATTCGAGGGCGGGGATTGAGACGAGAAAGTATCCCCCGCCCCTACCCCGCCCCATTGACATCCCTAGGACTAAATAATACCCAACTCATACCTAAAAAATGTGTTTTTTTGCCCTATTTAATGAGTTTGAAAGTTGCATATCGCGCTTAGCCCAACAGAGGGCGCTTAGCGCAAAACCTGTTGTCTCAAAAAACTTAGCTTTTGTTTTCGCCATAACTTTAGAACCATAATTCTGATTTACGCACTGTCGGAAGTGTTGGAAAACTTATTCAGCGATATATCTAACAATGACTAAATATGATTGCTTGAATACTTACAAAAATGATATAAAATCAATTAAACTCAATAATATTTACACGATAATGCAATATATACACTATAACAATAACTATAGTAAATATACACTAAAGTTGAGGTTTATTGACGAAAATAAAATGAATTAAGCCTATGTATGCTAATAATACACACTAAAAAGTATAAAAATTTATCACTCATCAAGATTATATTGTTTTAGAGAGATCAAACTCATTTGTAGCAAAATTATCAAAGTCTACGATCATTTCAGAGATAACATATAGCTGTTTGATTGGGACTACCAAAGCTATAACAGGCTCGTTTCAAATGAGAGATTGTTGATGAGAGATGATATGATGATGATGTTGTTATTGTTTATATTTTTGATCATTTTAAAAAGATGAAGCCATTGTTGGAGATGAACGAGTACAGACATACGATTTTAGGGTTTGAAAATATTTAGGGTTTTTAAAAGAAATGACAACGTAGGGAAAACAAAACAAAAAAGAGTGAAGTGAGGTGAGTGGTTTTAAAAAAGGTTTTTGCAATGATTAGTAAACCTATAAAGGTGAAACATAAGTGACAAGATGGGAAAGCATAACGTTTCATTGCTTTAATCCCAAGATAATCTCAATACCCAATGCATTACATTAAATGCTAGGCATGGTTCAGAATAGACCGTTGTCTTAAATTGAATCACTAACCTATGACTTTACTGAAAACACAATTAAGAAAGTAAACTATTCAGTTACCAATGGACAAAGATATTTACAAGCGACTCTTCTGACCATGGATACTTCTGATATATGAGAACTTCATTAGATTGAAGTTAAAGACAAGAATGATACGTACCTTAAAAGTTCATTCGTCATTCCTATTTGAGAAGAGATAGAGCTCTTCTTGTGTAATCAGAATCCAATATGGTTCAGTAGCGCTTTTATCAACATATGTAGCCCTATCAGAACCTCGTGTCCATAACTAATTCCTAAGAATGTGATAGATTCTATTAGAGCTTCTTCAGAGATGTATGAGCCTTGAGCAGATTCTATAGAAGCATCTTCATGTTCTTATGTAGCAGCTTTATTGCCTTTGGAGACTGAAAAATTAATCTCCAGATTTCATTTATGATCAACACTTTTGGAGATTATGATCTTTCCTTCTGATCACCTTTGTAATCCACAATACCTGCAGGCTTAGCTTCTATGCATTAAAATATATGTCTTCTTCCCACTATGTGGTGCAAGCAGCCAAAGTCCAGGTACCATGATAGGTGTTTTAACTGCACTGTTAAGAATATCTGCAACATAGATTATTTGTTTCTTGGGTACCCATAGCTTATTAGGTCCTTTCTTGTTAGTTTCCCCAATTTTTTTTAATAACTTTGGGTTTGACAGCAGAATAATCATATTTGCAGGAATTAAAACGAGGTTTAAAAACATATTTCTCTTTTTCTTTTCCTTTATCTTTAGGCATCAACCCAACAGAGACAAAATGGGAATAAAGAGTAATTGTTTTATCTTCCTTATCAGAATTAAATTCTTCATAAGAGTTATAACCAATACCATTGGTTCCATTTTTGCTCATGCTAGATCATAGAATCCATTATGCTTCTGTCTATGCTTCTGGCTAGGAAAATTTGAAAAGCTTTGTCATATTTCATAATAACATCACCAATACTCTCAGAAGCTTCTGGAAGAGTTCTTGTACCTTTGAGGGCAGGGTTCTCATCTTTAAGAAAAATGTTTTGTTCACATGGAGAGATCTTCCTTAAGCTTACTATTTCAGAAGATGTGGATTCATGGGACATTTTAAGATCCTTGAATTCAATCTTGAGTAACTCATGTTTTTCCAGAATTTCAAGTAAATAGTAATTTAATTCCGAATGAGTAAGATCACAAAATACATAGTTGGAAAATACCTCTTATGTGTTTGATTTAGATTCTGCTTCATCTTTTAGAGGGATCTTTTAGTAGAAGTTCTAACTTCATTCATCAATGCCACATTAACATGTTCTTCTTCTTAGTCGTCTTATGGAGAGTCAAAGTCATCACATGTTTCCATCAACCATTTCTTCTTACTCTTGAGAGCATTCTTCTTAGGCTTGTCCTTTTGCAGTTCCGGATAATCATTCCTATAGTGTCATGTCTCATTGCACTCATAACAAGTAACTTTTTTTCCACTAGACTTCCTTTGACCAGAAGTAGACTCTAAGAGACCACCAAAGCTTCTAGTACTTCAAAAATTGTTGTCTTGATTTCTCTTCCAAAGTCGTTTAACCCTTTTGGATAGCAGAGACAACTCATCTTCACTTTAATCAAAATCTTCTTTTGAATCCTCAATCTCTTAACCTTGAAGAGCTTTGGAGTTCTCAAATCTCATGACATATTAGAGCGTGAGAGATTTTCCTCTCTTCTGAGGTTCATCATGTTCTAGCTCAATCTCACGAATTCTTATAGAACTCTCCAGTTCTTCTAAGAAAGTGTTGTTCAGATCCCTTGCAAGCTTTAGCGCATATACTATAGCCCTCCATTTGGATGACAAGCTTCTGATAATTTTCTTCACAAGATATGACATAGAATAACCTTTTTTTTGAAATCACAATTCTGTAACTAAGGTTTGAAACATTGAGAACATCGTCTCAACTGTTTCATCGTCCTCTATCTTGAAAGCTTCATACTTTTGAATCAAGGCAAGGGTCTTATTTCCCTTGACTTGATCATTCCTTTCAAGGGTCATTCTGAGAGAGTCAAATATAGACTTAGCTGTATCTATTTGTGATCTTCTCATACTCAGTATAAGAAATAGCATTCAGCAAGATGTTTCTTGTTTTGTGATCATTCTTATAATCCTTTTCTGTTGATCAATCATAATTGAAAGAAAATTTCTAGTATGTTTTTTACAGTGTATTTAAACTTTTCACCATAAAAAACGAGAGGTTTAACATTGTAGCTATCTTTATCAGAATCTGGAGCTGGAGGTGCCGGAGTAGGATCAACCATAGTGTTTCTAAAACTCGTATGGATCTTTATCTGACACAGTTAAGTGTTTGATAAAAATCAATACTAGAATCGGAGCTTTAATGCGATTTGAAGGTGCGATAAACACAAGAAATGGGGGGTTTAATTGGGTTAAAGAAAAATTAATTTTTTCTCAACTCAAATACAAAGATAACAAGTGAATAAAAATAGATGAACACAATTATTTTTAATCCTGGTTCATTGTTAACTAAGTTACTCTAGTCTACCCCGCAAGGTGATTTGTCTTATACACAATGACTTAATCCACTATAATTAACCAGATTACATACAACCACAATAGGCCTGCTCAACCTTATTGGCACTCCCAATAAATCTGTTGATCCCTGTAACACCCCAAATTCTACCCAGAAAATATAAAGAAAATCAGAGTATTTTTAATTTTTCATACAACGCATGGGATGCCACATTTCAACTTTAACAACATAGACATAACCATAATTAATTTAGATACATAACACTGGTTCGGATAAACTGATAACAACCTGATTTATTCTTTTGAAAGTAAAATAACTTGTATTATAACAATTATTTAATAACAACAACTTAAAATTCAACTACTAAAACAATAACAGCAAATTAAGCAAACAGTTGTCCACCCCCCCCAAGTGCTACGTATCAAACAACTAAATTGACTTGGACTAACAGCAGCTAAATTCTTCATTCTCGAATACCTGCACGTTACCCGTATAAAGGCATCGACGAAAAAAATGAAAGGGTGAGATATCTATCAATATAATTGAATTCATGATAAATAATATATTAGAATGTAGGTCATATAATTCACCGCTTCACATAATCCAAACAACATTTATATCGACAATACCTACAAAGATTACAACAACATATATACTAACAATTAGCAACGACAACAATTATAACGATTATATCACAACAACATTTCTAACACAACATGACAACTATTTCACAACTTGTGAACAACAACAACAACTTAAATCAACCGACACATCAACATAACAACTATAATTATGCGAATTTGAAATGAGACTCAACTGTGCATATGCATGTGGTACCATTGGAGTAAAACTCCCAACTTAGAACATTGTCATTAATTCCGAGGCACAAGGCATAAGCCTTTAACATAATATTTTGCCAATCCAGGCCAACATTTTGAGCATTCGCTCCAACATAAAAATTATCAATCCAGGAAAACATTTTGCCAATCCAGGCCAACTTAATAATGCAATGTATTCCATGCGACCTCAACCTCAATCAACAAAATCACGACAACGCAACGACAATAACACACGACAACGACAACATAACAACTAGTCAACTGAAATTCAACATTGGTCATAGGTCTACAACTCAATGCAATTCAACATTGGCTAAAAGCCTACAACGTAATCAACACAACATTGGTCAAAAGCCTACAACTTTGTAACAATTCGACATTGGCTAATACCCTACAAAATAATCAACTCAACATAATCAATGTAACTAACAACAACTCATCACTAGCTAAAAAGCCTACAACTTTGTAACAATTCGACATTGGCTAATAGCCTACAAAGTAATCAACTCAACATAATCAACGTAACTAACAACAACTCATCATTGGCTAAAAAGCCTACAACTTAACATCAATATATACTACTTTCATCCACTTAATAATCCACTACTAGTTACTACATTAATCTCTAAGTAATGTATTCTACAATTCAACTTACAATCATTCGAATTGTTTTCATCTAATTCTAGTCATTGAGTATACTACTAGGTGTTTATACCTACTAGTCCACAACTTGCAACTAATCGACTTCTACTATTTTAACACTACCTCAATACCTCGGCTAACCAAAACACCGTCCGTTATCTTCAACCATTTTGCTCTTGTCAGTATTTATATAATCTACATAATCCAACTCAACCAACTTAATTTAATAGAACACCATACAACCATATTGGCACACTACTTCAATTCCTTCAAATTTTGGTTAATTGGCTATACCGCTTACAACTACCAACACGACTAATCGAAACTATTTCCAATCGATTCCGCTATCATTCCTTACTAATCACTAGTAATATCTTACTCATAAAAGCCTACACAAGGTTCCCTAATTAAAGAGTTTAAATTGGGCAGAATTCACAAATCAGAAAAATGTGATCAAAACAACTCGGTACACGCCGCGAACCCTCATTCACGTCGCGACCTTGGCAGGACTCAGTTCGTGCCGCGTCAGCCCGTTGGCACCGCGAACTGAACAGAACAAAATGGGTTTTCAGCGCTGTCAACATCTTCCTCTTGCCATTTTCCAAATTTTTGGCATCTAACACCCACACAACCCAAAACGAAACATCCTAAGTTACTAGCTACATGGGGAATCAAATAAAGATAACATTTTCCAAATCATTCAACAAGTTACATGGATTTTCATCTACAACAAAACACCAAAATAATGGCAAAACTATAAATCTCACCTCACATATCATTCATTATGTATCTCGTTATAGAGTTAGAACCCCACCCTTACCTCTTTGATGGCAGCTCTAAACCTTGATCGGATTTCTAGAACTTAGCTCTAGAAATTTTCTTGTTCTTGCTTCTTCTCCAAACCCTAGCCCTCTTTCTGTTATCCTCTCTATTTCTCTTCCTTTTTCTTCTTTTATAACCCACTAGTAATAATAATAATACTATTTTATTTATATATCTTACTAACTTATCATAATGGGCCTAACAAATAACACCTCCTTATTACTTTGCGATACCACAATTAAAGTCCAACTCGATTTAGTAAATAGTCCATTATTAATAATAATATTATTTCTAATATTATTTCTTCAACGTATCAACTTAATTAATTCTTCGACTAACCAAATAAAATTCGGCTTCAACTTAATAATCCAAATACGTTTCCCAAAATAATACCGACAAATCCGATTGATCTTAAATAATCTAATTAACCAATTAATTAAATTTGGGCGTTACAATCCCTATTACAAATCCACTATGACCGCAGTCAAAGTCTTCTTGAGAATCCAGACTACACAAAGTTTCTCAAGGAGCCTATCAACAACAATTGATTACAAATATGTCTATGCAAAAATACTTCTACCCAAGAATATTACACAATGTTTAATTACAACAACACAAAAGTGTTAATAGAAATATACGAACAAAATCTCTTTGCTTATTTACAAAACTATACAAGAATTTCTCTACAGAGTTTGAGCAACGGTCTGGTGTAGTTATGTAGAACTGATTCGTTGATTTTAAATTCTTCCAAGTCTTGTTTTTATAGATGAAAAAGATATTCGTTGGGGGATAGAATAGGAAACAAGAATACAATTGTTTTATTCCTAACAGTCATGATGAGGCTAGTAGTTAATAGTACAAAAAGGTATCTCCTTGCACCACTCTAGAGAGTAGAGGTCACATTTTACTTTTGTACTCACCATCATACGCAATCCCTTAGTCTTGATCTTCGTCTTCTATATCTTCAGAGGCTTTTGATTTGTTTATGGATGAAACATGTTATAGAAGGATCAAAACTATGTATCGTCATAACCTAAGTCTTTAAAGCCTTTCAGGTCTTGTTCAGAAAATCTTTGCCTTCAGAGTCTTCAACACTTGGTCTTTAGAAGAATGACTTCAGATCTTCATAATTCTTTCAACAAAACCTTGTCTTTAGCATCTTCAGAACATGGAACAACAAAAGTAAAGCTTTATAAGGCTTCTAAAGCTCCCTTGCATAAGTCACAATCATAAGTTCTTTTACTAATATTCCTTAGAACTGTTGGATAAGAAGCATTCCTTAATCTTGACTTAACTTGTAACATATCAAAAGTATTCTTCTAGAGTGTTGAGTTTAGAACCTGATGATATCACACACCTTCTTATCATACTCATAATCTGTTTAGCAAAAACTACACACTAGACATGAACCATTAAAATACACAATTGTTCTCTAAGATAACATGTAAAGTTATCATCAAAATATAAGACTAGATGTAGAACTAATATTATTCTTAGACACACCCGACATGATTTTTTAGAAGAAATCCAAACACTAACTATACTTACCAATTTGACTTGACAACCAAAACACTCACACACATAGATAGTTTAGAATCAGACAACCCTTTAAACAACAATATGTTTCCTTTATTCAACATACAATAAAAACTTTGTGCTTTTTCATTAGGGTGTATTTCATCTTCATCATAAGACACATCCATTCCAAGAGTGTCACCAACCATGTCATCCATCATGTCAATATATTGACCATAATTCATACATTGTTAATTGCTAGATGTGTGTGTAGTAACATCACCGTTGCTCCCCATGATTTTTCCACACCAATAGTTTTCCATAAAACAAACTCTTTTGAAGTGGCTTATAACCTAATTAGGACTATTAATCAACCTATATATGCATTTGAGACACATATATCTTATCATCTCTCATGCAAAAATGAGTTTAGCAATAAGTTTCAATATTAAAATTAAATTTAAACTCAAAAACTACGAATAGTTTTAAGCAAAATCTATTATAAAAGTAAAATCAATTCTATTTTAAAAAAACAAATATATTCTACTTTCAAAATAACTTTTGAAAATTTTAATAGGGAAACTTAGGGGTGTTCAAAATTTAATCCGCTTAATATAAAACCGTAACACCAAATCAAATCAAATCGAAACAAAACACTGCATTTAATTCTTTTTTTTGGGTATTTTTAACAAAATGTGCGGTTCGGTTCGGTTCGGTTTGCAATTTGTATTTTACCTACCAAACAAAACTGAATCAAATTGCATTATGTTATAATTTAAATTTCACTTTTTCCACTTCCAACTCAAACTCAAACCTATTATGCCTTAGCCTTACGATTATGAATGATTCTCTCTTCCTCACACTTAAGGTTTAAATTTATGTCTTATCAAATCTCATAGTGTAACACCTTAAATCTACCCAACGTATATTATTTAAATCAGAGTGCGGAAAAGATAATCATACAAGGGATGTCACAATTTCTTCGCAAAACAACATGCATTTAGTCCCAACTATACAGATACATAACACTTAGATCAAAGATGAACTTCTAATAATACTTCTCAATTAAGTCAACTAATCAACTAACCACAGAATCAAAATTCTTCAATAGAAACAACAATACGTCTTTTATTTAGCCTCAAAATATTTCACAATATTATTAATATTATTTAACTTCACTTAGCATAATTATTCAACTAAACCAACTTCAATAATCAACATGATCAAGTATTCACATTAATCATAAACTTCAACAATTTAAGCAACTACAACAAATTAAGCAACGTTCATCCCCCCGAGTGTTACGTATCAGAGCAATGACACCAATTCGAACTAACAGCAACTAACGACTTCATAATGCTACTTCGAACTTCCACATCTATCCTTGAGTACCTGCCTATTTCCCATGGTAGGGGAAATATCAGCAGAAGGGGTGAGATATCCAACAATATAAACAAGTGTATGATAAATAATATGCTAGAATTAAATCATACAAAATTATCACATCACAATTAACACTTCACAACAACTTCCCAATTAACAACAACACAAACTACTTCACAGTTAACAACAACATAATCATCAACGTAACAACTTAAACCAACACAACATAACAACAACAACTTAATAACAGCACCGACTTATAACAACAACAACTTTAGAGACAACAACTTATAGCAACAAAACTTATAACGACAACAACTCACAACAATAGCTTATAACAACAATAACAACCCACAACAATAGCAATTTATAGCAACAACAACTTATATCAACAACAACACAACGACAATCAATAAACAACGAAATAATACCAACAACTTTAATACGCGACTCAATATGTGACTCAACTATGCAAATGCATGTGGTACCATTTGGACAGAACTCCCAACTTAAAATCATGCCAGGTTATCGAGGCATTCAACAAGACATAAGCCTTCAACGTGGTGCCATCAAGGCCAAGGCATAAGCCTTCAACTTTCAACGTGGTGCCATCAAGGCCAACTTAATCATGCAATGTATGTCATGCGACCTCGACTTCAACAACAATTACACAACAATGCAACAACAATTACACAACAATGCAACAACAATTACACAACAATGCAACAACAACAACAACATACAACAACTTAAAATATGCATCAATGACATCAACTTAGATCAACATTGGTCGTTCGACCTACAACTCAAACATGTCCATAAATCGGGACAATTTAACTTAATCAACATTGGCCTTAGGCTTACAACTTCATCAACATATCAACAACAATTCAAGCAAACACTACGACAAATACTACACAACTTAACCATTATGAATCTATGCTTAAAACATCTTATTTAACGCTAATGCTACTTATTTATTAAACGTCTTCTACTAAATTAATTAATCAACTACTTGATTTTCCATTAATAAGATGCTCGCTATATTCGACATACGTGACATCGTTCCAATTCCTCAACCAACCAATAATAACTACACGCATACACGAGTTTCTCCGACAGTTTCCAACTAATTCCGGTTAACTCTGGACGACTAGTTTTACCGTTTAATTTTACTAAACCGGTCAATTCGGTACTGTGTCGTTCACTGTCATTACTACCGATTATTATATACAACTTCTATTACTTTACTAAACTGCTACATTTAATTTCCTGCATTTTATTTCATGTTGTCATTAAAATTCAACCTTATTGCTACTTATATCAATATTTGATAAAACCTGTTATTTACTACTATCATATGCCCCTGCCAAATGAGTACATACCAATTCTACAACCAATAGGTACATGTATTAGCATTGTATTTTAATTATTCTAATACTTATAGGTTACTACCATTACATACCTGCTACTACTACTACTCTACATTGATCCCTACTGTTACTGTCACCAAAACCAATTGCTTTTTGGCTACTAATATTATGATTCCTATTATTATTCATTCTGCTACTCGATACAACAATGTTACTAAATTAGCTACTAACATTTTAGTTACTTAACTAATGTATTATAATTTGCCAACATAATTATCTTCATGCTAACCGAGGTAAACCAACGAAAATTAACAGAATCCAACCATTAGAAGAACTACAAGGACAATATAACACACAAAATGGAGGGGTGCCCCACCACACCGTGCAGGGACGCTCGCTGCTCATCTCAGGCGTCCGCCTTGCCCCTTCACATAAACAAGGGCGCTCGCCTCACCTTCTATACCCACAGGGGGCGCCAGTCTCACCTCCTTTTGTGGTCGCTTTGTCTTTTTCTTGCTTCCCTGTGGCGTCCGTCTCAATTTTCTTTTCTTTCAGTTTTGTTCGCGTAAGTTCACAGCAACGAACAATTCTCCAGCGATAACCAATTTCCCACAGTGTCAATTAATTAACCGAATCAACACAACAATTAAATATACGACACCCATTATTCTTATATTTCGATTATCACTAATAACATCAATATAAAATCAACAATTTAATCCACACAATCCACACAACCAAAGATAATTTCACACAATTCCATCCCACATACGATTCATCATAAACCCGTTTAGAGAGTTAGAACCCCACCCTTACCTTGGATTGACGGTCTCTCTATAATTTCCGGTCGAATTCCGATTTGGCTTTCCAGTCTACAATTCCTATTCCGGCGGCAGTTTCCTCCAAACCCTTGTTCCTCTTTTCTTTCTCCCACATACAACTTTTTCCCAAAAAATTCACTAAACCGTTATAATCCTCCTTTTATATCTCTTATAATTAAATCCAACTTATAATAATAATAATAATAATAATAATAATAATAATAATAATAATAATAATATATTGGATCTATTATTCACACCTCCACTAAATCCAATTTAATTAAATAATGATCCCTATAATAATATTATTTCTAATATCATTTTCTACATTTTCTCATCCATCAATTAAATAACTTGCAACTAATATTCTAATAGTAATTCTCCGATTAAAGCAACTAATCAACTAATACCCATAATTCGGCTCTTCTTTGAATAATTCCAATTAAATCAATAATATCATCTTTAATGTTATTCTTTCGATTTATCCGACTAAAATCCGACTTAATAATTCAAATATGCCTCTTAAATAATAATACCGACAATTCCAATTATTCCGATTAATTTTCCAACTTCGACAATTCCAATAGATAATTTCTTATATAATTTAATTAAATAATTAATTAAATTTGGGGCGTTACACATAGCGGTATCACGCCTTCTTCTTATCTTCTTTTTCAAGTACATCTTGTCTCTTATTCTCTAGTTTTAAATCTTTTATGTTCTTTCTTTTTCATCTTATTATTTTTATTTAATTGTTCTCTTTTTTAATTACATTTTAAATGCATATCTTCTTCTCTAATTTCTCCTCTCCTCTCTTCTACTCTTTCTTTTTCATCTTTTATAATCTTTTATCTCCTCTTTTTTCTTCTTCTATTTTATCATAATATTTTTGATATTATGCTGTAATACTATTTTATTTTACATTTTTCTCTATTTTTATTTTTGTATATTAAATAGAAAATCGTTGTTCAAATACGATGAAGTTGTTATTTGATAACAGAAAATTGACTAAATACAAATTAATGTTGTCAGTTATATTTGTATAATTGTATGTATGACTTAATAATTTTTCTTATAAAAAATCGAATCAACCAAAACCACATTGATTAGAATATTGATTTGGTTCAATTTTATTTATAAAACCGAACTAAATTGAATTAAAACGCATATTTTTTCTCTTACATTCAAATATTTTTTTATATTTAAATTGTCCAAACTACACTTCAAATACCATACCCCTGATAAAACCAAACATACAATAGGCTCCATTTCTTCCGCTAAGTTCAATTATCCGTTGGACCATAAACCATTCATGAAAACTTTTTCCTTGGTCAACATTATTAGAACGTTAAAAAGAAATAAAAGCCGCTAACATTAAAACTCCACCTTTTAATAAAGTTAATCTAATAAAAAAACTATGACTAACTTAACTCAACTCATAGGTTAATAATTCATTACAAATTATACACCACATGCAACTTTAATACCTTCATCAACCCTTTTGAATTATGCTATCCCCATTAAAATAAAGCTAGGCTAACAACCGATTGCGACTATCTTTTCTAGTGACTCCACATAATAATGGCAATGTACTAATAGAAGAATTGCATTTGCAGTGAAGTCATATCAGTTAACATGCATGCGGAATTTAAGAGAAAGTAAAAAAAAATAAAGTACTATTTCCAACAACTGCGCAACAAAAGTTCAGCACAAACATTTATTTTTTAGGTACTTGTTTAGGTGAAACTGTTTAATAGTTTGTTGTGTTTACCTTTTAGTTCGCCGACAGTGTCCACAGCTCACTAACTCTCTTTCTGTGCTTTCTCCTTCCAGCCATCTATCTATATCTATAATCTTTTGTATTCTGTTATTTCTGTACTTTTTCATCATGGTTCAATCAAAAAAGTTCAGAGGTGTCAGGCAGCGTCATTGGGGTTCTTGGGTTTCTGAAATTCGTCACCCACTTCTGTAAGTTTCTTATTCTTTCCATAAAAAGACGTGTCTATAGACATTGATATTGATACTTGTTATTACGTTTAATTTATTCAACTTTACGATGATTTGAAATAGGAAGAGAAGGGTGTGGCTAGGAACATTTGAAACAGCTGAGGAAGCGGCGAGAGCTTATGATCAAGCAGCGATTTTAATGAGCGGTCGAAATGCGAAAACGAATTTCCCGATAACACAAACTGCGGAAGGTGATCCAAAGAGCAGTGTAATTACTGATAAGGATAAAAATTCGAGTTCCACAAAGGATCTAGAAGAAATCTTACACGCTAAGCTTCGAAAATGTGGCAAGTTACCATCTCCTTCCATGACTTGTTTAAGGTTAGACACAGAAAACTCTCACATTGGTGTATGGCAAAAACGTGCTGGGAAATGTTCCGATTCGAATTGGGTTATGACTGTTCAACTTGGCAAAAATAAGAGTGTGACTCAAGATATTGGTAGCACTAGTACTAGTACGAGTACTAGTAGTAGTAGTGTTGTGCCTTCCTCTTCGCCGGCCTTTGCGACCGGAGAGGAAATCATGCGAGGAGAGATTGATGAAGAAGATAGAATTGCACTTCAAATGATAGAAGAACTTCTCAATGACAAGAATTGTCCTAGCTCATCGATTAACAATGCCAAACAAGGGGATGATATTCATAACAGCTTTTTTATTTAAAGGTAATGTTTAGATTGGTGGTATCAAAAGGAATAAAATAGGCTTGTGAGTTTATAAAATATTGATGTTATATCATTTGATATCATATATCATATATCATATATCAATACCATTCAATTCTATGATATTCTATACCACCCAATTCAAATATACATATTTTCTTTCTTATATATTATATATGGTATTCACGTGTTAATTAATTATATTTTTGAAAATGTAATTATTAAATTTGAAGATTATGTATGTAACGAGTGGGTTTTCTAAAAATTTATATCATATGATATAAGGACATTGTTTTTATTGAGTCTATTTCATCTTCATAAGGTTGTAATTGTAATTGTAGATTCATGTCTGCAGGATGGATTAACTTAGATGAAGATTCGAGTGTTGAATTAATTGTATAACTAATTAATAAAATGCATGTTTAATATACAAAAGTTATAATAACAATTACTATATTATAACGATGATCATACTATTAAATATGTGAATATACATATAAATTTGAGTCTTATGACATACTGATTTATTAAAGATATTAAAAATACTTAGATCTATGACTAAACGTCTCTGGACGATTGTGGTCCATAAATAGAAAGAGCTGGATTCTTCAGGAAATGACATGTCTTATATCTGAGGCATTGAGTTGTTACTTCAGTTTAAAAGTAGTTAACTATTAGTTTTATCAATATTGGTTTGAATAGCTCTCTCCTCCTACAATAAATGACTATTTAAAATTAAAAATGATTTAAAATGAATGATATATTTCGATTTACCAAGTAAATTAATTTTTTTCAATTCTATTTATTTAATTATTATTATTTTTATTACTTTCAATATTTAATAATTGATGCTTTAGTTAAAATATTTTTATTTATTTATTATTATATTTTTTTAGTTGATATAAAATTGTGAACGGAAGCACTTATTTTAAGATGGAAAGAATAATAATTTGATTTTTAAGTATTTAGACTTTGTTAAATTACTTTCTTATACAAGTAATGCGCATGGCTTAAGTTTGATAAAACATTTTATGTATATAACTAACCATCTAGCTCATTTAATAAAATTCATTATATTTTATCAGTATATTCATTCTCTTCTTTTTCAACTTGCTAAGTTGACCTGCTCTAGTCCCTAAGAATTATTCTCGAGAGTTTCGAATTAATTTAAGAGCTTTTAGAAGGATGTGACCATGAACCTCCATATTCAAGGAAATGAAGTGTTAAGGCTAAATTCCAACCAAACAACGAATAAGTTTTAGAGTAGTTACCCTCTAAACAAAATACATATTTTCCATGGGATGATCTCGAACCAAGATGGAGTTTTGAGTTAGATATCCTTCATATTGAAATGGAAGTTTTAGTTGGCTATCCTTCAAATTGAACCAAGGTTTTACACAAGATGGCCATGAACTAAGTGGTTGTTTTACATGGTATAATCTCGAACCAACTGAGCTTTTATACTAGGTTGAACTCAAGAACCAATTGAGATTTTACATTGTCTAATTTCAAACCGACATGGATGTTAACCGAGTTGAGCTTAAGAACCATTGTGGAGATTCTAATAGGTAACCTTTATGAACCAAAAGAGATTTTTCTTCTTTGCAAACCTAATATGAATACTTCCTAAGACAATCTCCCAAACCACATTTCCTCCATTTTTAAAGAGGAAAATTCATCTCCCATGGAAGTAGTAAATGATAAAGAAAAATTATTAAATTTGGAGTGATTAAGCTACCCCTCACATGATTAAAGAGATTATTTTACTCCCCGTAAGAGTAAACTTCTTCCCCTTTGGTATAGTTAGAAAATTTGGGGAAAACCCTAACACAAAGATCACATGTTTTCTTAAGTAAAAGAAACAAATTACCTTATAAAGATATGGACATGAACAATCAAGAGTAAGGAAAAAAAGAAGCTGTGGATAAAATCTCATTTCTCTTCATGTAAAATTCTAGGTCATCTTTGGAGAAATGACCCCTTGATTCTTTCTTGAATCGAACTCAAAATTATTTGAAGCTTTCTAAAACCAAAAGGAAATTATAGAGTCTACTTCTTTCTTGATTATATCCCTTCCAGAAGATAATCACTTCTCCATAGGAAATCTTTGGCAACCTCTTTGTAGCCTCTTTGTGCCTTAGATGGATATTGGGTTCTAAGTGTGTTGCATTTGGTACCCCTTTTCTCCACAAACATTTAAAAACTTAACCAAACATTAGTAGAAATAAATTTAATCGACTAAGCAATTTATAAATGAATTACTTGAGAATTAATCAGAGTTATCCAATTTTTCAATCTCTATTAAGTGTACTACCTTAGAACCTCAAGATAACGTGAGAGAAACTCCCTTTTTCGAGGGAACTATGTAGAACAATCAATTTTGCATCTTGTTTGTGGTAAAAAGTGAAGAACGGAGGAACCAAATCGGAATTCGGCTCTCCGGCTCAAAAACAATTTAACTTTGATTTTTTAAAAGATGCCGCGAGCATCAAGCTTTATTGTTTCCAAACAATAAGGAAAGGAAAAGGGGAAAGCTGAAATACTCTAAAAAAGATATGCAATGCGATTAGTGTGAAACTAAACGCAAAGCATGGGGGAGTGAGATTCTTTGGTAAAAGGGTTAGGTTATATAAAGGGAAGGTATTAGCACCCTATATATCTATAATACCTTATAGGATCTCTTGTGTGTTTATGTTTTATTTGCTATTCTATTTTGGGAAAGTTTCTCCTTTGCGATTTAATAAGGTAGGCTAGGTAGGAACCTAAGTTCGTTTATTATGATTATGCTCGCAAAGATCATTGCAATCTTCTGCATACATATTTCCTATAGGGAATCAGAGCAATTGTAGCTCGGGATCTAAGGGAAACTAATGTTTGTTTGGTTTGAGAGAGAAGGAATTATGCTCGCCAAGGGTGAGACCTTGTGCCTACGTATTCTCAAAAGGAGGTTGAGAAAGTCAGAGCAATCGTAGTTCCTACATATGTGCTAGTGGAAGCAAAAAAATTTAAGAGACAACGACAAGTGTCATCTTAATGATAAATGTATCTAATCTATTTCATCACATACATTTTGAAAATTGATTGTTTGAATCTTTCATTGTAAGAAATGGGTGTTTAACTTGAGTGTACAAGTATACCGCTTATAGTTCTTAGAATGAGAAGATGTTTTTTGAAAAAAAAACGTTGAATCTTTCATTGCAAGATTTGGGCGTTTTGCTTGAGTGTACAAGTGTTGCCACTTACAGTTCAGAAAGATGTTTTGTTTGTTTGTTTGTTTGAAAAAGTGTTTGATTTGAAAAATATTTGATTTGAATGTGATGCTATAGATGAGATACTTCTTCCATAGAGATGATTCACATCTCATCTCTAAGGAGAAATGTTTTATTTTGTTTGGGGGATGCTTTTAAGAAGCCCATGGGTCCTTGTATTGTAAGTCCAAGAGGAGACTATCCTAAGGACATCGAGGGTCCTTGTATTGGAGCCCAAGAGGAGGCTTTCCGAGGGACATCGAGGGTCCTTGTATTGGGAGTCCAAGAGGAGGATATATGGTACGGTTGGCTTGGCTTTAAGAGTGATTTTACCGAGAAACCATACTTTTTGGATTCTATCCTAACTAAGGAGATTCTTTGTACGAAGCCCAATAGGAGGCTGTTGGAGATTTCCAGATCTCTTTATTGAATGAGGCCCAAGAGAAGGCTAAAATCAACGAGGGAGTTATTTTGTACGAAGCCCAAGGGGAGACTAACTCAACGAGGGAGTTCTTTTGTATGAAGCCCAAGAGGAGGCTATGGGAAACCTAATTTCTATAAGGGAGTGGGACTTACACCTTAAGGGAGGCCCACTGGAATTAGAGTAGTTTCATCGAGAATAATGCTCCTCTTAATACCAATGGAATTGGTGTATAAACGTATAAACAAGCGGATAAAACTAGCGCACGATACTAGTTATACTTGAATATGTACAAAAATGGTTGAATATGTACAAGGAATTAAATATGTACACATAAACGGTTGGGACTTACACCGTAAGGAGGCCCGCGATCAATTTGATTTTGAGTTCGAAAGATTTTCGAGGAAAAAACCTAGTTCGGTTTGTATTTTCAAGGAATTAATCAAATCGATCATGGCAAAGAGGTGTGTAAGTTAATTAAATTTTTTTGAATATTTTGAAAAGATTTGAAAAGTGAAAGTTTATTCACATGAGTATTTGAAAAAGATTAGGTTAAAAAATCAAGAAGAAAACATTTTTGAAAAGCATTTTAAAATACTTAAACTATTACTTTTAACCTAATAAAAATCTATCAAAATAAAATATTTTTTGAATTTTTTTGACATAATCATAAAATATATCTATTAAATGACAAGTGTGAAAAAAATCATCTCAAAATGAGAAGTTTTAATTGGTTTTTGAAAATGTTGAAGTTTGTTAAAAAACTTTAAAAAAAACTAGTGTTCTAAAATTGGTTTTGTGGCCAAAGGGGTTTGAACTAGCGCCCTTCAGCTTACATGTGAAAATATTTACCACCAGAACACACGCTTATGGTGATAGTATTATTCTTTTGAAAATATATATTTGAAACAAGTTCCTAAATGGATAAAAACCAAATAAATCACAAAAGTGCAAAAGGGGAGTCCACTATGGATCGAACTCACGCCTTTTCAGTAAACACGCGCAGGCCTTGCCACTTGGGTGGTTGTTTCATATGTTCATTAAAACAAGTTAAAACATATATATTTAAAAAAAGAATTTAAAAATGGGACAGATGGCGCCATGGCCTTCATCTTCCTCATCGTGACAAACTCCACAGTCAGATTTGAATTTCTTTGATTCTTGATCGATTTGAAAAATGTAAAATGATAAATTGCTCAGAATTTCACCACGATTTCAACTATGGAATTTATTAAAGCTAACAATCAAAGATTAAAGAGAATTTCCAGAAAGTACCAATTAAAACCTAATTGAAAATTTCAACTAATCAATGGGTACAATTGATTTTAAGTGAAATTGAGGATTCAGAAAGCTTGAGCACTATGGTATCTTCATTTCTAACCACAAAAAGGATGCTAAATATGTTTGAATAAGAGTATCATATTTCTAAATACTTACCTCTTGAAGCAAATTTTCAGAACTCGTATGAGTGCTTCCAGGTGCGAAGTAATGATCCTGCTAGCTTCCTTGAACCTTCCTAAGTGTGTTCCAACTCCTAGCTTGCTTCGAAGCTCACTGAATTCTTCTACCCGACTCAAACTGCATGTTGCTGGTTTTTGAGGGAGGAGGGATGAATGTCACGATATTAGTTCTGATTTTATGCCTTTGATGAGTTCTATATGAGTTATAGAAGCTTTGTGAATGGTTAGAACTGAAAACGCACAAGTGGATTAAGAATTGGCTTGTTAAGGCTCAAAACATGCACAAATGGAGTTTTTTTGGAGAAACTGACTTTTTGGCTTATTTTGTGATGGATTGAAGGTTCAAACAACTTCTAAATGATGTTTAGAAAATATTTGAATAACAACTTGAGTTAGAACTTGCAAGAATTGGAAGTTGGAATTCTAACCTCTTTGAAATTTAGAAAACTTGCATTTTAAGAAAGAAGTGAGAAAAAAAGTTTGGAGTTGTTTTGGTGTGATGTCAAATGAAGGAATGATCTCTATTTAAAGTCCAAGAAGTTTGGAGATCAAGGCAAGACAAATTGGATATTTTTGCAACTTGGTGCTTAAGAGATAAGAGAGGAATCTTACCATTTAATGCACATGGTTAAAAATGTAAACCATGGTTAATTCACTCAAATTTTATCATCCTTCTCCAATTATGAATTCAAGATATTTTTGGGACACCTAGGCTTCTAGAAGAGAAAGAGATATGATCTTTTGCAAAATGACTTGAGAACTTTGTGAAAATGACTTATAATGCAAGTTTTTTAACCTATAATGTCTAATTTCAAAACCCTAGCTCCACAAAATATTTTTTCACGTTCTTGGATATTTTGGAAAGCTTGGAACAAGATCTAAAACTTTCATGTTGAAAGTTTTTCTTGAATCAAAATGGATCTAGGTGAAAAATGGCCATGAAAATGGTGAAAAAAGTGATAAAAAAGACTTTACATTTTTTCTAAGTGTCTAGAAAAATCAAGTTTTGACTTTTTGTTGACTTTTTTCCACATTTTTTATTCTTGACGATCATGATGGATAATACGAAATGCTTTGATGATTTAAAAATTTGAATTTCAAAAGTTGACCAAAAAGTCAAAGTTTGACTGACCTTGATAGTTGACTCTTTGTCAGATGATTCAAAATTTCACTATTAATCAACCATGGCTTTGGAGATGTTTTGGATCAAGAAATTAGGTCAATATATTGCATTGGTGATCTTGATATCATTCTCCAAGCAATTAGGTCATGCATTGAGCAAAAAGTCAATGATGCACCATCCTCTATCAAAACCCTAATTTGGTCGATCCAAGATTGATCTGGAGGAAATGATTGGAATTTGAAGATCGAATATTGGTGATTGATAAAGATATATCATTATAGGTGAGTGGAGACTCAAACCCTAATTGATCACATCTTGAACTGATGAAAGATTTGATCCAAAACCCTAATTTGACTCAAGGAGCACACACAAGTTATCTTGTTTTGAAATTTGTCAGTGATGCAATGATGCATATGTAGATGATATGAGATGATATCTTAGGTAAAAAATTGGGGTATGACACATCTCTATGAATTATTTGATACGATATTTGTTCCCAATATATACTTGATAAATCTATTACCAATTTTTCACCTCAACATTCTAAGAGGTTCCATGTGCACAATCAATACCATCAACTTAAACACCTTATTCATCTTTGTTAGCTTAGAGCTTTAGACTTCTTTATATATTCCTTATGTTAATATATTTTAAGGAATTGTTTCCATGGTTGATGAATTTGTAACCAATGATAATTTTGAAGCTTTTCCATCTTTTGATTTTAATCTGCATCATATCACAAACATCCTTTCATAAGGATTCGTTAGTAACACCGAATTTATAAATCATGCACAAGTAAAAATATGCTCGGTTTCAAAAGAGTTGTATCATCCTTCCTTCTTATAAACTTGTTTTAAAGCATAAAATTTCTTATACTATTAAACCAATCTCTAGGAATAAGTTTTAGATCGTATAGAGCCTTTTCATTTTGAGAACAAGTAAGAAAAGTTTTAAAGTGGGAAGATGATAAACATACGCTTCCCTCTGAATGTAACTACACTATTTACTTCCATTTGGAATAGTTTAATAAAATATAATGCATTAGAAGTCTATGATCATCACTATGGCTTTTAACCAAGCTATAAAGTCATAATTTTATCAAAATATATGTCTTTCTATTGATTGTAAACTTTTGTAACAAGTTTTGTTTTATTTCACAAAACATTTTCAAAAACATAAAGCTTATTGTGAAAGTATCCAGTAGGTTCCAATAACCAGATTAGCTAAATATTTGAGAACAAGATCACAAACATTAATTCTTTCAAATTGATTTATCTTTTCTTTCATATAAAAAGACCAATGTTATTTGATGACAACTTTTAGATTGATTCACTGAGTTGACTTCTTCATCTTAAATCTCTTCATTTGGACTTAATATTTCCACTTGTCATTGATATATTTCTTTTTGTTGATCATCTTCTTCCAAGGATGTTCTTTCACGGATACCTTCACAAGTAACAACATCTACTTCTACCTACTAAGGGGTTAATTCACCAATTGTAATATGTATTAGTTCTTCTATAGTCATGGTCTTTTCAAAAATAATTTTTAAAAAGATTTTACATTAAAGTTTTTAAAGACCATGCATATAGAGGAATTGATCATACTCTATGAATTTTGTTATAGAACTTACTTAATACTAAGTAACTTACAAAATAAAGCTTTAATTAATTAGAAAAACTAAAGGGTAAGAATAATCATCTTACTGAAAATCAAATATCCAATGATTTTGTCTTGTTTTTATTTTGCGAAAAAATCTCTTCCCTCGTAGGTATGAAACAGGATAACATATTTATTTCTTTAGTCATATGACTTAAAGAGAAAATGTCAAAATCATCATCTAAATCACAATTCCAATTTTATTATTTTTGGTACCAAAATCATTTTGGATCCTTTAATGTTAGTGAAATACATATTATGAGCATATATCTTTCTCTTTTACATTTACATTGCTCTTTATAAAAATGCGAAAGAGGATAACCTTGTTTACTTTCATGAATCTTTTTGATAAAAACAAAACATAGCAATATGGTCATGTTTATTATAGTAATTTAATTTTGACGGAGCCTGTGGAGTGCTAAATTTGTGGTCAGGGGCGGTCTCAAATGGAGTATAGGGTCAGGTGAGAGCATTTCTATTTGGAATCAGAATTGGTTATTTGATGGTACTTCTTTAGAAAATACTTGGCCAAATAATCTGGAAGTTAGTAACTTGAGAGTTTCGGACTTATTGATTCCAAACTATAAAAGTTGGAATTATGATTTAGTGGTATCTCTAGTTGGTGTAGAAGCGGACAAGAAGGTGCAGAACACGCCGTTATTTGATTATGTTTATAATGATAAATTGCATTGGAGATGTGAAACTGATGGTAAATTCTTGGTGCATAGTGCTTATAGATACTGTATTAGTGAAACTATTGATACGTCTCATCTCAGAGTTTGTGAGAATTGGAATACTCTATGGAACATCAAAATGTCTCCCAAAATTAAAAATTTCCTATGGCGTCTGTGCAGAGACTGTGTGTCGACAAGAATTAGACTGTTGGATAAGGGGATTAGTTATTGTCCTACTTGTGTCGGCTGCAGTAACAACGAGGAGAATTCTTATCATCTCTTTCTTCAGTGTCCAAAAAGTGTCGAGTGTTGGAAAAAAATGGGCCTTTGGCATCCGCTCCAGCAACATAGTAATAATGGAGTTTCCTTGGCTTTTGTGATTATTTCTATTTTGCAGGTTCTCAACCATGACCATCAGGCTCTCTTCTCAGCTTTTCTTTGGAGCATTTGAAAAGGAAGAAATAATCACATCTGGAATTCGATAGAAGAATCTTCGGCACATCTGTCAGCGAGCATCTCATTTCATAGTTGATTAGAAAGCTGCCCAGCAGCACCGTCCCACCTCAGAGACTATTATGTCTCTAACTACTAGCTCTAAATGGTGCAAACCTTCGACGGGGCGCCTCAAATGTAACATTGATGCTTCCTTTAATATTGATAAAGTAGGTATTGGTGCTTGTATAAGAGATGATACTGGTAGCTACATTGCAGCCTATACATAATGGTTTTCCCTTGCTTTGACGTTGCTACCGGAGAAGCTTTAGGACTCCTGAAAGTTATAAAGTGTGTAAGTAATCTGGGCTATGATAATATGAATTTTGAGCTTGATGCTAAGCGAGTTGTTGATAGTGTGAATTCCATGAAGCCAAATGACTCCGATTTCGGCGTTATTATTAGCGATTGTCATAACATGATGACTACATTATTTAGGAACTCTCATGTTAAGTATGTTCGAAGACAAGCCAATGAGGTTGCTCATGCTTTGGCGCGGGTGGCTCCATCTTTAGCTAGTTTTCATGATTTTATTGAAATTCCAACATATATTCAAACTATTATTATTAATGATATAAATTAAGTCTTTTCTGTCAAAAAATAAATAAATTTAAACACATTTTTCGTATTTTCATTGAAAATTGATACGAACCACACCTATGAAATTGTAGACAAATTTTCTCCCATTGAATTCATTACGAAAGAAATTGACAACTCTGAAAAATACTAGATTTTATATTTGACACTCCTTATTTTGATTTGTAGACTATTGTTTGATTTTGTCAGATTGATAGATTGATATTTGTATTCCTTTCTGATAAGATGAAAGGATAATGGTTAGATGAACAATTGCGATCGAAAAAGGTCGTAACCATTTGATATTAGAGTTGTTTGTTAAACCAAATTAAATTGGCGGTTAAAAAAATAAAAGCAAATAAATTAAATAGAAATTGACTAAAATCTATTTAACATTAATTATTATATTTAGCAAGAACCAATTCTTACATCGATCAAACGAAGCCACAAAGGCAACATGAAGGATCACAACATCAATCCTAATTTATTATACTCAATGCATGATTGCTTATTGCTTTCACTTAATAAAGTGAGCATATATTTTGGTATTGCAAACCATTTGAGTTTATTTAAGGATACACATGTAACGTTGACTCATCTATAGAGCAAGTTGAGCAAGACGTTTAATATCCATTGGATAAGTTACCTCTGGATTATTAGTGCTATCGTATGAAATTGATGCAGTATAATTGTTAGCAGCTTCAGTGGGATCCATTCCATCAAAAAAAATGTACCGACTTCTATTCGAGCACGGTATTGAGCCACGGACACAATATCCATCAGATTTCATTGGACAACAAGAAGCATTAAAAACTTCAAAACCTGAAATCCAAAAAAAAGTATGGCATTAATAACTGATAAAAGTTAGGAACCTGAACCATATACATCATAGTTAGCCAAAATATTTACCAAGTGAACCGTCTAATATCATAGCAGTAGTATTGATAAAAATAAGTTTGGAATCACGATATTGAGTATTAATTTGATCTACTAGAGATCTAAGCTTCTGAGTAAATATTGCTTCAATATCATTCAGGTTTTCATCACATGGTCCATTCACGCGACTGGTAGCGAGGATCCTTGGAGTGCAACCTATTTTTCCAAGCCCAACTGTCACATATTTTCTTGCCCCCATATTATACAAATCCTGTTAACCAAAAAAAAACAGTTTATATATTTTCAAGAAACAATTTTATAACATCTAAAACAAATTTTGTGATTTATAAGGTTGGGTTAAATTTTTTTATTTTTAATATGAGTTCGAAAATTACTAGTTGAGTTCAGCATTAGATGGACTTCGGACTATCCCATAATATTATTTAATATAAATAACATTAAATATAATATATTTTAAGTATTATATTATTGTTTATAAAGTATATGTGTTGTTAAATTTAATATTTGTTTAAGTTGTATAAAATAATATTTAAATATTTAATATAAGAGAAATAAAAAGAATACGAAAAAATTTGATTATAATTAATGTATATAATATTTAAAAGAGATAATATTTAAAAGAAAAAGATCGAATAGAATATATATAAAATTTTGTGAAATGAGAAAAAAAAATGATATTTTAAAATAAAATAATATTAATAGTATAATAATTTTTTAATAATTTATAGTTATACAAATTTAATGGATTATCCACTATCCATCCATTCAGATAGGAGAATAAGATTAAAAAATCTTAAAAATATGAATATAAATTTTAAAATTCAAATCTTATGATTTTTCAAATCTGAAATATCCACCCATATGAACTAAGTCATTTTGACATATACCATTCCATACGCTGAATATTGTTCAATAAGAACGTTGGCATACTCCTGAGGGTTATAGATGCGACTTGTTGAATAGAGATTGGGTTGAAAATAATTTAGTGCGTAATCGTTGGTGCCTATATAAATATAATACAAGCACTTTTTTAGATATTGTGTGGCATTTTTAAAACCTCCAAGCTTTGTAGCAATTCGAGCAACAATTATTTTGTGATTTTGAATCTGTTGTCCATAGTCGATATTATTAACCTGCACATATTATGTTAAACTAATTTAGTGACATTTAATATTATTGAAAATTCAATGTTTAAATAAGTTGAAAACTATTAGTTTTATTGTATAAAGATGAGTGAATATATACAATACCGCTGTACGTTTTCCAGATTGATAAAGAATTCCAGCTGAAGCAGATGCATAGTTAACACCTTGAAGTATATTTGAACCAATAGTATTTGCAAATGGTGGTATCAATTTCTCCAATCCAAGTAGTTTACCTACAACAATTTAACTCTAGCTGTAAATATTGTTATATAGACAAACATATAAATGAATATTCACACTAACTGATAGTATGATATTTGTATTCGTGTTGTTAGATAAATATGATATAAGTATTTGTGTCATATTCAATTGGATATTCACTAAAAAAATAATGTGTGGGTTTTAAAATACTCACATATATTCATAAATATTTATGAAATAACATTTTCTTTAAAATTCTTTTTGAAAAAAATATTCACTGCTTCTTTCAAAGAACAAAAAGTTATTATCAAATTTCTTTTATATAATTCGCTCTCAATTTCATAATAGAATTATATTATATTAATTTTTTATTTTTAATTAAAAAATATTATAATATAATATTCAAATATTTTATTTTTAACCAACAAAATAAAAAATATTGTAATTATAAGTTATGGTAGAAGAGTGGAGGATGAAGAATGAGTAGAAAAGAGAACACTAATTAAAAGAGGAAAGGTAGTACTAATTGATTGGATGGTGTAATTGTGAAAGTGGAGTATGAAGCATATAAAAAGCTAAAATATAAAATTATTAAATAGGATTTGTAAATATATTAAATGAATTGGTATATATTACAATTTTTTTTAATAAATTTTCACTCAATATATAACCCATTGAACCGACTAATCCAATTCGAAGTGAATTATAACATAAGGGATTTTAATCTCCTTGTATCTCTATTAAATTTAATGTCAATTATTAATATTTGGTTATATTATAATTTCTACTTGTAATATAATATGTAATATGTATTTTGTTATGAGAAAGGCTAAAATTAAATATTTTATAAATGACTAATTCCAAGGTAACTAATTTTATATGAACTAAAAGAAAAGAAAAAGAAATATAAGCAAAATAATAAAATGTTTTAAACAACCAAAATCAAATAAACAAAATTATTGAGACTAAAAGAATTAATATTAGTAGAGATCAAAAACAAATTACTATTTTAAATAAAATAATTAACTTTTTTTTAAACATGACCTAGAATCTTAATTGCACATGAAATATTAGGATTCCAGCTCATATAATTTTTTATAAAGAAGAACAAGCTCTAATGGTGCAAATAATTATTACCAATTATGTCAATTTGTGTTTTTCCATTGGTAAATCTTCCTGGTGGACCTCTGTGAAAGTCGACGCCATATGGCATGTAATCAGCTTTTGCAGTGGTTGGGATATGGTTGTTATTTCCACTGTCAGAGAAGGAGTCTCCAAATATAAATACGCAAGGCACTTCAGGTGAATTTCCAGAGACACAATATTGCATGTAGTATGCAACCAAGAGAAAAAGATGGAGAATTAACCATGTTTTAGCCTCAAATGCCATTTCTCTGGGTATACAGATATTTTTAATATAGGAAAATAAGAGTTCTTGATATATGTTAACAAGATAGAGGGTGTTTATATAGGTTATTTTCTGCCATAAATGTCAAAACAATTAATAAATAAAGGATGAATGGATGAAGTATTTGACAAGATTTATAATTTAAAAAGTTGTCAATTCGAATATAAATAAAGGACCACAATTGATTTTAATTTTGAAAGTATGATCATGGAGGGACTGATGACAAATTTTATAAGTTTTATAATTTCTAAAATTTTGTAGGGTGGTTTTTTTAGACATTAGAACTTAGAAGGTTGATGTTAGAGACGAAATTGTATGGAAGAAATCGTAGTTGAGATGGATGATTTATGGGGATTTGTCCTTGTTGGGAGATTTTAGAGTTATTGGGATGATTTATGGGGATTTGTCCTTGTTGGGAGATTTTAGAGTTATTGAATTAATGCGTCTTCTCCAAAGATTATGAGATCTAGATGATACTTTTATTCTATTTCGCTTGTGCATGGGTAACACTAAATTTTTTGGCCTAAGAAAGTCTCAACTGATACACATAGAAAAAAATATTTATTTGGTTTGATAAAGAGTTACGAAGGCGATTGAAGGCTTTTGGTGGAGGTCCTTTTTTTCGAGACCTTTAATCAGGACCGGTCCTGGCATTTTAGAGGTCCGGAACAAATTATAAAAATTGGCCCTTAATAAATAATATAAATTAAAAAAAAAACATCATCTATTTAAATTGTAAATCATTTTTATGATATTTTATTGCCAATAAATCAAACATTTTATATTCAAGAGAATTCCATATTATTGGATCAAATATATCGATGTCTTTATTATTGTCATTAACATTAACATTATCCAAATTTACAACATCAATATTTTCAATATCTAAATCGTCACTTTCAATATCTAAATCATCGCTTTGAGCATCTAAATTATCATTTTCAATAGCATCAACATTAGCATAAATATTACCTACATAAATATTACTTTTATCATTTTATTTTTAAAAACAATTTGAATTTTTTTATTAGATTAATATTATCTATACATAAATTAATTTTTAAAAAAGAAGAAAAAAAACAAATAAAATTAAACTATATATGATACACATTCAGAATTTTTTTATCAATAACCATGTTATGAAAAAAAATACATAAATAATCATGTATTAAAATTAATTACCCAAATAATCAGGTTTCAGGGTAAGGATACAAGCAGTAGCCATCTTCAGATGGCTCTTGCATTGTTTTTTAACAAGGAGGAGTCATTCCAGATGGCGCCTACATGTAGGCTTTTTACTTAAAATTCATTTTAGATGGCGCCTAGGTGTTAATTAGATAGAAAAAGCCATCTGAGATGGCGCCTAAGTTCTAAATAGATGGAAAAAGCCATCTGAGATGGCTCCTAGGTGTTAAACCTAAAAAAAAAATTGATTCAAATTAAAGTACAGGACACTGTTGTGAATTAAACTTTAAATCTAATTTTTCATTACAAACATAGCAAATAACAATTACATAGATTTATTCTCGGCGACCTGGGACATGTAGACGACCACAGGTTCCACAAGCGCGTCCTCTCCTAACTCGTGTAATGCGTGGTTCTTGAGTCTGTTGTGGTTGGGTCGATGGCCTATGTGGTTGGGCCGATGGCCGCTCGTAGTGTATGCGATCAAGATCCATGTATGCCTCAAGATCTGCATTGCTTGTTATACCGCTTTCGTATAGATGTGTTCCCATGTTCTCAAAGCTTGGTCGTTGTGGTGGGGGGTTAGGTTCCATGTGGGGATGATAGCACTCGTTATCTGTATAGGTGGAGTGTGAATATGTGGGGTGAAAAGGAAATTAGGTGTTTGGAGACTGGTACCCATACGAATGATGGAGGGTTTGGTACGGTGATGGTTGGTGGTAAATTGGGTTGGTTGAGGAATATTCATCGGGCATGCTAGTGTCCAGGCTGAGGTGAGATGTTGATGGGCCCATATAGGGGTGTTGGATATATGCTCTTTCTTCGGAGTATTGTATTTGAGTGTTTGGCATGTGGGAGTATTGAACTTGTGTGTCGGGCATTTGGGTGGGTTTGTAATCAGGTTGAGATTGGGGTTGGGATTGAGTGTTGGTGGTCGTGTATCGTCGGGTTGGTTGGTCGGAGGTTGATGGACGTTTAGATTGTTGTTGGTATGGTTGTTGGGGTTGTTGTTGGTAGTGTTTTCGTGGTTGTTGTTGGTAGTGATGTTGCGATTGTTGTTGGTGGTGCTGTTGCGGTTGTTGTTGTGGAGATGAGGGTTGGGCCCACTGGGTGTGTGGGTCGACCAAATAGAGGGGGTGAGAGACATGTATTTCTGGGTTCGTTACGGATCAGTACTAAGCAATATATTGAGGAGAGTGTTGCATAATTTCGTCATCCTCGTAAACAGGAAATTGTAAGACATGGTCCCGACGATTTTTTCACATCCTACAAAACTCCCTAGCAAAATTTTTCCAATTATCATATCCCCATTGGGCATCAACCCTTTTAAGATGCCACAGATCCAAACATATCGGATTGCACGATATATCTTGGAACATACCGAACTGCATCTTCACACGGTCATTGTGGTGAATTTCCACAATGTTAAACCGTATAATAGCAGTCTTCGCAGTCCAAACATGTGCATCATCTTCATTGGGTACATGATCCAAACCCAGGTATGGTCTCCATGTAAAATGTTGATAAAAATATATGCGGATTAATGGTATATTTTAAAATAATATACGTTAAAATTAGTTGGAGTTAATAGAAATTACGTACATCATTTGCACCAAGGTGGTCTATCAAATTACGATAAAGGATAAAATTGAATATCATATTCTTTCCGTAATCCATACCCGTTACACTAAACCTAAATGAATGAACATTTAATATATTAAGATTTTATATATATGAAAGACATGAATAATTTAATAATTAAGCAATGTACTTACTTTGTTGCGTATGGAAAACTGAACGGTAGGTCGTTGACGGTATTAAGAGATTTCATCCTCCACCAACCCCATGCTTGAAGCAAGAAAGCGCGTCCATTAAAAGTAACCGTATCTTTCTTACAGTTTTTACGTAAGGAACTGTATAGTTGGGCTAGAACAGCGGAACCCCAACTATATTGTCCTATTCTATCAATATCCATAAGCAAACTTAAGCACATAAAATTTACGTTATTTCCTGTACTCTCGGGGAATAATAGGCTCCCAAACAATAACATAATATAATTTCGTGTCTTTATCATTTTTTCTTCCTCGGTGGAATTTTCGTTCAAACGAAGGGAATCATAATGCACTCTAAGTATGGATAAATAAATACCTTGGCCTCTTGAACTAGAACCTTCCATCATATCTCTACCCAACATCTCCTTGCATAGAGTGTTGGCTTGTTGGATCGAACCATTAACCGCCTTACCATTAATCGAAAGACCCGTCAACATGTAAACGTCCTCAAGTGTGACCGTACATTCACCTATGGGCAGATGAAAGGTGTGTGTCTCGGGTTTCCAATATTTCGCACAATGCAAGAATAAAATTTGAATCTATCGAACAGTTGGAGATTTTAATAATATCCTCAAAACCGACACGTTCAAGGTATGGAACGATAAATGGATCGGGAGCAACATAATGATGTCTGCGGTATCTAAATCTTTTCATGTTCTAAATAAAACTTGAAAATAATATGATGTATAAGAAAGTGTAAAAAATAATAACATAATAAACAATGACTATTTGAATAAGAATATAAAAGATAAAACTTACAAACGTAGCAATGTTTGACCTTGTTCCTCGATGAGATTCTCCTAAAGTCAAAAGACTCATGTTTGAATTTTTTTTAATTATATGAGAGTTCTATCAGAGGTAGAGATAGAGTGAAGAGTGGTGATGGAAAAAACTCATCTGAGACGCCATATTTATAGGTGACTTAGTCAACAAAGAAATAAATGAGGTGGTTGGGGCCTTACATGCATGCATGCCACGTGTCAGAGAGGAGCCAAGAGAGATGGCGCCTCCTCTCTAATTTTGAACCTAGGCACCATTCAACATGGCATATGGTAGGCTAGGTGGAAGGACTATGCATGCAGGCTAGGGTGGCAGGCTAGGTGGTAGGTCTATTTATGACTAGGCCTGTAAAAATCCAAATGAGATGGCGCCTCCTCTCTAATTTTGTACATAGGTGGCATTGTAGCGGCAAAAACTACGAGTATAAGCCATTGAATTGACTTAACTCAAAAATTAACAAAAGAGTCTCCACCACGCTTTTATTTTATCCAAAGGACTGGGAAAAAGAGAGAATAGAATCCTAACAAAAGATCAGAGATCTGGGACCGGGAGTTAGTTATGCAAAGGGAAGGTGTTAGGCCCGCAAAGCATTTACGGTACTCCACAGGAACCTTTTTGAAAATTTGTATATATGTGCTAAAAAGAGTATGTACAAAATGGATGGTGGTGGGGGGGGAAGAAGTTTTTTTTTTAATTTTTGGTTTGATAGAACTTTCATGAGTTACAGGCCTACATACCAACAATGTGCAATGTTGAAATCAAAACCAAGTAGTTCGGTTAAAAAATACCAAAGTTGTGTGTTGGTTGATTTTAAGAAAAGTTAATTAGAAAAGCTACAAAGAGCTCAAAAAGGTTTGAATGAGGTTACGTGTTTTTTAGTCTTATGAGAAATGGTCAAGATATTATTAAATAGATTGAAATTTTATTAAGAAAACAAAATTTGAAAATCCATGGACCTAAGTCCAAGTTTTTTTTTGAAAGCGGTTCGAGTTTTGAAAACAAGAATCCTTTGAAAAAGAGGGAAGATTTTGAAAATTAAAGAATTGGGATGAGATGAAGAGGATAACCTCAGTACAAAAATTAAAAGGTAAGGGTAAAGAAAGGTCTAACTAGGTGAGAAAACTAGTACTTGACATCAAGAGCCAACACTACATCCCACCCTTTAGATTACCACATAAGCAACAAATAATTGGACAAAAAACACAAGCTTCAGATGAATCAATGCTTTTAGGTGAACTCTTGCCTTAAAAAAAATGGGCAGAGTAACAACTGTATTTTGAGGAAATCCACTCTTAATCGAGTATAACGAAATAACTTGCATACAAAGATAATAACTAGACAAGACAGAATAACACCAAGGGCATAGAAATCTCCAAGTGGAGGTAAAGGTCCTAATCCTAAGTCTAAAGATCAAACTCCAAACACAAGGATAATAACCGAGTCCAATTATAAATTTTTATGTCTAAGTTGAATTATTAGGTTTTTTAGGAAAGAAAAATAAAGCTCAAGTGAGCAAATTCAAAATAACAAGAAGGTAAGATGCTCAAATGAGCAAAGGAAAAATGATATGAAATGTAAATGCTAAAAGTAAAGTGCATAAAAATAAATAACGTAAAAATAAATGCGGAAAGTAAAGAGAAATAAAGTAAAATCAATTAATTAAAGGTTAGCAAGATGACCATCTTGAAACTTGTCAAGTATATCATCGAATTGTTAATTGTTAGTCGTCAGCAAGGTGACCTTCTTGAAACTTACGCATGAAGACTTGCCAGAAGCTTGATAGAATCAACGCGACCACACGACAAGTTTCAACTGTTTTTTTGTCAAGTATATCACCGGTTTCGAAATTATCATATCACTTGATCAAAGATGATTGAAAATTTCAAATGGACAAGGTTAACGGAAACTTGCCAGAAGCTTGATTAGAAATCAACGCGACCACACGACAAGTACCACAAGTGTTAAACTAAGATCAAAGCTCAAGTCATCTCTTGGGGATTATGTTTGAACATTAAAGCTCGTGCCACCAATTGATCACTTTCTCCGGGTCGGGACAAAAAGACAAAAAGTAAGATGAAGAAGAAGAAAATATTTTCAAATTTTATTTTGTATCAGATGAATTTATTCGGTCTAACTTCGTCAAGATCAATCAACTCTCTTGGTGGATTTGACTAAAATCCTATCAACACCCAAATTTCATTGATATTGAGAAAATTCATGACTATAAAATAAATTCAAAATTCAGCAAAATAAAATGAAAATAAAAGTAAAAATAAAAAGGTTTTAAATAATGTTGAAATTAGGTTATTTTAATTGGAATTTATTGACGAAATACATAAATAGTATTTTTTCATCAAAAGAAAATTCCCTAAAGTCAATTAGAGGTCAACAAGTGTAGATAAAAAATTTCAAAATTTTTACAAGTCAAAAACTATTTTTAAAATATAAAGAAAATGATAAAATAAACCAAAAATGACAAAAAATAGTAAAAATCAGAAATAAAATAAAATGAGGTCACCAATATTAGTCAAATGACCATTGGATCCTTCCATAATTTTTTTGGAATTTTTTAAATGTCAAAAGTATTTTAAAACAATTAAAAACATCAAATAAAAAATAAAAATCATAAAAAATATCAAATCTGAAAATAAAATCATGAAAAAATAAAATTCAAAAAGATAATATTTCAAAATATTTTTGTAAATTCTTTCATAATTGTTTGGCTAGAAATGAATTTTATATGATTTTTTGAAGTTTAAAACATTTAAAATATAAAAATCAGAAATAAAATAAAAGCATATAAAATGTGGATCATTTGATCATAGTCAAAACGCGTTAGTAAGCTAATATAATTGATCAGACACGATGTGCTTGATATGGACCTCTTTTGAAATCACACTGGATCACTAATTAAATAAAACTTTAAAAAAATAAAGGGTTAATACCTATTTTCACCCCTGACATATGGGGTGTATTTGAAAAACCCCCCTGCCAAAAAAAAAGTTCCAATAATTACCTTGACAAATTTTAAAAGTTTCATTTTTTACCTTTAGGAGGCCACATCACCAAAAAGGCTGATGTGGCTTATTTTTTTTGTTAAATTTGTAATTTTTTGTTATTCCACGTCACATAAGTCCCATTAAAATGACCAGAATGCCCTTATGCATATTTATCTTAAAATCCAATATTATTTTGCAAATTCATGTTTCAATTCAGACCCTACAATTAGGGTTTGCTTTCTTCATCCAAAATGTAACAATTTTCCTCTTCATTCTCACCTATACCACTGTTCTCCTTCCTTCAAACCCTCATGTCACAACCACCGTAACTCCTTTTGTTTCTTCTCCCAACCCCCTGTTTCTTTCCACTTTCCTTTTCTTCCTGCCGCCTTCTGTTCCCTTTACTCACCTTGTCATCACAACAACCTTCACATCCCTCGCCATCTACCTACACCCTCATTTCCGACAACTACAGAATCTGCTACCCGCTGTAACCCACACCTTCCATCGTAATCATCCGAAACCACCTGTTTCTTTTCACTCACAGCCGCTTCCATCTCTCCATCTCACCGAAACAACCCCTCTCTCTACTCCCTGTGTTCTCTCCTACCTCCAGCAACCCTCTCATTCTCACAGCTCCCACTGTCTCGCTCTCGTTACCTGCTTCTATCGTCGGACCAAACACCAAAAACTCCTCTGTCTTCTCACTATGGAACCCTCTGTTCTCTCTATGTTCTTCCAACCACACTCCTCTGCTTCCGTCAGCCACGACAATCTCACCTTCACAAACTTCCTTCATCTCATCCTCGCTGTCTTCACCGTCCTTCAACGCAAATCTCATCAATCCAGCATCTTCCGTTTCCATCCATTGCCGTATCACTTCTATTACTTCGTTCCCTGCTTCATCTTGCCAGAACAACAACACCTTCGCTGTAACTATGCTGTTTTACTGGCCATTGAGGTAAGCGTTTATGCAGAAAATAGAATATGTTCTGTTTAAGTTTCGGATTAGTTGTTTTGGTTGAATCTACGTCAAGAATCTGAAAACGTTTTGGGCTTATGTTTGATTTACTGTGCTGTGTTGCTGCGACCACTTTGCAAGGATGAAGATGAAGAAAGCAACCCTAATCTAGGGTCTGAATTGAAACATGAATTTGCAAAATAATATTGGATTTTAAGATAAATATGCATAAGGGCATTCTGGTCATTTTAATGGGACTTATGTGACGTGGAATAACAAAAAATTACAAATTTAACAAAAAAATAAGCCACATCAGCCTTTTTGGTGATGTGGCCTCCTAAAGGTAAAAAATGAAACTTTTAAAATTTGTCAAGGTAATTATTGGAACTTTTTTTTTGGCAGGGGGATTTTACAAATACACCTCATATGTCAGGGGTGAAAATAGGTATTAACCCAAAAATAAAATCAGAATTAATGTCACGCGTTGGATGGAGTCTGACTCACAAAAGTAATCAGATCCAAGGGCTCACATCACGCCGTATGGTAGCACGTTATCACCGTATCCATTTCAAAAAAGTAATGTGGCTCAATGTCATTGGTTGAGACGAGACATGTCATCGTCTTCAACCTCCATCCACTCTGAAATTGAGGTTCCTCCAACTGTAAAATAAATTTCTCAGACCTGTATCATTCGCTTCATCTCTTCAAGACAATTCTAATGGTACCATCGCGATAAATTTATTTCACTTGTACCATGATCAATTTGAGAAAAATCAAGAAAATAACGAGCACTTGTTTTTGGAAATCGAGGGTCAATTCTCAATGAAAATGCAAATGGTGCAGATCACAAGGATCATGGAGATGAGGAGAGTGCAATGATGTTTTATTTTGCATTTGATGGAGATTTCTACCTGAATGAAGTTCAATTTCATAGCTCTGAAACTGGACTTGGATAGCACAATTCAAGAGGCTTCAAGGCACGATTCTTGTTCTGTTAGCTTCAGTGAGGCTCAAGGAAGAAGAATCAAGGGTTAATTTCAAACTGGAAGTGGTCTAAAAGTGAAAATGAAATCTCAGAAATGTGAGGTTTGGTGTGAGTTTGGCAGCAATTTTATGACTCTCCAAGCTTGAGGAAATGAGTAGAATGTGTCTCTTATTTATAGGAGAAGTGAATGGAATCAAAAGGGAGGGTGAATCGTGCAATTTGGAGCGAAATCATGCGCACCCGTGTTTATGAAGAAAGTGTGACTTCATGTGCATCAAAACTCAATCATTATTTGCGTTTTGATGTGATAATTAATCCTGAGAAGTTTCTAATCACAATTAGTCACAAAAGCAAGTCTTAATTTGGCTTAAAATCAAGTTACACACGCAAATGCACAAACTGATGGTGAGTGTAAAATAGGTTTTGCCTCAAACTTTAAACTGAGGCCAAATCCAATTCCCTCGTGCGTTTCTTAATTTTTATTGAGTCAAATGAAGTATTAAAAGAGTAGAACACAATTCAAAAAGAATCAAATCAAATGGATGCTTGAGTTGAGAGATTGAGCCTTTAGGATTCTTGCAAAATCATTGATTTTTCTGGTCAGGCCTTGGTCAAGCATGCCACTTTCTAAAAATGACCTATAATGTTTCTTCTTCAAACTTGCCATTCCATTCAAAATTTGCTCTTGATTTTCAAAGATGATATGAATTAGACCTCCCAAGGAACATTTGGCAAAAATAATCACTCAAAAATTCCAAAATTTGAGAAAGTAATGATCTTTTGAATTTGATGAAAATTTGTGAAATGACCTATAATCTTTTGACTTCTTCAAGCAAATTTCAAACACTTCCGATCTTCAAGGCTTATATAGAGATAAGGTTCACATCTTCAAGATTGTTATGCAAAAATCATGACCTCAAAATGATAAATGATGATCAAGATATGTTCATTTGAAGTTGATTGACCAAAAGTTAAGGAATTCATCAAGGACTTGTGTTCTTTTGACCTCATAGGCAAGTTTCCAAGCATTTTCTTTTCTCACCAATTGAACTAAGTTGTATTAGACATCCTTAGGTTCATTGTGAAAGAAAAATGAGCTCAACGATACAAGAGATGACCAAGTTATGATCCTTTGGAGTCATACAAGATAGTTGAAGCATCAATCTATAGGGTGGGCAATCATAGACTTCTAAAAGAATATTTTCATCAATTAAACTTCTTGGATCCAAGCATATTATATTAGAAGTCCTCTTAAGAATCAAATGGCTTTGAATTCATCCATAAACTTCACACAAACATCAAGATATGGTCCTCAGAATTCCAAAGTCATAGTTTCAAGGGAGATGGCCATAAGATGGAGAATTATTTGAATTTGATGATATATTTCAAGCATGAACAATACATTCAAGATAATAGAGAATGGTTGATGATAAGAGAAGTCTTCAATTAGAGACAATACTTTCAAAATCTTGAGAATTGATGAAAGAAGGCATGGAAATACACTCATGGACTTGTGCACCATTCACCTACAACATTTAGAGAGAAAAGTATACACATCATGGTTAGTAAAATATCAATCATCACACACAAGCAATAATCACTTCTACAAGGTACTTGGTGATCTCCCAAAAGGCAAACCCTAAAGATAAGGGAGAGAGAGAACCAATTTGTGATCTTTGTCCAATGCAATTATATGAAGTATGAGAGAATCTTAGGGGCAAAAATTGGGGTACAACAGCCATCTGACTTGGCTTCTACATGTGTTTTTGAATTTTTTTCCCATTCATTCTCACAATCATCTGCCACCTCTATATATATCTCGTACAATCAAACATTTCATACAAACAAACATTTCAAACACTCAAACCCAGATAAAATATCATATGTACCACAATATATTATCACTGTACATTTCAATGGTGAGACGTACAATAGTGAGGTAGCAGGTTTTTTATTCAGAAACACCAAAAATATCCACTTTTGTCTAAATAGAAATGCGAATTTTTCGTATTTCAAAAAAAGACTCGAGACCAAACTTCAGCAAGGTCCAACGTCACACATTTTCTACCAACACCCTGTTTTTACTGGTGAGAACCAAATAACATTTTACAAGGTAGCCGTTGAAGACGACGAAGACCTGCATAACATGTTTTGTAATCATGAATATTCTTGGTACAACTCGATTGAGTTGTACTTTGTGTTCCAGGAGACAAAGATGGTTGATCATATGGAGGAGGAACAAGCTGAGGTTGATGTTGTTGACGAAGAGGAGGAAGCTGACGAAATGCAGTTCAATAACATGGTAAACAAAGATTCAGAGGCCGATGTAGAACGCCAACTGCCTCCACATGAAATCTATACACCACCTCCGTACATTACAACCCTCAATATTGGCACAGATGACCCATCATCTGATATATTCTACAACCCTCATGTGCAATCAGATGCAAATTTAAAAGTGAATGACAAATTTCGTTTAAAAGAAGATTGTGTGTGAGCAATAAAAAAGTTCCACATGATAAACAGCTATGGCTTTCATGTGGATCAAACAAATGTAGACAGATACATAATCATTTGTACCCACCCTGAGTGTAGGTTCAATCTAACTGCATCGTACAGGTTGAGGAGTGATTCATGGTGATAGGTTCTATGACCGAACACACTTGTGTTAATTCCACGCAATCACAAGGTCACCGCAAATTGAGTTATGATCTCATTTCTCAATAAATTTTACCTCTTGTCAACTTCGATCCGTCATTGAAGGTGAAAACAATAATCTCGCATATCACTAAAACATACAACTATACCCCCTCGTATAGAAAGGCCTGGTTAGCAAAAAAAAACAAAGCTATTGAGAAAATCTACGGTAACAGGGAGGGTTAATACAAAGAGTTACCTCGCTACATGAATTCACTGCAAATGTATGCTCCTGGAACAGTTTATGTTATGGAAACATTATCGGCGTATGCCCCAGACGGTACCTGTGTCAGCAGGCATGGAATATTTAGTAGACTTTTCTGGGCTTTTTGACCTTGCATCACTGGGTTTTCACACTGCAAACCTATTATACAGATAGACGAAAAATGGTTGTACGGGAAATAAAAGGGCACCCTACTGATGGTCGTCACAAAGGATGGCAACAATAACGTATTCACAACCGTCTATGCTTTTGTTGAGGCAGAAACTGGAGGTGCTTGGAGTTTCTTCCTAAAGAATCTTCGAACACACGTAGCTCCACAATGTGATCTTTGTTTGATTTTTGACAGACATGCTTCTATTGATAGTGGGTACAACAATCCCGCTAATGGTTGGCACGACCCCCCTTCTACACATGTTTATTGCACAAGACATATCATTCAAAATTTCATGCGCGAGATCAAAGATAAGAGTCTTCGGAAAACAGTTATGAACGCAGCGTATGCACTAACGCAACAACGTTTTAAATATTATCACGGCCAGATCAGAATGGAAAATCCAAATGCAGGTGCGTGGGTTGATAATCTGCAAGTGGAAAGGTGGACAGGGTCATACGACAATGGAGTGCGTTGGGGTCACATGACAACAAATCTAGTCGAATCAATGAACAGCGTCTTCAAAGGCATAAGAGCACTCCTAATAACCACTTTGGTGAGTACAACATATTTTAGGATGGTCTCGTTATTTGCAGAGAGAGGTGAAATATGGAACACGATGGTACAATCGGGACAACTATGGAGGGAAAACTATATGAAATTTAGTAAGGCCGGAAGGGCCAATGCCAACACTCATCTAGTTACAAGATTCGAACGATATAACCATAACTTCATTTTCAAAGAGACACTCAACCACAACAAGGGGTTGGCTAGACAAGAGTACAGGGTTAAACTACCATCTCGTTGGTGCGACTGTGGAAAGTTTCAGGCCTTTCGAATGCCCTTCTCTCATGTCATTGCGTCGTGTGCACATGTTCATCAAGATGCACTACTACTTCTTTCTCCCATTTACAAGTCCAAGACCTTGCTCAACATATACAACAATGCCTTCGAACCGGTAGCAAAACCAGATTATTGGCCTGCGTACGAAGGGGGAGTAGTTTGGCACAACACTCAAATGCGAAGAAATAAAAAGGGTCATCCCAAATGAAAACGTATCACAATTGAAATGGACGACTTTGACAAACTAGAAAGAAAGTGTGGTCTATGTCGTCAAGTCGATCATAATCGGAAAAACATTTCCCACATATGCTACAAGCTCGACATCGTGAAATTTGTATGGAAATTATCTTCACTTTTTAATATTCTAACGAAACTTCTTTTCATTAATAGCATTTCTTACAATCATCAATACGCAGATAACAAAATAAAACACAACACGATTAAAACAACATGAAAATATTACTTAAAACAACAACTAAAACAATATGAAAATGTAGCATCAACAACACCAAAAATCATTTAAGACACTACAACCGTCTAAATAATTTCATCGGATCCATACATCATCGCGATAACATCTATGTCTGTTTTGACTTCCTCCAACCAAATTCGAGGTTGTCCAATTGTGAAGTTCATGGTTTTTATCTTCCTCTGGATCCTTCTAACTTCTTCGCCAACTTCTATTTCTCCCTCTAACTATCACATCAACTCTCTCTTTAGTTTGGCCATGGTAAAAATGTGCCAAAATTTCATTTTCATCAGAGGTTTGGAGACCGATAAAACAACATATCCATCTCTAGTATGGATGTATGGTGATGTCATGGCACAAAAAAAAAGAATATGAGATGAGAAGTTGAGAAAATGTGAAGAATGAAGGAGACATGGGTGTTGTATTTATAAAAAACACAAATACACGTAGGAACCATCTGAGATGGCTCCTACATGTAACATACAAAAGGGAGACGCCATCTGGGATGGCTTGGCCTAAGGGAGGAGCCAACTGGGATGGCGCCTTAATGCATTTGCTTAGTGCAAGAGTCATCTCAGATGGCGCCTAAGTGTATTTATTTCCCAAAACCTGGTTATTTGTGTAAATATTTTTAAACCATGGTTATTTGCATTTTTTTTTAATACATGATTATTGCAAAAAAAAAATTCTACACATTCACGCTTCTATTATAAAAAAAAAAAAACAAAAAATAAGGTTAAAAAAATATTGCATTCACGGTTCTATTATGAAAAAAACAAAAAATAAGGTTAAAAAAATATTGCATAGACTTCACCGTTCTATTATGAAAAATAAACAAAAAATAAAGTTCAAAAATAATTGCATAGACCATAATCAAACTCTGGACACAGGTTTAAATAGTGGCAAGAATCATCTGTTGGGATACAGTACTAAATCGGTTACTATTTTCATTAGATATTATATATATAAATAATAATTTTTAATTTATAAAGCCCAAACATTTATAATTTGAGGCCCCATATTTTTTGAGGCCCTGAGCTATGGGCCTAGTTGACCTGATTCCAGGGTCGGCCCTGCCTTTAATTGAGGGTGACTTCTTTACCTATTAGAGTTAAATGATTGAATTTGTACTCAATAATATATGATTTAATATATGGTATTGAATCTACATTCAGTCGTGCTTTTAATGGTCTTAGTGGTAAGATTCGATATTTTGAAGGTCTTACTTTTAACCGTGCTATTTCAATTAATTGGTTAGGCTAACGTGTGTTACTACTAGAGTATCATAATATCATTAGGTATAATCACTTTTTAATTTCTTGATTTCCTATTGATTAAGTTTGCATTGTTTAGTAAACACATGATTCACAATTGGACATGATTTTTTTTTTTATAGGTTGCCTTTGGTATATTTTTGATGAGTGAGAATAACTGTGAATAAATAAACACATATGAATTTCTTGACTGACTTACAAGAAGGAAAATTGACACTAAGGCCATCAAATGTTATGATGTACACGTCGAAGGAAAATATGCGTGAGTAAACTTGATTAGGGGTTCCCCACTTCTGGGACTGAGAATTAATTAGTTTAATATGAAATAGATAGCCCTCAAATCCACTTCTTCACTATTACAAATAACATATTTTATGACAAATTTTTCACCTCACCCAACATATAACAGAGGTATAAATCTCGAGGGCACCTTACTTTTTATTTTTAAAAAAATATTACAATCTATTCTCTTGGTTCTAAAAAACACGAGGGATAAACTAACTAAAAGACATACTTCGAATCCTATAAAAAGCAGTTTATGATATATTTCTTTTATAATGGCACCATTCTTTTTTATTTTATGTAATTATTAAGACATTTGTAATAAAAAAAATTATTAAGTCATTTATTCTTTCGTTTAACCTACTAACCGAGGGTAAAGATTACTCAATTTTTCTTATAAAAGCATTTGTTCATTTAGTGTTGACCTAACCTAACTTATATGTTTTCGCTTAAACTTGTAAATGTCATTCTTTTAAATGAATTGAAAGATAGAAAAATATATAATGTTTCTAAATTAGTGAAGAACAATGATTCAAGGTTGTGTTGTTATTGTTGTTGTTGTTGCTAATGTTGTTGTTGTTATTGATGTTGATGTTGTTGTGGTTGTTGTGTTGTTGCTATTGATGATGATGTTTCTATTTCTGATGTTGTTGTTGTTGGTGGTGGTGGTGGTGTTATTGATGATGTTGATGTTAATGTTGAAGTTGATGAAATAACCAATTACCTCGGTATTCAAAAATATCTGTAGGAAAAAGTGACATAATTTTGATTATAAATGAATCGTCGTCGTCCATGTTTTGATTATCAACGTTCAAGATATTTTCTATCAATCAATCAACAAGAAACTTTAGTAATCCATGTAAAACACTCACGCTAGCTGTAATGCTCCAAATTTAATTAATTGGTTAATTAAATTATGGGTTAATAGTCAATTACACTCCTGCCATATATGCAAGTTTTGATTTACTCCCCTTTAAAAAAAAAGTTTTGGATTACCCCCTTGTAATTTTTGGGCACCCCCTAAATGTGTACAAACCAAGGAGGTAAATAAAAAAAGTGTATTTTACAGGGGGTAATTTTTATACATAGGGGGCAAAAGACTTAGGATGTTAACATTTTAGGGGGGTAATCCAAAACATTTTTTTTAAAGGGGGGTAAATCAAAACTCGCCTATATGACAGGGGGTAATTGGCTATTAACCCTTAAATTATTTAAGGATTTGATTATTTGATTTACTCGAAGTTCGAGAATCAATCAGATTTGTCGGTATTATTTTGGGAAACATATTTGGATTATTAAGTTAAAGTCGGATTTTATTCGGTTAGTCGGAGAATTAATAAGTTGATTACGTTGAAGAAATTAATATTAGAAATAATAGTAGTTTTGATAGAATGTTAATTAAATTAGTTGGGCTAAGTTGTAAGTGAGAAATAGAAAAATAAGGGTTGTTATTTGTTAGGCCCATTAAGATAAGTTAGTAAGTTATATAAATAAATAAAATAGTATTATTATTATTGGTAAGATTATAAAAGAAGAGAAAGAGAGTCATTAGAGGAGAAGAGAAAGAGGATTAGGGTTTTGGAGAAGGAGGCAAGAGAAAAGGAAGTGCTAGAACCAAGGTTCCGGAAATCCGAACAAGGTTTAGAGCTTCCATCAAAGAGGTAAGGGTGGGGTTCTAACTCTATAACGGGATACATGATGGATGATATGTGAGATGGGGTTTATAGATTTACCCTTGTGTTGGTGTTTTGATTGTGGTGATTTGATTCCAAATTGTTACTAGATAATCCATGAAATTTGTTGCATAAATTGGTATATGTTGGTTGGGTTTAATCCCCTTTGTTGCTATTATACTGTGTTGATTCATTTTAGTCTACCATGGAATTGGATGCAAAAACTTGGTGATAATGGTATTGGAGAGATGCTGGCAACGCAGAAAAACCCTTTCTGTTCCGTTCAGTTCGTGGCGCCAACAAGTTGACGCGGCGCAAACTGAGTCCCTGCTAAAGTCGCGACGTGAAGGTGGGTTCGCGGTGCGTACTGTGTAGTTTTGGACCCATTTTCTGATTTGTGAGTTCTGCCCAATTTAAGTACTTGAACTAGAGAACTTTGAGTAGGCTTTCATGATTAAAATAATTCTAGTAATTAATAAGGAATATACCATAGTCGATTGGAAATAGTTTCGATTAGTATGTTGGTAGGTGTAAGCGATATAGCCAATTAACCAGAATTTGAAGGAATTGAAGTAGTGACCCATTAGAATCAACTAAGATAAGTGATTGAAATTGGTATAAATTTTATTAATAAAGTGACAATATGGTTGTATGGTGTTCTATTAAATTAAGTTGTTTTAGTTGGATTATGTATATTATATGAATATTGACAAGAACAAAATGGTTGAAGATAACAGACGGTGTTTTGGTTAGTCGAAGTATTGTGGTAGCTTTGAAATAGTAGAAGCCGGTTAGTTATAGTGTCGTTGACTAGTAGTATACTTAATGACTAAAATCAATATACTAATCTGATAGTGAATGAACAGTAGCAGAATGGTTGTTGATAGCAGTGCAGAATCGAAATACTAGCAATCCTAACCAATAAGCAGTTAACTAGAATTAGATAAAAACAATCTGAATGATTGTAAGTTGAATTGTAGAATAAGTTACTCAGAGATTAATGTAGTAACTAGTAGTGAGTTATTAAGTGGATGAAAGTAGTAATGTTGATATTAAGTTGTAGGCTTTTTAGCCAGTGACGAGTTGTCATTAATTACGTTGATATGTTGATTACGTTGTAGGCCTAAGGCCAATGTTGAATTGAGATTACGTTGATATGTTGATTATGTTGTAGTCTTTTAGCCAATGTTGAATTGTACTAAGTTGTAGACTTTTAGCCAATGTTGAATTGTACTAAGTTGGAGGCCTATGGCCAATGTTGAATTGCGGTTGACTAGTTGTTATGTTGTCGTTGTCGTGTGTTGTTATTTTTTTGTTGTCGTGTGTTATTGTTGTTGCGTTGTCATGACTTATTTGATTGAGGTTGAGGTCGCATGGCGTACATTGCATTATTAAGTTGGCATGGATTGGCACCATGTTGGCCTGGATTGGCAATTTTTAAGTTGGAGCAAATGCTCACCATGTTGGCCTGGATTGGAAAAATGATTATGTTGAAGGCTTATTCCTTGTGCCTCGGTAAACTGGAAAATGATTACGTTGAGACTTTTACTCCAATGGTACCATATGCATGTGCACAATTGAGTTGCATTTGAAGTCGCATAATTATAGTTGTTGTGTTAATGAGTCGGTTGATTTAAGTTGTTGTTGTTATTCACAAGTTGTGAAATAGTTGTTATATTGTGTAGGAAATATCGTTGTGATATAATTGTTATAATTGTTATTATAAGTTGCGAAGTGGTGATTCTATATAATCTGATCTAATATATTGTTGACTCTTGTTGCGAAGTGGTGACTCTTGTTGTTCTTATTGTGTTGTTAAAAACTAAGTCATGTTGTTGAACAAAACTGGTTAGTTATTTTGAAGTTGAACATGTCGTTGTAAATGATATATGAAGTTAAGTTAATGATTCCACTGCATATTAAATAAAAGATTGTTTTGTTTTAAAAGCTGAAACAAGTGTTATGTGATCCCTTGGTAATAAAAGGTGTTATGTATCTGATATGTTTGTGTTGTTAAAGTTGAAATGTGGCATCCCATGTGTTGTATGAAAAATTAAAAATACTTTGATTTTCTTTATATTTTCTAGGTAGAATTTGAGGTGTTACACTAGCCAATAAAAACACGGACGCCCCATATATAAATCATGAATTCTAAGTTGTGAATGATAAACATTAAAAATGAAAATATTAAAATCGAAAAAATTGAAACTCGAAGAAATGTGAAAACAATCTCTGTGATGGGTTGTCAATGGAGAAAAAAGTTCTGGTTCAAGATTGTAGTTGCTTACATAATATCTTGTCTTCTAACATGATAAATTATTATTCTCATATAACCTATTAATGCTTTTACCAAAACAAATGCATGAAAAACTATTGAAAATATCTTGCTTACAAATATGGATATGCATCAAAATCTGACATTTGATCTTCACCAATATTGAAAAGGATGATAATACAGAAATTGTTGAATTTTTCAACAAATTTGTGTTTGTAGATGGAAATGAGCATAATGAAAAATTAAATATGTCTATTTTAATTAAACAATATATATATATATATATATATATATATATATATATATATATATATATATATATATATATATATATATATATATACCACGAGAAAAATAGTGTGCTTTCAAAAAATAAAAATAATGTGGTTATGGATCAAACCAATATCCAATAAAAATATTCCCTTCAATTAGATGTTCGACTGAGGGAAAACGTGTCTCACTTTATAAGACACGTGATAACTCACATTTTGAGAGTTATTATAAGACTTTAACACTTAAATCTATCTATGCATTTTTCACCATTCAGCCTAAACAAAAATTGATCTATCTTCCACAACTCATTTGGTGCATAGAATGCTTGTCTGGAATAAGAAGTCATGTCTTCAAATTTATCTGCATGATAACTTTCTTGAAATGCTAAAATGCAATCTCCTTTTGCACCCTATTTGCAGGGGTTTCTCATGAACAATCTATAACCTCTTAATTAAAGGTTACTTGCAGCACCGGCTACAAGAGTCCTAGACTTTTGTGTTAAGTTTGACGGTTTTTTGGTGTTTGTAATGATTAGAGTGTAAAAAAGGGTAGATAAGAAATTAAAATAAATATAAATGACAAATAAATTGCTAAGACTGGAAATGATAAACAAGACTTTTAAAGATAAAGATGCTTGAAATTAAGGGTGGAGGCAATCATACATTTCTCAAAACTAACTTGTTTCTCTATGCGCTGGTACGTTGAGTGCTCTCTTACAATGTTACAAAATGCGACCTCTAAAATGAACATGACAATTTGCTTAAATAAAATCTAAAATGTGACCGTCGATGGTTACTTGGACCACTCGTATTGAGGGTTCGTTTGGCACTACTTTTCAAACTTCCATGTCTTGCTCATGTTCTTTTCTGGTAACCATGGTTTCCTACATTGGTTGTTTCTCTTGACTTGGTTGGTTGTCACCATCTTCCTTTGCCCCTGATGTTGTCTTGTCGACCCCTTTGGGTAGACTTTATGCAAACTTGTTGACATGCACATAGCTCCTCGCCGACACTTCTTTTGACATGATGTCATCTACCTTGTGGCCTAACCCTCAAGTCGAAAATTTCTTATCAATAAATTTCCCCCCAAAAGGCTAAGTTTCGACGAAGATCTTGTCGATTGAGAAATTTAGCATTTTCTACCTTTAAATTTTTGACTATACGTCTTTTCATATGACACCACACGCCATGATTACCACTTTATGTGCCACTATTCCCTATGTCAATTCATAATTTCTCATGATGACTCCTAGTTTCCAGGATATGGGATTTCAACAAACCCTACTAACTTTCCCACTCTCGTATTTGTGATAATTACGACTAACTAATGGGCGCCACTTGCCCATTAACAATTTCCTCCCGCTTATATAAATTCTCCTTCGTGTCCACTGATACCATCCTTCCTCTTCCAATTTTTACGGAACTTGTGAAAGAACGCCCTCTTCCTAAAAATGATCGTTTTCTCGCTTTTTCTTTTAACGCAGGCAATAACCCCATAGATTTTTCCCTTTCCGAAGAAGATAGTTTGGAATTTATTCCTCAGCCAGCTCTTGATGCCAAATCAAAGGTAAAAAAGTGGCAAAAACAAATGGTGATCTCGTTTGCTACTGAAAAAACTTTTTGCATTCCATGGGCCACATCCAACTCAAGAGAAACAACCTAAGAGGGTTCACAAACATTTTCCTTGTTTTCGCTCCACTATCCCTTCCACTTTCAATAACACGCAACCTATTAACGTTATGTTTATGGACCAAACGACCAAGGTTTGATGTTCCCCGTATTTATTTGATCATGAAGCTTACGTATTTTTGCTGACAAAGTCCAAAAACAACGACAAGCTCAATGGAAACACATTGGCATCTTCGACGCCATCCAATGGTGAAGGAGGGACCATAAAATCAATCTTAATTTTCTCTTGCCTTCTCTATTTTTCTAGGAGGGTTCGACTAACACCTTCCAGTTTCCCTGTGGGATGTTAACGTGTACTTTATTCGACGTGGCGGTCCTCACTAGGATTACTCCTCTCAGCAAGACTTTCGACCCAACCACGTCGACGCACACCTTGTTTCGTTTCGAATGCATCGATTTTGCTCGCTACATAGCTGATCATCATGTTACCGACCAACCAACTGTCTCTAAGGAGTATTTTTACACCAGCTTCTTCGGTTTCGACAAATTCTATCTGGAACACTATTGACCTCACGAAAGCCTCACAAAATAAAACTAGGACTGTCCTCATATGAGACCCCCTACACCGTGCCAACCATGAAGATAAAAAATGATATCGAACCAACGCTCCCGGTAAGATTCATCTTCAGGTTAAATCTAATGTTAGGTCGAGACACTGGGCTTTCACCAATGTTCGTCGTCAAGGTGTTCCATTCGAAAATTCCCCAATTCTAGCAGAAATTCAAGCCCTGAAGAAGCATAATCAAATGAAAGAGGTTAGGAAACTACAAACATATCGACATGCGTCAAAACACTTCTCAAACATTGTCTCCTTTTGTTCCTCAACTGGACATTGAAGTGAAACCCAAACTTTAACAACTCAAATCATACTTATTTAAGGATGACTTTCTGGATGAGGTGGAATGCGACGTTTTGGTGGCTGTAGAGATCTTCAAATTGTTTGATGCCATTCCCCTTCAAAATATTCTTGATCCACTGGCCAAATACTTAGTCGACTTTGAATCTTTCTTTTGCCAATTTGTAAAAGACCTCGCATTTTGTAGGCATATTGATCTCCAACTTAAGACCAAAGCAAACCAGATGGGAGTCAAATGAGAGTTTAACAAATCTTGTGAAAATAAAGTTATCGAGTTTGAGGCTCGAAAACAAACACATCTTGATCACCACTCCTCTCTTAACCAACAAATCGCCACTTATCACAACTAAATCAACAAGCTAAAACACAAAACTGGTAAGCTGGAACGCCATAAATATTCACTTGATTTGACTAGTGGCCATTAGACCTAGCACGAAATCTAACAAAACACTCTTGTCGGCATTTCTCATGGTGAGAAGGTTTTTGTTAAACTATCTAGGGCATTGGTACTTCTACATTTCCAACTTCCACTTCGGGTTCCATATTCCTTGCCCTAGGCCTTCTAGAACCTTTTCTCTTATCAACCATATTCATGTCAGTCTTACACACGAGATTAAGTTGATCAGGCTCAATGCCATAAGTAAGACATAAGGATTTATGCTGACAATTATACATATGAAGAAGAATTAAATTGGCTTATAATGTTTCTTGGCTAGGTCGAGAATTGACATGCTCTAATACCAATTGTAACATCCTATACATATATGCATAAAATAATACATAGTGGTGTCATATATGGTACATGAAAATTATACATAAGTGTCAGAAATAAGGATAAGTATTAGTACATAATAGAAAAGCCGAATACAACATGGCCAAAATATACAATATTGATAGAACTGATACATAATACCAAAAGGGCATGGCTAAAATCCCAAATCACAACGAAAAGGTCTACCACTAAAAACAACTTCAAGACATCTATGACACCTTACCCTTTCCTTTGTCTTGCCTCAAGATACCCAAAAAATAATCAACAACATTCGGGTGAGATTACTAAATCTCAATGAGTCCCTCTATCTCAATGATTTCCCCTATCCTAATTTAGATACACAAGCACATCAATCGATAAATACGGTAAAAATCTAAGTGCATAACGCCTAATAAGGTGACAAAAGCACACCAATCAATAAATAAGTTGAGTACCCAAGTGCACAATTCCTAATAAGGCTACACAAGCACACCAATCAATAAATACAGTGAGTATTCAAGTTCATAACGCCTAATAATGATACACAAGCACACCGATCAATAAATATAATGAGTATCTAATAGCTTAACGCCTAAAAAGGCTAGACAAGGACACCAATTGATAAATACAATGAGTATCCAATGGCATAACACCTAATAAGGCTACACAAGCACACAAATAGAATACAGTGATTATCCAAGTGCATAAAGCCTTATAAGACTACTCAAGTACACCAATAAAAAAATATAGTGAGTATCCAAGTGCATAACGCCTAATAGCGTAGGGCAACTCTTTCACTCGAGCATATGAAGCGAAACCATGACTGAATATTCGAAATGGGAATGCAAGGACAAAATAGGGATTAAAGTGGAAGGAACATGGAATTCTCTAATATGTTGTAACTATTTGTGTTAGCTTTCTAACACAACTGACTATGCCTCATTCCTAATTACATAACTCAAAATACGTTTAGATCACTTAAAAAAAATTTGAAGCTTTAGAGGCTCGCTTATCCACCCTCAACAAGGTCAAAGTGAGGCCGAATAGAAATGAAATTCTTCCCATAAACACGACTCTCACTTAGCGTGTTCAGGTTTACTCAGCGAGAAAACTCAAAAAATCAAGTTTCACCCTTCATGAAGAACCACTTAGCAAGCAAACCACAAGACTATTAACAATGATGCATGAAGGCTCGCTTAGCCACCACAATTATTACTATGCGAGAATAGTAGAAAATGCAGAAACACAAAATATTCAGAACTTAAACGGATATACAAATACCACATGCATGGATCACATTAGGGAAAATTACAGTTTAAGCATGAAAGCAACACCAAGTATCACGTTTAAGCAATTAATCACACAACTAACATGATTCTAAGCATTATCACAAAAACCTTCCATTATCATGCAATCATAGGTTTCTAAATCCCCGAGTCCTAACTAAGGACTCACCTTGGTTTATGAAGAGATGGTGGTTAAGAATCGAGTTTGGATGAGGTAATGATCAGGGAGTTGAATTTATTATTGATGTAGGCAATGAAGGATGATGGAGGTTTTTCTTTATTTTAACTTTATGTGTTCCTCCTCCAACACTTTTACTTTCTAATTTTGGAACAATTGCAAATGAGATGGAATGAGCAAAAGAGGGATTTGGATAATCTGCAGCTATTCCTCTGCAACCTTTCCTCATTCCCTCTTTTTGTTTCTATCTCGCTCATCATTTTACTCTCTCTAATATTCACCACTTATTTTTCTATTTTCAATTTCTCTCTCTTTACTCTCACAAAATTATAGCAGCACTGCGGCCAGCAGTAGAGGATCTATTTCCGAAAAAGAGTAGGAGTTTTACATATTTATTTAATGGATGAAAGTACTAATATGTCCTCAAGGACTAATTGTCATTTAATAAGTAAATGCCCCAATTAGTTAGGGACAATAACATCAACAATAGACTATAGTTACCGCTGTTGGAAGGCTAATTTATTATAGATATAACAACAATAACAATAATAATAATAGAAAAAACAACAATAATAGTAATAATAATAATAGTAGTAATAATAATAACAATAATAATAATAATAATGGGGCAGGTCGCTTCTCCTCGAGGTACAGCTTTCTATCGAGATCCGTTGGCATACTGGGGGCTATCAACTGCCCGGATCGTGTACCATGCGATGTCCCCTTCTTGACATCCGTCGGGCAGGTTCACAGCTTATCATGTTAAGAGATACATGTCCCCTTTGCTCGACATAACGGCTAGTTACGAGCATCATCATTCAACCTTGACCTAGTCTGCTCGAACGGCTATATTCGCAGATGCGCATATCTCGGTCCAAATATAGCAACCAATGAGAATCCTCCTAACATCATTATATAAATCCTCATATCTTTGAGGGCAAGGTATCACTTTATTACACTCAAAACCCTGATATTCACTATCTTTTTTTTAAAATTTGGTTACTTTAGCATCAGAGTGCCTTGCAGGTACACCACCCCCTCCTCAACATCAACTTCCTCGAAGGATCTTCAACCGTTCTGGCCGTCTCCGATTCTGATCACTTATTCATATCAGTGTCGTCGTCTATGGGAACATATCTTCCGCGTCTTTATTCATCGTACTCGTAACACGGTGGGAGAACTGACTTATTTGTTTTGCGTTTTATCGCAAATGTTGCGGATAGCAAGAGTCGTCACTGACTTTTATTTTATCCAATAAAGGAAAGGTGAAAAGAACATGAAAGACCTTTTATCTATTCTGGGTACGGGAGGTAATTATAAAAAGGGAAGGTATTATTAGCACCTTTTTCATCCGTAGTTATCTACGGGCTCTTAATTGCTTAGCTCACTTTTGAAAATTTGCTTTCTGTGTTCGTGTAATTTGAAAAGTATTTCGCTTTGACTTCGTAATGATTATTGTATCAGTCCTTAAGAATGTATACGAAGTGTTTGGAAATATTTTGTTTGGAAAAATGTAACTTTGTAATGATTCTTGTTGGAATGTATACAAAGTGTTTGTTTGAAAAGTTTTTGAAAAGAATTGTGAGGTGTGAAGAGCATTTTTTATTGGAGCAAGCAGTTTAGAGTCTTATTACCTACTCAGAAAGGGTCGTTCTTATTATTTTCCTTCTCCTTTAGAATAAGGCTATACATATTATTAGTTGGTAGGTAACTTTATCTGTTGGATGTGAAGGGACGAGCATAGTGTCATCATATGGTCATTAAAGGCAACATTGTAAGGCTACCTTAGCAATTCGTATGGACGATCATCACTTATTCGTAGGCAATAACCGAGGGACGAGATCATATATTCTTTAGACAACATCGAGGGACTATGATCTTTGTGATGATTTTTGAATCGAGGGACTTTTTCTAATGGTACACCTACGTTCGAGGGACATGACCATGGTTTATTCGTAAGGGAACAAGAGAGATTACCCTAAGGGTGAAAGTGTGATAAGTGTGTTCAATTCAGATATTTTATCTTGATTATTAGGGTGATCTAAGATTGATTTTAGCTCTTGTAATGCAATCCTATTAGCCATACATCTAAGCAGTGTATATGTACAGGAAATAAAGGTGCGGAAAGTAAAAAGTGTGGGAAAGTAAGTCCTAAGGTATTACAGGGCATTGGGGTAGTTACATTATTGGAGGTGCGGAAATAAAATCTACACTATTATAAAAATAACCTTGCAACCTATACATTGATTTCTAGAATTTAAATGCAAAAAAGCAATAAATAAATAAAAGAAAAATATTTTAAATAAAGGCATAAGTGTACTAAACCCTAATAAAAAGGAAATTTTTTTATTTTTTTCGAGTTTTTTGTGGTTGATTTTAATGTGAAAAACCCTATTTCTAATTAATTAGTAATTAATTAAGAAAATAATTTTAAACAAAAGGAAAATAAAATATTTGTGTCCAAAATTAATTAAACATTTTATTAACCTAAATCTAAAATTAAAATATTTTTAGGGGTTTTTATTGGTGGTGAAAATAATTTTGAAAGAAAATTTAAATTGGTTTGAAAAATAAGAGAAATAAGAAAATAGACAAGAGAATAAGTGATAAAAAATTAGTGTGACCTTGTTAAGGTTCGAACTCAGGACCCGAGGGTTGCAGGTCCAAAATTGGACCACTACGCCATATGCATGTGATGTTCATATCACGCCTCCATGAGTATATGTGTGCTAACCTGTAAACAATCAGAAAATTATGAAAATTGACAAAAGACAGGGATCGAACCCACGCCTTGGGGAGAGTGAGAGGACTAAGTGCACGCGTTTTATTGTTGGGGCGGCCATACATCCACTCATTTATACACAAGGATAAATATATAAGGCAAATTGAATTCCAGGAATCGTAATCAAAACAAAATCACACGCGTGGGACCTAGGGAGTTTGAATGGTCCAACCGGAACTTGCCACGCCTGCCTCCGATCGGTCAAACAGAGTCAGAGGGCCAGAGGGACACCGGAGCCCTAGCTCCGGTCGTCTTCTCCAGTGATTCAAACTTCCAAACCTGCAAAATAAGACACATCAATGATCAAGAGGGACCCTAACCCCTTAATTCGAGGGCTACAGATCGATTGGTGGGGTTCATTTGTATTGAAACTGCCTGTAACCCTAGATATGAAGCTTCACAATTTCAAAGCCCTAACAGTTGCTTCTTATGGTTTAGGCACTAAACCTTGCAAACGATGGATCAAACTTGTTCTATTACATCTCAAAAACTCACTACCATGGTTAGTTCACATTAAAACACGCTAGAATTTAAAATATGAATTTCACAAATATGTTGCAAATTGAGTTTATGATGCGTGCGATTCAAGGAGTTTTGGCCATGGATTTTGATCCATACTTACTCTATGTTACCTCAGGAGCACGAATTAGTGCTTGGAATTGACTGGAACTGGAGGAAATTTGAAATTCGATGGTGCAAGTTTGATTGATATTTTTGAACTTCAAACCCTAGTTCTTTGGCTGCTCCAGCGTGTCCCTTGTGGTCTGATCTTGTTAAGTATTTATAGAGGAATGCAATTAGGTCAAACACAAGTGTGGAAATATCTTGCATTGATTGGGAAATATTTGATTTGGAAATCAAATGAAAAACTTCCGAAATTGCTCAATCTCATGCCAATCATATCTTGCATGAATTTGGCCATCTATTTGGGCTTGTTTGGACCTCGAGAATGATAAATATCCAGCCTTGCACGCCTCATCTTTAATATTTGTATTTTATTTTGATTTAATTTGATTTTTAATGGATAAAATAAAAAATAAATACAATAAAAATGAACATGGCGCATGGATGGGATTTAGAAGCTCTTGGCAATGTTAGAAACAAGTTTGAATCAAAGAAATATAGGCCCATTTGGAAAATTTCCAAGTTTGGTCAATATTTTCTTCATGCACTTCTTCAAAATTTCCAATTTTGCCCAAGTCATAACTTGCTCAATTTTTATCTTTTGGGAGTGTTCTTAGACTTTTTAGAAAGCTCAAGATGTCCTATAAATGCTCTTTTTGGTTCATCTTCATTGAAGCTTCCATGCCCATGTACACTTCTTTGGAAAAATATAAATTTTTGTTGACTTTTAGAAGGACCTATAATATCTTGATCCTGAGAATCCTCCTAACATCATTATATAAACCCTCATATCTTTGAGTGCAAGGTATCACTTTCTTACACTCAAAACCCTAATATTCACTATCCTCTTTTTTGAACACTTGCTTACTTTAGTCACGAAGTGCCTTGCAGGTAGGTACACCACCTCCTCCTCAACATCAACTTGCTCGAAAGATCTTCAACTGTTTCGGTCGTCTCCGATTCTGATCACTTGTTCAAATCAAATAATAATAATAATAATAATAATAATAATAATAATAATAATAATAATGGTTAAATATGTTTTTGATTCCTATAAATATATCAAATTTCATTTTTACTCTCTATAAAAAATGTCATGTTTTGATCCTTACAAAAATTCTATTTATAAAATTTATGTTCTTACTAATTTCTAAAATTTTGAAAACTGTTTAATTATCCTTAAATTTTTGAATATTTTTTTTCATATATGTTTAGAATGCTATAAAATATTTCTTTACCAAATTTTAGATTTTTTTTTAAATGAGAATTTGATATGAATTTTTTAAATTTCAAAAAATAATGATAAAAGTAATAAAAATCTCGACTTAAAAATGAAATTTAAGTTTTTTTTTGAAGAACTTTTTATAACATTCTAAACATGTCTTCAAAATAATTTTTTAAAAATACACATGATTTAACCGCAAAATTAAAACTACATGCAAAATAACTTTGTAGAGACCAAAATATGTCTTCTTTTTTTTTTTTATAGGAACTAAAAACAAAATTTGATAATTTGTGAGGACAAAAAATATATTTAACCTTAATAATAATAATAATTAAATAATAATAATAATAATAATAATAATAATAATAATAATAATAATAATAATGTCTATTACTCTTTTTGATTATGTATGTTAATTTTAGAATTCATTTAGATCTTTTAATTTAAAATAATATCTATATTGATTCTTTAACTCTTCAAATTATAGCATGTTAGTCTTTTTGTCTGATTAACGAAGAATTTAGCGGCGAATTTCAAAATTAATTCATTATTAATTAGATAGAAAGGACTAACATGATATGTTTTAAAGAATTGAAAAACTAATATAAATTATTTTTTTAAATTAAATGATTAAAATAAACTTCAAAATTAACACACGAAATCAAAAAATATATTAAACTTAATAATAAAAGTAATTATTATTATAATTATAATTTATAATAAAGGTAATTCAAATTAAATCACACATGGGGAATATTTTTTTAAAGCAATTCATCCTAACAAATAATTCTATCTTTATATTGAATTTAATTTTGATCACAAAGTCATTTCAACCTTGAGAACACCCTTACCTACACGTTCTTTCCTTATTCATTTTTGGTAGCAACCACGACTATTCTTTAAATATTGCATGATCATAGTTACCAAGTTTGTGGTCCTCTATTAAAGTTTGATTTGACTTTATATCACCGGTAATAGAGTAATTATTATGTTCCCGTTATATTGATTAATCTCCGTTATATGTTTGAAAATCTACTGAAATCTATGATGAATTTCTATTAATTTTGATTAATAAGATTATTATTACCACACAATAACAATAAAAAAAAAAATTATGATGAAAATTCATCTCTGTCTACAAAGTATGGAAAACCTTTATTCACTAGAAACTACGAATTTTGTGAATACTCTTTCTAAGTTGGTTATATAAGAGGGGTTATTCCTCTATTTATAATGAATTTTCTTTCTTCCTACGCCAAAAAGCCCAAAATACCTATTTTAGACCTAAATCAAAATCACATGTGAAACAACCTGCTTCAACACTTCGACATCTATACACAACTCGATAGACTAAACGTTTTGACACATCTTGTGTCGAGTAACAACCTGCTTCGACACTCCTTGGGTCGAGAAACAACATGCTTCGACACAAGGAATTACACTGTCAATATACCACCTAATTCATTGTGTCTAAGCTATCTATATTCATCATAATTCTTAGTCTTCAGAACACTTCGACCTGCACAACCTTCGTCATGATGTCTGGAATCTGATTTTCAGTTCTGCAATGTTCCAAATTCATCTTTCCATTTGCTACATGATCTCGAAGATAATAGAACCTCGTCTCAATGTACTTGCTTCGACCATGTGCTATCAGATTCTTCGCCAGGCTAACAGTTCATGTTGTGGATCTTCATGGTAATGACTCCATGATATTTTCCTGTGATTTCTTTGACCAAGTTCATCATCCATGTTTCTTGACATGCACAAAGAGAAGCAGTTATGTATCTACTTCGCACGATGATAATGCCATTATCGGTTTTATTGCCACTATTATGTTGGTATTTTGTCTTTGTTTCAGGAAAATGATCACGTATCAACAGTCAAAATATCAAGTCTTAGCCGCCTTATGAGCATGGTCTTCACCATGAAGAGTGTGGCGGTTTCCATATATTGCGAAGACCAGGCAGTTGGAAAATGATATTTTCTTGGTCAAGCACTCACTCTCCACTTCCTCCCATTTTCTCTCCATGCATTTGACAACCTCCTTTGTGATTTTAGGGTTTTTGCAATCCTATAAATTACACCTTTAACTTTACTTTTGATCATCCAAGCTTAGTTACATACTTTAGCCATATATTATCGAATTTGTAAGCGATTAACTCTTCACTTTGGAGAGTTGTCGGATCATTGATAGAGTTTGTAATCAAGTTTGGAGCAACATTTATCGAAGTTTAATCTTGACGTCAATTTACTTTCCGCATTCAAGTTCAACAATTTACTTCCTATACCAGATTTAAATTGTCTTCAGAATAGGTTTGTTTAATTAATCACATTACCTTTATTTTATCGTCTTTCCTTTATTTAATCACACACTCTTCTTCTTCCTCTCTTTTAATTGCATGTTTAAAGTTTTCTTCTATTTATTCACTATGTTTCATTTCATAATTGAATCAATTGTTTTATCTGCATGTTTTTTAGATATCTTTTTGCAGATGCATGTTTTTCTACAGCTTAGTTATTAGTGGGGGTGGATATGAGAAGAGGCAATCAAACAATCTGAGAAAGCGGTTAGGCTTTGAAACAAGAGGTCTCAAAAAAAGAACAAAAACAAAGGTACATAATTCTCACCATCTGTTTGAAAATGCCTTAGGTTGTGAAATAAAATCATGGGTATCTGCACTCGGAGAAACTAACCAAGTATCAAAAGATATTTGGGAATTTGGTAAGGAAATTGGGGTACACTATAATAGGAAGGAAGAGTGTTTTGTTGAAGCTCTAGGAGCAAATGAAGAGAGAGATAAAGAATTGTTTAGAAAGACAGGAGGTAGGAAAGGCAACAGGGAGAAAGTATAAGTGATAGGTTGGTGGAGAAGAATTAGGAGGTATCAGTTGTAATCATGAAGATAATTAGTTATGATGTTAGGTGTCTTGGGGGGAGGGTGAAGAAGAAAGAGATTCAGTAGATAATTAAACAAAACAAGCCAGATTTCATAGGTATCCAGGAAACAAAATTGAGTACAGTAGATAGAATGATGTGCAAAAATATGTGGTAACATGAAGAGTGGGATTTTATGTATAAGGAGGTTGTCAGGAGTTCAGGGGGGCTGCTACTGACGTGGGGTTCAAAATATTTTACGAAACAATGAGAATTCTATGGAGAGTAATTCATGGGAATAGAAGGGCAATGGGGGGAGAATAGAGCAGAAATTTCGATTATGAATGTATACGCGCCAAGTGATAACAGAGGCAAGAAGAGGTTGTGGAAAGATATCAGTAAGTTAATTGATTCAAATCCAGATTCAAGATGGTGTGTTTTTTGGGATTTTAATGCAATAGGTTAGAATCATAAAGGAATGGGATATGAGTGTTTCAAAGACACGAATAAATGCGAGACTTCGAAGAGTTTATCACAGATACTAATCTCGTGGACCTACCATTAAAAGGGAGGCGTTTCACGTGGTCTGATTTGGACGGCTCAATAATTATCCAAATCAATAGATTTCTTTTGTCAGAAAAATTGATGATGTAGTGGCCAGATGTCAATCAAAGGTGTTTAGAAAAGGGTCTTTCTGACCACTGCCCGATCATGATTTCAAAGAAAGAGGAGAATTGGGGCCCAAAACCATTTCAAATTTTCAACTATTGGAAAGAGTTGGAGGGATATCACACTTTTATAGAGGAATTGTGGAACGCTATGGATATTCAAGGATGGGGAGGTTACGTGTTAAAAGAGAAACTGAAGACGATTAAAGGGCTCATTAAGGAATGGAACAGGAAACATTCGGATAACCTAGATGGAATCATTGAAGAAGAGAAAAGGAAAATTAACATGCTGGAAATAAAGAGCAAACAAGCGAATTTGTCAAATGAAGAGATAATACTAAAGAGGGAAGGAACGGTTTGGCTATTTGAAACTTCCAGATTGAAGACTAGTACAATGTGGAAGAAGGCACATGTTAAATGGTTAAAATAGGGGGACGCGAACTGAATTTTTTTTCATATATGTGTGGTTAATAGAAGAAAATTTAATGAAATAAGGTGCATTGAGACTGAAAATTCAAAGATGTCGAGTTTTCAAGAGGTAAAGCAGGAAATCTTTAGGTACTTTTCGGAAGGGTTCAAAGCTAGAAAGGGAGAAATATCAATTCTTAAAGACTGTGAGTTCAAGAGGATAACAGAAGAGGACAACACAAGTCTAGTTTCTGTATTTACGGAGGATGAGATTAAAAAAGCAGTTTGGGAATGTGAAAGTACTAAGAGTCCAGGGTCGGATGGAATTAATTTTGATTTCATTAAAGAATTTTGGGAGGTAATCAAAAGAGATTTCGTCTGATTCCTAACAAAATTCACGGTAAATTGGTGAAAGGATCCAATTGCTCTTTTATAACCTTGATACCTAAAATGGAAAATTCTACAAGAGTAAAAGACTTTCGACTGCTATCTCTAATTGGGTTCATGTACAAGGTGCTGGCTAAATTTCTCACAAACAGAATGAAAAAGGTGATTCATCAAGTCATTTCAAAATCTCAATTTTCTTTTTTAGAGGGAAGACAAATCGGTGACAATATCCTAATTGCAAACGAGTTGCTTGACGAAGCTAAGAGGAAGAAAAGGGAAGCTCTTTTGTTCAAAGTAGATTTGAAGAAGGCGTATGATTCGGTGGACTGAAAATTACTTGATTATATGATGGACAAAACAGGTTTCTATAGTAAGTGGAAAGGATGGATCATAGAGTGTCTTAAATCATCAATCGTTTCTGTTTTAGTAAATGGCAGCCCAACAGGAGAATTTTTGATTTGTAGGGGGTTAAAACAAGGGGATCCCATGTCTTCATTCCTCTTCTTATTAGTGGCAGAAGGGTTTAACCTTATGATGGAAAACTATTTGAAGAAGGGGTTGTTTGAAGGGTTTCAGATTGGAAACGGGAACATGAAAATATCAAATATGCAATATGCAGACGACATTATCATTGGGGGAAAAAAGTTGGCGTAACATTTGGGCAATCAAAGCGACACTTCAAATGTATGAATTAGTCTCGGGCTTAAAGGTCAACTTCCACAAGAGCTCTTTAATCAGAGTGAATATTGAAGATGTTTAGTTGGAGGAAACGACATCGGTTCTGCACTGTAGGGTAGTAGGAACTCCTTTTAAATACCTAGGGATCTTTGTGGGTGAGAATCATAGACAGGAAGGATTATGGCAACCGGTAATTGAAACAGTAAGACAGAGATTGACTTCTTAGAATAACAAGCACTTACCAATAGGTGGCCGAATCATCCTTCTTAAATCTATTCTTTTTTCACTTCCAATTTGTTATCTGTCTTTTTTTAAAGCCCCTAAAGGAATAATATCCAAAATATAATCTTTATTAAAGAATTTTTTGTGGGGTGGGGGGTAGAGAAACAGAAGGTAAATTGGGTAAAATGCGAATTGATCTGAAGAAGGAAAGAGGAGGGAGGCTTGGGAATAAAAGATCTAAAGTCTTTTAACTTAGCATTAGTGGGAAAATGGAGATGGTGTCTGCTGAAGGAAAAAAAACTCAATGTGGGCTAAGGTCTTAAAATGCAAGTATGAGGAAGTTGGGAATCGAAGGGTTATGAGTGACCAATTTAAGTTCTTGTGGTGGAGGGATTTGACAGAGTTGAATAAGGGAGAAGATAAATATGGGAATGGATGGTTTGAGAATAATTTAGTTAGAGAGGTTGGCGATGGCTTGGAAACATCTTTATGAGAGGACCCATGGGTGGAGGGACGCCATTTGAAAGATATGTATACTGAACTGTTTGAAAAGGCTATGGATAAAGAGTGTAGGGTGGGTGAACTTTCGTGATCTGAAAGTAATGGGTTGCTTTAGAATTGCAGGTGGGACCAAAGTCTTGAAGAAAGGCATAGTCGGATGGAAAAGGAGATGAGAGCGAGGAGTCAAAGGGTCATTTTGAAGGACGGCATTAGGGACGATTGGAATTGGAGGAAGAATGGGTATTCGATTAAGGAGGCGTACAGTGAGATCATGAAGGGCATAAATAATATTAGTGCGAAGGATAAGGAGATGGGAGCAGTTGGGAAAAAATTAGTACCGATCAAAGTAGCGACTCTGGTTTGGAGATTATAGCGTGATAGACTTCCGACGAGAGACAATCTAGTGAAAAGATGCATCTTAGTCGCACCTCAAAATTCATGCCCTTATGTCTGCATAGTTGAGGAAAATCCGATCCATATTTTCCTCGAATGTTCGATTGCCCAGTGTGATGACTGGTTTTTTCATCGGTTATTTTAAAAACAATGAAGTCGCCACCTAATTTTATTTGTTCTAAAAAGAACGGGAAATATAGATAAAACCCATGAATGACAAATAAGGCGGTCTACGAGACCAAAAGACATGGATTCGGGAGTCTGTTATGGAAGGGGAAGGTATTAACACCGCTCATATCCATCGTACTCGATGGGACCCATTTAGTTTGTGCGTGTTTAAGTGTGTTTATTGCTTTGCCAATTTCTAGGTTAAGGAAAGGAGAAAGAGAAAGGGTCTTTATTTATGGGTTTTTGAATTCGCCAAAGACATCGCATCTTGTGCCTACGTACTCCCTTGTGCAATGGGAACATCAGAGTTCTGTAGTTCCTCTTGAAAATGTTTTAGTTGGTTGTGTTGATTTTATAAGAAAAATCATGCATCAGACATTTCAAATACTTGAACTTTGACTTGCTTAGTTTGTTTAAAAAGATAAGTTTTTGTTCGTATTTGAAATGACTATTGCACACTCTTTGTAAGAAAAGAGTTTGATGATCGCATATGAGCGAAAAAAGAGTTTGAGTGAGTTGAGTTGATTTTAAGTGGGTGAAAAGTACTAAAACATTAGGCTAACATCTAATGATTCAAATACTAGAAATTGAACGAGTGTGCTCATCCAATCGTCTATACATCCCAAAAATGTTATTATGAAATTGGTGAAGTGAAACGGGGTTCACGTTATTAAATGTTTCAAGTGAAATAAAAGTGTTTAGCTTATTGGGCTATCATCCAATAACCTAAATACTTTAAATTCGATTAAACCGTCGGGCTACCATCCAACAATTCAACCAAATGTCACTCTAATTATTTTTTGTCGTGGATAGAAGTTTTTAGATTATTGGGCTATCATCTAACAAAATAAAGACTTCGAATTTGTTTAAACCGTTAGGCTATTATCTAACAATTTAAAAAAACCTCATCCAAGTTTTTTTCATGAAATTCATTTTTGGAAAACAAATTCAATTAATTAATTTGACTTTGAAAGTGTTTTATAATGCTTTGGTGTATGGACCAAGAGAGGTGGAATCGGGTCATGATTAATCAAGTATATGGACCAATATTTATTCGGGTTATGGTTAATCGATGCAAACTAGGGATTCTATTATCCCTGTGAGAATGACCATGCCCATTCCCAACTATGAAACCCTTAAAGAATTTGGCTTATGAGCCAAGAGGATATAAGAATCTGATTGAAGAAAAAAAGAGGTAAGAAAACAAGCGAGCCCATACAAGGTGGCCATATGTATGATCCTAGAAAGTGGGACTAGCGTGACACTAGTATTCTAAATGACCAATTGGAACAATCGATCTGATAGTTGTCGTTGTAGAATAGCCTAGGACCAAACTATGAATGTGTGCGAGTGTGCACTGTGTATGTATACTTGTTCATTGATGAGGAGTCCAAGAGGAGGCTATGTGTTCTAATATGATGACAAACGTGTAATTAAGTAGTGATTAAAATATACAAAGAGGTAAACTTCTACGCTATTACAAACCATATGGGGATGGGGATACAAGTTTACGAATGGGGATACATCAGATCAGAAAGTGCGATAAAAAGCTTAGATAAACAGATAATACGGCCCAAATTAATTAAATAATTAAATAAATTGAATCCTCCTATTTAATAGAATTAATTAGCGAAATAATTAATCAAATTAAATATTAATTTTCAACTTAATTAAATATTTAGAACAAAATAAATAAATACTATTTCCCAATTTATTTGATTAGATAAAATACTAACAAAAATAATATATACAAAAATAAATATAAAGAAACAAAAAAAATGGGCAAAAAAAATGAAGCAATTAGGGGGTGCTAAAAAAGCAACAAAAAAAACCCAGGCCCAAGATAAGGGTCCGCTAGGTCCTGTATGGCCAGATCTAAGGGGTGTAGCATGGTCTACGCACTCTGGAGCATCTGATCTGATTAGATAAAAATCTGATGGTGATGATGATGGCCTAATGAAAATCAGAGCATAGAGGAGTGAGGGTGCACGGTGGACACTGGTGAAGTACCTGCACATAATCAAAACACACCAATCAGACGATGACAAGTGTCACCTCTGTATTAAGCCACACATTAAGACAATAAAACTTATTTTATTAACACTTAATCAAAAAAGAAAAAAATGAAGAAATAATGTCTTCTCTTCCGTTTCTCAATGATCTCGCCTCTCTCACTTCTTGCTCTGAACATTCCTCGCCGGAAATCACATGCATAGTGGAGTTAACGACGGTCGATGGCGGCGATTGCTCTGATTCTTTTTTTTTCTTGTATATTCTGAATCGCCTTGTCTTTTTTATGATGATTCCAGTGTTGATTTTTGCAGATGTAGTCCGATTTGGCCTAGATCTTGAAAGGGGGTTTCGAAACCCTAAGGGCCCCGATGGTGATGATGCGTGATTGAGACCTTGGGGCACTGAAATCGGACTCTATGAGGCAAGGTTGTGAACTTGACGACGATGGAGGGTTTCACGGCGGCAGAGGGCGATTTGGTTCGCAACCCCCCATAGTGAGGTCTTTCTGAAACTCATTTCCTCTTCTTCTCTTTGGCCTTCAATTTTCTTTGAGCGATAGCTTTTCTTCTTCTTTTTCAATTCTGAAGGTTTTGGGTTTACTGGAAAGTGATGAAAAAAGTATTTAGGGTTTTCTTTTATTTGATGGCTTGCTACTGTCTTGATCTGTGAATGATTTTTGGTTTTATTGTGGAGGATGATGAAGATTTGGCTTGATGCTCTTTGTTGTTTGTGATTTTTGTTTTCGAATTTGGATCTGTATCCAAGCGATGAGGCTTTTCGATCTGGTTTTTTCTTCTGTTTGTATGGTCGTTTAGGGTTTCTTACGTGAATAGTGCTTGCTACCCTTGAAATCTGTGTCTTAACTCCTTTTATATTGTTGAGAATTAGGGTTTTTGTTGCTTGAGGTTCTGATTAACAGGCTTGAACAATTTTGGTCTTGGGCTGCATTATTCTGATTTTCTGATATGCTTGTGAAAAAAAATTTGTTTGGGCTGGACCATTTCTGATATGTTATCATGGCCTGTACTGGCTGAACTAGTATGCTGAATTGAGTTTGTTTTGACTTTGTTTATTTGGCTGGAACTTGTGATAGTTTGTGTGAATTTTGAAATTGGGCCTTGGAATTATTTAATTTGCACTACTATGATGTCAACTTGTTGAGCTTGTAATTCTGATTGTTCCTATTTGTACCTCCCTTTCTTTGTCTTTATTGTGAACCAATATCCTTTGTGATTTGTAGTAAAGACAAAGTTAGGCCTATGATTGAATTTAACGAGGTTTTGACAGATTTTATGATTGAAACCACCCTTATTTCCTGATTCCAAACAACAAACCCTAATGATGAATTAAGAAAACGAAACTTGCTTGAAAACTTTGTTCATGTCTTTGAATGCTTGCTAACCATGTTTTATTTTTATTTGTGTTTCATGTACAATGATGGTGATGAGGTCGAGGATTGACAAGGATGCATGAATTCTAAGTCGTGCTTGAAGTGGATCTTGGATGATGATTCCAATTCAACCTTAGCTCTTAGGAAGAAATATTGAAACTCTCTTTTGTGTAATATTGATGTAATTTGAAACAACACATTGCTTTTGCAAACAAACTTGATAGAACTTGTAACATTGTACTTCTTTTTTTTTTTTAACTTCTTTTGTAAATTCAATTGATGAATTGATGACTTGAAATTTGAATGAACTTGTATCAATTAGGATCTTTAGATATAACAACTATATTCTTCTTGTAACTTAAAATTTTGACATAGAACTTAGGTGTACAAAGTTGTAGTGTACAAAGTTTTGGCATAGAACTTAGGTTTTGGTATACAACTTGAACCTTGTATCATGATGATATAACTTGTAACGTACAAAGTTGTCATGTAAGAATTCAATCCCTAAATTGTGAAACTTATGCAAACAACAAGAGTTATGTTCCTGCAACCTTTAAGTTTTTGGCCATAAAACTCGTATCTTAAACTTGTTAGAAGAAAACACTTTAAAATTCTTGTGAATGAGCTTCACTATTCCCAATTCAAATCAACTAAAAACCCACATTTATTTCAAATTTAAAAATTGAAACGTAAGGTAAGATCCTCATTGAAAACAAGTAGTTTTCCCAAAATCAAGACCATACTTTTCATTAAGCTTCATCATGAGTCAAATAATGGAATGATGTCTGCTTGAAAATAACGTTAAAGACATAATTTCTTTCTCAAACAATGAAAGCCAACAAGATATTCATTCTCTCTAAAATGTGGGCCCAAAACTTAATCCACAAACAAACCCTCGATGTCTTATCCTCGAGTTCAAAAACCCTTTGAAAAAAAAAGAAAACTATCTAACTTAAATATGCATATGGACGAAGTTCAATATTTTGGCGAATTTAATCATCTGATGAATCGATGGACATATTGAGATGTCCTGAAATGTGAGAATTCCTTGTAATTTGAATGAGTAAAGGAAAATATTATATCGGCCCCTTCTCACACAATCATCATTTAAAATTTAAAATTTAAAATTTAAAAAAGAACCAATAAAATGCACCTTGATCCCATATTATTGAACTAATGATATGAATGAATATGCATAATAGAGAAACCTAAGCCAATTAGGGCTGAGATGAAGAGGGTAAATTTTGGGGTGCGACACACAGGGTTCATAGAGCTCGGTCCTAAGGTGGCTTGATATTTCATTTGTTTTTCATAACTCTGTTATGCAACACTTTGTACAATTTGCAGGGATTAGCACAGGAGAAAAGAAGCTCCAAGATAGGCTTACTTTCATTTGGCACGCAAGTATTTGGATGCTATGGAAGAAAATAAATGCGAAGATCTTCGAAAATGTGGAGACCAGCAACAACGGCACCATCAACGAGATCCAAGTCCTCTCATGGCAGTGGATTAAAGCATATGACAGTGGGTGCAGCTTCGGCATTCAACAATGGATGTCCAACCCAAAGGAATGTCTCGGCCCGGCGTAAGAAAATATCAGTGTATTGAAAGGTGGAGGGAGTCGTGTCACTGTGGGCGACAACATAGTCTGTGGTATCGTTTCTGTTTTTCCCATCAATAATAAGGAGGTTTTGACTCCTGGTCCGGGTGTGACATAGATAAAGGCCCTGGATATTGTTTTTGTTGTAGAGGTTTCTTTGGTTTTTTTTTTAAAAAAGTGGCAATTTTATAATTATGTGTTACTTATTTAATTAAAAACAACTATAGTGAGAGTTCCGTCCAAAAAAAACAGTAAAGTTAGAGTAACAAGACTCCACTCTAAATTGTGAAATAAAATCAGTGTCTTTGTAGCCGAATAACCAACTAAGTTGTGTTTATTTCTTGTCTTGTTATTCTATTTGATTGCAGAAACATTTAATATGTTTGAATAAACCCACATTTCCTCGTTTTGATAACTCGTACCTACGTTGTGTGGATTTTATTGATAGAATTCTTTTTTTTTAAAAATTGAGCGTGTATATAGGGGTATTGATTCCAATTTTTTAGAAATAACCAATTTAAATTTTAAAAGGACTTTTATGGTTACAATATTGAAATCGACTTGATAAATTTACATGCATTTGGAATTTTGTTGAAATAAAAAGGAAAAAACTTGAGACAGTTGATCCAAGAACAAGGGAAATTCTTCACCTATTTAGTGGGTTTCTCCCACATTCTTGAAAAACCAAAAACACTCTTTGCAAATTAACTTACGAATTCACCTTGTTGGGTGAATTCGCAAGTTAGCTTGCGAATTGACCTTTTTGGGTGAATTCGCAAGTTAACTTACGAATTCACCTTAAACGTTGACATTTGAAAAAAATAAACTTAATTCGCAAGTTAACTTATGAATTCATCTTTTTAGGTGAATTCGTAAGTTAACTTACAAAATGTCTTTTGTATGTTGTATGGTCACCTCTTTTAGAGTCATAGGTTTAGTATTCTCGCGTCTAGGCCCTAGGTCCCTTTCGGTTTAAGCCAGTTCGCATTTTAGAGTAAAAAAATCAAAAAAAAAAAATTGGGTTTTTGCGAAAATTGCGTTCGATTGAAAATTCCTCTTTTTTCTATTTTTTATGATTTATTTACTGTCTTCATAGAATCGGAAATAATCGAAAAAACTCTCAAAATTATATTTTTAAGTCATTAGATTAATTTTGGTGTTAGTTTATTTTTTTGATTTTATTTTGATCGATTTTCTTCATTGTGTTTGTTTTTGACTATATAGGGACATTGTTGGTATTTTCACAATTGTTGACCAGTCCAAAATTCGTAAGTTGACTTACTAATTCACCCAATAAGGTGAATTTGCAAGTTAACTTACGAATTCACCTTACTTTTTGAAAATAAGATGAATTCGTAAGTTAACTTGCAAATTTAGCTTGTTCTTAAAAAAAAAACAAGGTGAATTCGCAGATTCACTTGTGAATTCACCTTATTTTTAAAAATTCTTAGATTATTTCGTAAGTTAACTTGCGAAGTCCACCCTACGAGGTGAATTCGTAAATTAACTTATGAAACTTTGAGATATTTTTAGTTTTTCATTAGAGGTAAAGAAGAACCCCATTAGCTGGGGAAAGACATTCCCTTACATAGAAGCTTTGAAAGAAGATGTTGACATTGCTTTCAAAGTTGCACGTGAAGTATTCAATAATGGTCCATGGTCATTCATGTCTAGTGTTGTAAGTTCAACTCTATCACTTATTTGTTTACAAACGCATCAAATCAAAAATCACAATACTCTGTTGTGAGGGAACAATATTTATTAATTTGACATGTTTATGAAATGTTTGATAGGAAAAAGAAAAGATTATGAAGAAAATAGCAACACTATTTGAAAAAAAAATAGAAGAAATTACAACATTGGATACAATAGATGGAGGGAAACTATATAGTTGGTGTAAGATTGTTGATGTACCAAGCAGTCAATATATTGCATTATTATGGTGGTGCAGGGGTGTTCAAAATTAAATCAGTCCAATAAAAAATTGTATAATTAAATCGAATCAAATCGAAATTGCAAAAAACCACATTTGATTGATATGTGTTTGGGTTATTTTCTAACGAAACTGCACAGTTCGATTTGATTTGTGATTTGTATTATGCAAACCTAAACCAAACCGCATTATGTTATATATTTTATCATATTTTTTGTATTATGTATACATTTTATCATATTTTTTGTATGATTTTTATTTCAATTTACAAATCATAAAAAATAAAATATTATTCATTTATAAATACTATTTTCATAAAATATATTTTATCGTATTCTTTGTATAATATTTATTTAAAAATGCAGTTTTATATATATATATATATCATTCTTTAGATTTAGATAAAAATTATAATACACAATTTTATGTATTAAATTATAAATTTATTTTGATTATTATAAATACTTTTTTATAATAATGTATGAACGATTAAATACAAAATTATATTTCCTCTATATGTGTATGTATGGTACAATAATTTTTTGTAAAAAATCGAGCCAATCGGATCAATCCAAACTGCATTAGTTTGATTTATTTTTATTTTAAAAGTCAACCGAATCAAACCGAACTACACGTTTTTCTCTCTTATGGTTCGAATGATTTTTTGCTTCACAATTGTCCAACTATTATTTTCTTTACTTAGGTTGCTCTTTCTTTGACTGCTTGTGATACTATTGTTCTTGAGCCTGCTAAACAAATACCTCTTTCTGTGTTGTTTTATGCTCATCTTGCTAACCATCTATAAGGTTAAAGAAATTCGGTTTAGTTTTTTTTTTTAAACATAGTTACTTAACTCAAGGTTGTGGTCAATTTTTAAGTGGTTTTTAATGATTCCTAATATCATAAAATATATAGAAATGCTAGAAAGTGAGTCTGAAATATCGAAGTGGATGTAAGATTTTGAGTGAATGATTTTTGAATTCATAATTATGTATTTATAAGTCATGTATGTGTTGTTTCATAAAAGTATTCTAAATAATTTCTTAATCATCTTAGAGTTGAAAAACAAGAATACCCAGGATAATTCAGCTTTATAATCGAGTCTGCACAAGACTGTGAAGAACTCGAATGCAAGGAAGTGTGTCTGGAATATCGAAGAGGATGTAAGATTTTGAGTGAATGATTTTTGAATTCAAAATTATTTATTTATAGGTCATGTATTTCTTGTTTCATAAGTTTGTAACTATTGATGAAACAACATCTTTTCAGGATATGTTTGCAATGATTCACCTATAATAATGCAATGCACCACTTCATGAAGTGTTGTGTATTTTGAATTTTAAATTCAAACTTGCAGTGGCCCAAGACAAATTTAAAGGCAACTTCCACTGGTGGATGTTTAGTGTAAAAACTGATCAAAATTTCCTTCAGACTGATTTGAAGGCAACTTTCACTTTTTTTATCCTCTTTTTAACTGTCATATTTGACCACACTCATGGACATTAATTGTCCATCAATTTTCAACAATGGTGTTGTTGGATATATATATATATATATATATATATATATATATATATATATATATATATATATATATATATATATATATATTAGAATTTTCCAACTATTATTATTTTACTAAGGTTACTCTTTCTTTGACTACTTGTTATACTATTGTTCTTAAGCCTGCTGAACAGTTACCTTTTTCTGCATTGTTTTATGCTCATTTTGCTAACCTTGTAAGGTTAAAGAAATTTGGTTTAGTTTTTTTTAAATATAGTTACTTAACTCAAGGTTGTGGTCAATTTGAAAATGGTTTTTAATGATTCCTAATACCTATAATGCAAGGGAGTGTCACATGCCATAAAAATATCATCAAATATATAAAAAAAAATACTAAGTTTTCCTAGTTTTGAACTTTCACTAATCCAAAGTACCTCAAATGATTAATAATCAATTGGAAGGTAGATTTGAAATGATGAAAGTTCGTCAAGCACCAATCCAAACATCATGAACAATATGGAACCTAAATCATCCAATTTATCAAAAAAAGAAAAAGAAGAAGAAAAAAAGATGAGGTAGAGATGGAGATGGAGATAGAAAAAGATATCCCAAATTGGATCAAATAATTGATCAAGTTATTGTGACACCCCAAATAATTCAATTATTAAATAATTAGAAATTTAATTATTAATTTAATTATTAATTTAATTAATGGTTTAATTATTGGCATTTTGAATTAATGGATTTAATTATTTAATTAAATAAATGGATGGTTGGAGGTGTAAATTGGAATTGGGAGGTGTGTAGAGTAAAAGGCTCTAATTAATCTAATTTATTTATTTCTATTATTTGGAAAATAAAAAGGAATAAATAAAGGGAAAAAAGTGAGAAGAGAAATTAGGATTTCATTCTACGTACTTTTGAGAAGAGAAGAGAAAGAGGAGAAAAAGCCAAATCGTCAGAATTCGAAGATTCATCGCGAGGTAAGGGGTGATTTGATCAGGTTATTATGCCTTATAGGTTTTGATGATCAATAGAATAATTTAATCCGTTAGGAATCTCGAATTAGGATTCTAGGTTGTGCCCTAACGTTATAATCTGACGTAATAATTCGATTGGAATTGATAAGAACGATTAATGGATGTAGAATGATTCTAGGCTAAGTAGAAAACATGATACTGTGGTCAAATGGATATAAAAACGCATGAATAAATTATGTTCTGGTATAATATAAAGTTTGGTAATGAATGGAATTAATAGGAATTGGAAACAGCGAAGAAAAACTGGTTTTTAGATGAAAAATAATAGTATGGGTCGACACATGGCATTATGGATCGATGCAAGCAGTGAAAATTTAGAAAATCGGAAGCGTGGAAAACGTATGCATCGACTCATAGAGTCATGCACCGACTCATAGGAAGAAAATCAAAGCTACGCATCGACACATACGTGTTATGCATCGATCCATACTTAACCAAATTTGAAAATTGCAGAATTTTAAAGCTATGCATCGATGCATACGATACATGAGTCGACGCAAACAGTTTATGTATTGACACATGAGGTTTTGTGTCGATACATACTGTGTAGGAACAGAAGGTGATTTTCTGAAAACGGTTTTGGTCATATCTTTGCGATCGTAACTCCGATATAGGCATAGTTGGTATCGTTGGAAAGCTTAGAACGAGTATTATCTATTAAAAACATTTTCAAAACCAGTAATTGAGATCTTGAAGAATTAATATGGCTTCCGTAATAAGAATTCGTTGTGATTCGTGAATTATTCGTTGCGTATGCTTGTTGTATGTCAATTTTATGTGTTGTAATTAACATTATATGTTCATGATTTGTTGTTATCATGTACTGTTGTTGTTATTGGTTATGAGTGGAATAATGTTGTGTGATCATATTCTATATTTGGATTGTTGCATGCTTCTGATGTGCATGCATAAGCATTCTGGTGATGGTTCATTCCCATTGTGTGGAATTGAACTTGCAGAGCCAATAACCGTACCCAATGGATAGTGGTGGTGAGGCTAGATTCTTGACCCAGTGGTGTATGGGCGAATCGTTGATTGACGTTGTTTCCGAGGTGTAAACGGAACAGACTTGGTTCACGTTTGGTACCACATGCATTGAGTCTGCATTGCATATGTAATTATAACATGTTAGGATGGTTTCCAGTGTTATAATTGCATTGATTGTCGTTATGTGCATAATGAATTATATGGAACATAATTGTGGATTTGTTAATCTGGTTATGCTAATGCGGGTAGAATAATGTATTGATTGTTTTATTGTTTTAAAGAAACGTATAATGCATTTTAATTGTTGATGAAATCTCACCCTTACTTTGATGATTTCAGATTGAAGTGATTAGCTGCTCAAGAATTGGTGAGGATGGCTTATAGAGTCGTGCTATTTAGATAGTCCGCGTGTCAGTGTCATGCTCTGGTAGTTGTAACACTGGGGAACGATCGTTTTGGAATTTTAAGGATTAAACTTGTTTCTTTTGAGTTTATGCTTGGAATAACTATGAATTGTGGTTATTCTGGGTTTTATGTTATTTCCGCTGTGTAAAACATAATCATTGGTTTTGGATTATTTAATGAAGTTCTTCAGTAAAAGCGTGATTACTGTTATGATGTTTTATCATTTTAAATTTTTAAATTGTGACGCCCTTTTGTTATGTTAAAACTCTGATTAAATATATAATTCCGGGGAAATTAGAAGGGGTGTTACAATAGTGGTATCAGAGCATAGTCGGTCGTTGTGACCAGTGTCTTAATGTTATTATCCCTTTTGTACGCGATAACTGTGTACAACACTGACGGTACTTGTTGCTTTTCTGATTGCTTATTGCAGGAGTAGTGTGAAACTAAGTGGGGGAGAAGAGATGCTTCCCGGATATGTTCTGATTGTAGGTCATTGGTACGAGGTACTGCTTGGGAAGACAGTGCAAGAGTGGTTAGAGTTGTTGGAATCGTTTGGACCGTGAGTCATAGTTGGAAGTGAAAAAAGGAGAGTATGATTCTGAGAACAAAAAAGGTTGGTAATGATGGTTTATACTCCGGTATGATTATCGGATGTCTATTGACAAATTGAGGACTTGATCACCCTTAATCTCTTATTGATAGTAGACGAAATCGTATTGGATGGTATACAATTGTCTTGCTATCTAATGGGGCATAAAGTGATGAATATGAATGAAGTTTGGTAGAAGCTTGTGAACCATATGAGTTGTCGAAGACTCTAATAAAGACAATGAATTAAGATGGATGATCAGAATTGTGCAGCTGTTAATGATGGTGCGGTGGTGTTTATGTTGTACTCTTCGACAGAAGAGAAAGGAAAGGCTAAGGGTAGTGAATTTCCCATGGTAAATGAATTTCCAGAAGTGTTTCCGGAAGATGTTATTGAATTTCCACCTGAGAGAGAAGTAGAGTTTACTATAGATCTGATTCCTGGAACTAGTCCTGTGTCGATGGCGCCTTATCGCATGTCGGCATCTAAACTATCTGAGTTGAATAAGCAGTTAGAGGAATTGCTTGAGAAGAAGTTTATTCGTCCTAGTGTTTCGCCGTGGGGTGCTCCGGTGCTGTTGGTTAAGAAGAAGGAGGGTTCAATGAGACTGTGTTTTGATTACAGGCAGTTGAACAAAGTTACAATCAAGAATCGATATCCATTGTCGAGGATTAATGATTTGATGGATCAGTTAGTTGGAGCTTGTGTATTCAGTAAGATTGATTTGAGATCTGGATATCATCAGATTCGTGTGAAGACGGAAGATATTCAGAAAACTGCATTTAGAATGAGGTATGGACATTATGAGTATTCTGTTATGCCGTTTGGAGTTACTAATGCACCTGGTGTTTTCATGGAGTATATGAACAGGATATTTCATCCGTATCTTGATAAGTTTGTGGTGGTCTTTATTGATGATATTCTTATCTATTCGAGGAATGACGAAGAGCATGCAGAACATCTTAGAGTTGTGTTGGAATTGTTGAAAGAGAAGAAGCTTTATGCGAAGTTGTCTAAGTGTGAGTTCTGGTTAAGTGAAGTAAGTTTTCTAGGTCATGTGATTTCCAAGAATGGCATTGTTGTTGATCCTACGAAGGTAGAAGCGGTATCTCAATGGGAAGCGCCGAAGAATGTTTCTGAAATCCGTAGTTTTCTTGGTCTTGCAGGTTACTACAGAAAGTTCATTGAGGGATTTTCGAAGTTGGCTTTACCGTTGACTAAGTTGACAAGAAAGGGTCAAGTGTTTGTTTGGGATTCTGAATGTGAGAAAGGATTCCAAGAGTTGAAAAAGAGATTAATTAGTGCTCCGATTCTGATTTTGCCGAATCCAGCAGAATCTTTTGTTGTGTATTGTGATGCGTTATTGATGGGATTAGGTGGTGTTTTAATGCAAGATAAGCAGGTTGTGGCTTATGCTTCGAGATAATTGAAGGTTCATGAAAGGAATTATCCGACTCATGATCTAGAGCTTGCAGCTGTGGTATTTGTGTTGAAATTGTGGAGGCATTATTTGTATGGATCTCGATTCCAGGTATTTAGCGATCACAAGAGTCTGAAATATCTCTTCGATCAGAAAGAACTAAACATGAGGCAGAGGAGATGGTTAGAATTTCTGAAAGATTATGATTTTGGTTTGAATTACCATCCTGGTAAGGCAAACGTGGTTGCAAATGCATTGAGTAGGAAGTCCTTGCATATGTCCATGTTGATGGTGCGTGAATTGGAGTTGGTTGAGCAGTTCAGAGATTTGAGTTTGGTATGTGAAACTACTTCTGATAGTGTTAAGTTGGGTATGTTGAAGTTGACCAGTGGTATTCTTGAGGAAATTCGAACTAGACAGAAATCTGATGTTGTTTTGGTGGATAAGTTGACATTGATTAACCAAGGTCAAGGAGGGGAATTCCGAATTGACGAAAATGGTGTTATGAGATTTGGTGACAGAGTGTGTATTCCGGATATTACAGAACTTCAGAGGAGTATTTTGGAAGAAGGACATCGTAGTGGACTGAGTATTCATCCCGGTGCTACTAAGATGTATCATGACTTGAAAAAGTTATTTTGGTGGTGTTATACCCCAAAAATTTGCCCTCCTATCTCCCAAGGACATTTCACATATCCATGCTCAAGGATTTCACAAGGATTGACCAGACAAATCCTCTCCTAAGCAATCAACCCAAACTAGGGTTTGGCCATCCTCAAACCAAGGTGGGCACCCAACATTTCCAGTTGTCATCATGCCTCATCATATGCTTCAAAGAATCTCCATGTCAAGTTTCAAGCCTTACAAGTCAAGTTTCCTCAGACAATTGCTCAGATGGTTGAAAATCAGTTATATTGGATAAAAAGCCAACTGTGGTCAACATACAGTCAAACTTCATAATTTTTGGTCAATATCAATATTTTGAAGTGATATTCATTATTTGATCAAGGGTTGATCATGACTCATCAAGAAAAGTCAAGAATTGATCAAAAGTCAAAGTTTCTAAATTGGGCTTTCTTAGACAAAAGTCAACAGAACTTTGACTAGGCATAACTTTCACATACTTTATCAAATATTTTTCCACCACAACTCATTTTGAAGAGAATTCAATTCTCTACAACTTCATGTCTCACAAGCTTGGGTAGAAAATGCTTCATTTGGAAGTTATGGATCAAAATATTACAGGTCATTTTAAAAGTCAACAAAAAGTCAACTTTTTGCAAAGAAGTGTTCATGAGCATGGAAACTCCAATGAATATGAAACCAAAAAGGATGTTTAGAAGACATCTTGAGCTTTCAAAAAAGTCCAAGAACACCCAAAAATGTTAAAATTTGAGCAAGATACACCTTGTCCAAGTTGAGCATTTTTGAGGAGGTGCACAAAGAGAACCCTATTCCAAGCCTCACAAAATCGTACATTGAAAGTTACTAGCAGCCAGGTTTCCAGCCCAATTTAAAGCATTTTAAGAATTCCAACACATTCCCAGAGGTCCTCTGAATCGATCCAGATACTCACAAGCCAGCCAAACGTCCAAAATCAAGAAATCACGATTTCGGTTTGCACATTCTAACTCAAAATCGATTTCTGATTTTCATGCATATTTAACATGTTTTGATTGTTTGTTTGTGTTTAGAATGAAGTTTCGAAGCTTTCTGCATAGGCTAATTGAAGTTTAGACACATGAATCATAACTTGCCATTGTTAGGGTTCATAAGCTCCAATTGGGGTTTTCTGAAATAGGAAAAATTGGATGAAACCAATGATCCCAGCATGTTCAGGGGATCAAACCGAGTTGATCCATGTCCCCATAACAAATTTATGTTGCATATTTTTGGATTTTGATTTTTGCAGGTGTTATAGCTACGGACAATCCGTTGGTAAAAGCTTTAGCTACGAACCAAAACCGTAGCTAAAAGTTTAAATATTCAAACGAGGAAGACGAAGTTCTTGGCGCGTGTTTTAAATTTGGTTTTCAGAAAATTAATCCCCTTATAATTATTTCGTTTTATATTACTAACAGCTAAACACTCCAGCTCAGATGGCAAGAGGCGCGTGCATGTGAAGGAGAGGACCAGGGTTCGATCCCTGGCTCCAGTAATATTTTTTACCACCTTGCAAAACTAACCAATTTTTCTCATATTTTCTTATTTTTCTTATTTTATTTAATTTCTTTTCAAATAATTTTCTAACACATCAAAAAATCACAAAAAAATATTTTCTTTTTGCATTTAGGTCAGAAAAATACTTATTTAATTCTTGAGATAAAAAATAATATTTTTGCATGCATATTTTAATTAATTGTTAATTAACCATAAAATTGACTTTTAATTGCTTTTCCTTATTAAAATCAACCCAGAAAATTCCCAAAAAAATTGTTTTATCATCTAACTAGGATTACTAACCTAAAAACTTTTTCCTAACTCAAAAATCTTTCTTTTACTAACACATTTTCTCTTATGCGAAATTCTTTTCTTTTTCGATTATTATGTATCTGCTTCCAGGTTGTAATAGTTAGGATTAATTTTCTCGCATTTCTTTTTCCCAATAATTATGTAACTGCTCATGGGATGTAATAGCTTAATTAGGGTTTTACTTTCCGCACTCCTATATTATGTAACTGCCCCAAAGCCATGTAATAGCGTAGAATTTACTTTCCGCACTTTACTTTCCGCACCCATATAAACTGCTAGTAACTAAGCGTGTATGACAAGATAAAAATGAACATAGATCACTTTTAATTTCAAGATAATATATCTGAATTCAATACACTCTCTTCACACATGCACCCCCTAGTCTATTCTCTCTCGTTGCCTTTCAAATAAATGGTCAAGTCCCTCGAACGTAGAGGTATCCTAGCACCATTGCCTACGAAACATATCATCATAGTCCCTTCGATACAAATATCACAGTCCCTCGATGTTGCCTACGAATACATGATCTCGTCCCTCGATTGTTGCCTATGAAAAGTGATGATCGTCCCTTCGAATGTGCTAGGATACTCCTACAAGTTGCCTTCTATGACCATCCGATGTCCCTTTGAATGTCCCTTCTACATCCAACGAATAGGGTTACCTACTGTCATACCCCAATTTTTGACCTAATATATCACCTCACATATGCATCACTACATCACTACGCTTTGTAAAATAAATCGTGTGGCTTCTAGAAGTCAAAATCGGGTTTCATCAAATTTTCATCTGCTCAAGATGTGATCAATTAGGGTTTGAATTTCCACTCACCTCAATAGATCTATCTTAATCAATCATCAACAGATGATCTTCAGATTCCCAACTTTTTCTCATGATCTATCAAGAATCGACCAATTAGGGTTTTTATCGAGGATAGGGAATCACTGACTTTTTGCTCAATAAATGACCTATTTGATTGTAGATTGATCTTTATATCTTCAATTCAACATCTTGACCTAATTTCTTGATTTAAAACATCACGTAGTTCACATTTTTCATCACCAATTTGGATCATCGATAAAATTCATCGCATGTAAAAGTCAAACTTTGACTTTTGGTCAACTTTTCAAAACAAAACTTTTCAATCATCAAAATACTTCAAATGATCCATCATGATCATAAAAATCAAGAAATATGGAAAAGTCAACAAAAGTCAAAATTTCCAACACTTAGAAAAATTTCATGTGTTAGAAATTTGATGTTTTTCCTACTTTCATGGCAATTTTCACATAGTTCCATTTAGAATTAGAAAAAACTCAAAACATCAAAGTTGTAGCCCTTGTTACAAGCTTTCCAAAATGTCCAAGAACTTGCAAAACCATTTTGTCTAGCTATACTTTTGATTTTGAAACATAGAGCTCCAAAAGCCATGGATTTCAAGTTCATACTTCAAAGTTATAAGTCTTCTTTGCAAAAATCTCCTTCTAGAAGCCTTGTCACCAAGTTGAGATAGGCTAGAGCTGATAAAAATCAGATGAGAAGTAATTATGAGGGAGATAAGATCAAGTAAGATTTTAACCATGGTTAAAAGAATATTCCATTTGCATTTATGGCAAAAATGTCTTTCTTGCCCTTGAAGGCAAGTTGCTCAAGTTCAAGCCAATCTTCTTCACTTACCATTCAGAGTTCTTGACCTATAAATAGAGGTCATTTTCTCAAATTCAAACCACACCAAAGCTATGCAAAACAAGCTTTCACTCTTCTTTCTTGAATTTCCAATTTCATAGTTCAAAAGTGAGGATTTTGCATTTTTCAAATCTTGTGAAAAACGGTGAGAAACTTGGTGTCTAACATGTTCTAAACATCAAATATAACTTGTTTGAAACTTAAAATCAACTTAAGAACTGCTCAAACTCAGAATCCATGTTTAAAACCAAAAGCTTGCAAAACTTGCCTTAACTTTCAAACTGTTAATTTGCTCGAGCAAGTTGTGATTTTATCATTCAAACATCATCCACATACTTCATATAAGTGATTCAAACCATCATCCCTGATCTATAACACTTCTAACCACAAATTCGAAGTTCACATCAAGCATATGCAGTTGGACTTGGGTGGAGTAGTTCAGATCATTTCAAAGCAAGCATAGTGATCAAACACCTTCCATAAGGTTCAGTGGTGCTCTAGCCATCATCAAACATCAATTGGAAACACTGTAACAAAGATTTTGATTTCAGTTTAAAGAGGTAAGTCACTCATACTTCGAACTCTATGATTCATGCATTCCAGTTCAAAAAATGCTTGGCCGTTTTGTTTCTGCACCTTCACTGATTGTTAACCCTCAATCAATTGATCAATTCCATGGCCATACACGATTTCACTTTGAATTTTCAAAATTAGGGTTCTTCGTGTTCTGAGAAAAATTAATCATTTAAAACTGAAAATAAATGAAATTAACCACCACCATCATGTTCCTGGTTAAATTTCGAGCAAGTTTGATGTTTATAACTTTCAATTTCATCAAGAAACGAAGAATCTGGGATTGGATGAAGATTGGATGAAGAGGAAGAACATTGCACGCGTTTTCTTGTTTTCCAGAAATTCAAATATTTGTTTTATAATATAATAACATGGAATGAGATATATGAACAGATGTATTACCGCCCCAGCGGTTGCCAGCTCACTCTTAGTCCTTTGTCTTGCCTTGCCCAATGGTCTTGGGGTCGAATCCCCTTGAGACCATTTTGTCACTTTTTTTCTTTCTTCACATTTTTTTATCAAACTTCAATACTTTCAAAACCCAATCAAAACTCGTCATTTTGAGGTGATTTTTTGCACACTTGTCATTTAATATACCTATTTTATGATGATGTCAAAAAAATCCAAAAATATTTTCTTTTGATTATATTTTCATTGAGCCGAAAACGAGACATTTTAAGGTATTCTTAAGTACTTCAAAGATGTTCTTTTCAAACTCAAAAAACTCGAAAAATTTTCCAACTTCTTGTGGATATATTTCATCTTTCAAAAACACTTTCAAGATCTTTTCAAAACATTTCAAGACATACTTACACATCTTTTTTTTCCATGATCGACTCGATTTGAAGATAAAACCGAACCCGTTTTTCCTCGAATTTCTTAAACGATCATGGGCCTCCCTCACGGTGTAAGTCCCAATTCTTTTTATGTACATAGTTATTTCCTTGTACATATCCAATTCTTTTATGTACATATCAATTTTACCTGTACATAACACAAACATGTTTGTAAATATTCAAGTATAGCAAACTTTCGTTCGTTTATTCACTTGTTTATACACCAATTCCATTGGTATCAAGAGAGGAATTATTCCGGTGAAACTTCTCTTAAAACCAATGGGCCTCCTCACGGTATAAGTCCCAACCTCCTATGTACATACACATTTCCTTGTACATAAATATCCCTTCGTGTACATATTCATTCCTTTGTACACATTCAAATCAGAATATTCAAGTTACACTTGTTTCAAACGCTCGTTTTTACACACTTGTTTATATTTCCTTCATAAACTCCTGTGAATAAACATTAACAGTTGTTTATATTTCCTTCATAAACTCCTGTGAATAAACATTACACACTTGTTTATATTTCCTTCATAAACTCCTGTGAATAAACATTACACACTTGTTTATATTTCCTTCATAAACTCCTGTGAATAGACTTTATACACTTGTTTATATAACTGTCTAGTTATAACATAACAACTAGTCTAACAACTAGGTCCCCTATAGAGTTTATCCTCCTCTTAGGCTTTGTACAAGATAACTCATTCATCTGAGTTAGCCTCCTCTTAGGCTTCGTATAAGAAAACTCATTCACTGAGTTTAGCCTCCGCTTAGGCTTCAAATAAGACAACACTCCCCTGTTGAGTCAGCCTCCTCTTGGGCTTCGTTCAAAAGAACTCCACATTGAGTTTAGCCTTCTCTTGGGCATCAAACAAGAAAGAGACCAAGAAATCTCTTAACAGCCTCCTATTGGGCTTCCAATACAAAGAATCACCCGCGCTAAGATAGAACCCCTGAGAGTATGATTTCCCGGTGAAATCACTCTTCAATCCTAAGAGGATGGTTTCCCGGTGAAACCACTCTTAAAGCCAAAGCCATCCATACCCTATAGCTTCCTCTTGAGCTTCATACAAGGACCCTCGATGACCCTCGGAATGCCTCCTCTTGGACTTACAATACAAGGACCCATGGGCTTCTTAAAAGCATCCCCCTAATCCAATCAATTTCTCCTCAAGATTTAGACATCTATCATCTCTATGGAAGAAGTATCTCATCTATCACATCACATACAATCAAATCTTTTTTCAAACTCTTTTCAAACAAAAACATCTCTTAATCGTAAGTGGTAACGCTTGTACACTCAAGCAAAACACCCAATGCTTACAATTAAAAGATTCAATCATTTTTCAAACATCTTTCTTAAACTCGTAAGTGGTAACGCTTGTACACTCAAGCAAAACACCTATAACTTACGATGAAAGATTTAATCAATCAACCTTTCAAAATGTATGTGATGAAATAGATTAGATACATTTTTCATTAAGATGACATTTTTCTTTGTCTCTTAATAACATCCTGTTGCTTCCACTAGCATAAGTGGGAACTACGATTTCTCTGACTTTCTCAACATCCTTTTGAGAATACGTAGGCACAAGGTCTCATCCTTGGCGAGCAAATTTCTTTCTCCCTCAAACCAAACAAGCCATAGCTCCCTTTAGATCCGAGCTACAAATGCTCTGATTCCCATTAAGGGATATGTATGCAGAGGATCCCAATGATCTTTGCAAGCACAATAATAACAAAACCTATGATCCCACATAATCTATCCTTCTTAAAATCCAAAGGAGAAACTTTCCCAATCATAGAAATAACAATTTAAAACACACAAACATATCAAACATATTCATATATAAAGCTATAGATAACTAAATATATTTAGGGTGCTCCATCTATTCCCTTTATATGACAAACCCCCTTGCCCGGAATCTCCCCAATGCAATGCGTCTAGTTCGCGCTAGTCGTAATGCATATCATATCAATTGAGGGTATTGCGCTTTCCCTTTTCATAATCATTTTTCTTGTGTTGGAAAAAATAAAGCTTGATGCTCGCGGCATCTTTATAAACAAATCAAAAGAGTAAATCGTTTCGAGCCAGAGAATTCGAGTTCAGATTCGATTCCCTCGCGCGTCACTTTTTAACGCAAACACCTACCAACTAATGGTATGATAGCACTATTCTAAAGGAAAGTAAAATAACACAGAAACGACCGTTCTGAGTAGGTAATAAGACTTTTAGTTGCTTGCTCCATCAAAACACCTTTTTCACACCTCACACTTTTACAAAGTTTAAAACACCTTTTTTTTAAAAAAAAACGAAACATTTCCGAACACTTCGTATACATTCCAGCGTGAATCATTACGAAGTCAAAGAGAAATGCCTTTTCAAAACATTTTCAAATACACACACAGAAAGCAAATATTTTTAAAGATGAGCTAAGAAACTAAGAGCCCGTAGATAACTACGAATGGAAAGGGTGCTAACACCTTCCCTTTTCATAACCTTCTCCCTTACTCAAAATTTAACGAAGGTCTTTTCTGTTCTTTGCACCTTCCCTTAATTGGATAAAAGAAAAGTCGGTGGCGACTCTTGCTATCCGCAACATTTGCGATCAAACGCAAAACAATCCAAAGTCGTTCTCCCATCAGACATGTAATCAAGCGACTGCCAGGAGACACCCTAAAGAGAGAATACCTTAGGGATTTTAGATCATTTTACCGCTCGCTTGACTTGTATGCTTTATCTTAAGGGTTGCTTGGGTATTATACTTGTGGGGATCCTACACCCGATCCGTGTTTCTAGGTAAGTAATAATAAATCGTCATGACCGTTAGGCGATACCAAAACGATCAACATGATGGCTACGTTAGTGCGACACTTTGGATGTCCCGATGCTCCTCATGCTCAAGTTGAGGAAAGTATTTGGCGCTCGTGGTGTCATCAGCACTAACTCAACTTCTAGAACCCTAATTGACCCATCTTGGCCATTAGAAGGTAGTGAGATGGACGGCTTTGGTGTAGACCGAGGTTGGTTGATACTCGATGCTACGCTTATTAAGATCCGACTTTTGGGATGTTTCGGTCGACCACTTGGTAGTCGTATTAAAATAAAGCCTACGTGAAAGATCAATCATATGAGATTCCTAGAACCCGGTTACTATTATAGGACAGGATGAACCCACTTAAACTTTGGTAGGGTAGACACCTATACCTCATGCAAGCCTTAAACCTAGGGCTATTGTGTGATTTATTTGTGCTTGCTAAACATGACATCATGACATCATAACACTGCATATCATTTCTAACTATTTCAAGGACCTAGGGATTTATCTTTGCTTTGTTTTGTAGGAATTATGGATTCTAGAAAGACTATCCAAATCAACTTCATGGGTATACCTTCTCATCTCAAAGAATTGGTTTCAGAAATTCCCGATCATGCTCAGTTCATCAAAAGACATGGTTATCTGCTTGACTTGGTTATCTCCGGTTTTGAAGAAGATATGATGCACGTCTTATTTCAGTTCTTCGATCCGAAACATCACTACTTTACATTCCCAGATTATCAGTTAGTTCCTACCTTGGAAGAGTTCTCTAAGCTACTAGGGATACCTATCCTTGATCAGATACCATTCACCGGTTCAGAGAAAGCTCCGAAGTACGAAGACGTCGCATCAGCATTACATCTAAAACGCTCTGACATTGAAGCTAATTGGGAAACAAGAAGCGGAATTAAGGGTTTACTTGCTAAATTTCTGATAAAGCAAGCTCGAGAATTCCTCAAAGCTATGAGTTTCCATGCATTCGAAAACATTGTGGCCTTGCTAATCTATGGGTTGGTTCTATTCCCTAATCCAGATCAGTTCATAGACGTGAACGCCATCAAGATATTCCTTGCTCGTAATCCTGTGCCTACTCTACTTGGAGACATCCTACATTCTCTCCACACTCGTACCATCAAGCGACAAGGAACTCTCATGTGTTGCATACCGTTACTTTCCAGGTGGTTTATTTCGCACCTTCCTCAATCGGTAATGAAGAACGAGCAAAGATTGGAGTGGTCTCAAAGGCTAATGACACTCTCTCATTCAAATATCTGTTGGTGCCTTTTCTCTCAAAAGGACTTCACTTTCATTGAGCGTTGTGGAGAATTCCCTAACGTACCACTCCTTGGTATAAGGGGAGGTATCACTTACAACCCTTCCCTAGCTCAACGTCAGTTTGGTTATGCTCGAAGAGATGGTCCTCATGATATGCTTCTCCAAGACATTGTGTTCGATTACAACAACGATCTCCAGAACTACCGTCGAAGATTTGTGCACGCTTGGGGCATGGTAAAGAAGACTAATAACAAGACTTTGGGACACAAGAATTCCATTCCTTGGGAACCTTACCTCAAATGGGTGCGATCTCGAGCTCAAAACCTCATGATGTCGTTTACACCCATGTTACCAGTGATTATGGAACCTGTTGCAATAGGTGACAAACCCTATACCGTTCTCCATCCAGACATGCCTACTGATTTTGAAGATTTGAAGAGATCCTGGATTCAACTTAAAGAAGAAAGGGACACATTCAAAGCTCAGTTCTATGCAAGCGAGAAGAAGGTACTAGAGTTGACAAAGCTACTTCACGAGGAGTGAAACATCAACACCTCCTTCAACACCAAGAGGAAGCTCCCATGGGAGACTTAGAGTTTTATGAATTTGCTCTTTTATTTTCCAAACTATCTTTTGTACTTAAAAAGAAAAAGGAAAAGAAAAGCTAATAAAAGTTTGTTCGTGCTTGTTTAACAAATTTAAATTCCTAAGGTCCTTGAAAACATTGCATTGCATTGCATAAACATCGCATATCATGGCATGACGTTTCATAACAGGTACATTGAAGATCGGTTTTCTTATTTCTCTCGCTATTTATCTTAGCAGAAATGGCTCTTGAGTAGACTATCAAAGATCTCCAGGCTCAGAATGCTCAGTTCCAGAAAATGTTTGCCAGCTTGGTCCAAGGCCAGAAAGACTTGAATAAGCTCATCACCAGAAAGAAGAAAGTCATCGGTGTCCTCAACATGGGAAGACGTCATAAGGTTGGACCTAGGGTGGTCAGCCGGTTAGAACTCTCAGACAAGAGTGTTGAAACTGATGAAAGTGTCAAGAACAACAAAGAAAGCCAGCATAAATCTGAAAACAGAGAAGTAGACTATGAGAATGAGCAGTATTCTCTTGAAGTTGACAAATACAAATAGCTTGAAGACCGTCTAAATGCTGTGGAAAATCTGAAGATGTCCGGGCTGAATTTTGATGATCTGAGTCTGGTTCCTGGTGTGGTGATTCCCCACAAGTTCAAGGTTCCTACTTTTGCCAAATATGATGGCATTTCTTGTTCGAAGTTGCATTTGAAGTCCTATGTTCAGAAGATCCATCCTCACACTAATGACAGGAAGCTATGGATCCATTACTTCCAAGAGAGTTTATCCGGAGCTCAATTGGAGTGGTATTATTAGCTAGAGAGTACCCACATTCATACTTGGAATGACTTAGCAGATGCTTTCTACAAGCAGTATCAGTACAATGCTGAACTAGCACCCACTCGTATGCAACTACAGAGCAAGTTTATGGGTCGCGATGAGAAGTTCAAAGAGTATGCTCAAAAATAGAGAGATTTAGCAGGCAGAGTTCAACCACCCTTGTCCAATAGGGAGTTGGTTGATATGTTTATGGGAACACTGACAGGCCCATTTTTCAATCATCTGATTGGAAACTCTTCAGTCGGGTTCACCGAGATGATATTAACAGGAGAACACATTGAAGCTGGAATCAAGAGTGGAAAGATTCAAGTAGATTCATCCTCAAATGCTGCGAAGAGATCTTTTGGTAAGAAAGAAGCCAATGATGTGTACGGTCAAAAAAACCGTGCCAAAACTGATCATACTCAATCTATGGGGGCAGTTGTGATCTCTAATCCCGCACAACAACCTCAACAACAACAGAACTTAACGCCGCCACGAAGACAGTTTACAAAGATCAACATGCCGTTGTCGCAAGCATTGCAACACATGTTGAAGGCAGAGCTGATTACCTTGAGGGGTCCTCCTCAACACATCAACACTTCCTCTCCAAAGTACAATCCTAATGCCAAGTGTGCATACCACTCCAACATCCTGTGGCACCGACGATGTTGGGCTCAAGATTAAGATTCAAGACATGATTGAAGCTAAAGAAATTGAGTTTGATCCTCCGTCGAGACTCGAATGTGATCAACGACTAATGCCTAACCACGACAAAAGTTCAAATGCTATTGACAATAATTTTATGTTTTGATGTGAACAACTTGGCTATTCCTCCGATGATTAAGAAGAATCGGCAAGTGTCAATCCAGATGCTCAAGAATTGTCAGTTGGTGCCCATTAGCACCTGACGGATGTGCTTGGTTGAGAAGGCGTATTCAATGCATGATGGATAACCGAGAAGTGCTATTTCTGAAACCTTCACCTGTGGAGAATCTGTGCGAAGACATGTCTAAGAATCTGAAGATCGAAGATGTGAGCGAAGCCGTACTAGAAGTCTGGGATACCTTGGGGCAGCCAAGTGGAAAGTTTGATTTCATGGTGAAGTATATCGTTCCTGAAAGCTACAAAATTCCTGTTGAAGATGTCAAGGCAACCGGATGGGGAGACGATTTCCCAGAAGATTATGCTGATGTAAACACAATAAGGATCTCCTCTGCCGATCCTACGCCTAGAGTGACACCTCTCATCATTACTTCTCCCGCACTGCCATACTCCTCCTATACCGTGGAATTATGGAGCCGAAGTTTACTATCATGGCGTCAATGATCGCGACTTTATCGTCTATTAATCAGCAGACTGCAAGTATACAGCCCTATCGCGTAGTTTTAAAAGATATCGAACCCAAGGACTATAAATTGAACTAACGTAATCTAAGCTTCCGTAAAGCTATAGCTATCGAATAAATAAATTGGGGAATTTTGGGCAATAAAACTTAATTTTAATTAAAATAATAATAAGGCGAATATCGGTATGTATTTCGTTAATCCTAAAGAATCCGGTTTTCCACGGCTTATTTTCTAAAATGATAATAATTTCTTTTCAAAGAAAAGTATTTATTTAAAACCTATTCTCAAACGTCATTTATTGAAGTAGATTATAATTTTAAACTCTAATGTATGCTTTCGCTATCCCATCGATTTTAAAATTACTTTTGAAAATAAGTAAATTTTAATTGGTTTTAAATGTCATGTTTTTAAAACAATACCTAGTATCTACTATCCGATTCTAAACCTCAAACCGTCTGTTGGTTTCTAATCTTAGTCTTTATTAACCTCAAACTTTCGCCTGTTGGTTTCTAAACCTTTTTAACAAAATAAATTAGATAACTAAATCAAAAGTATTTATTTTATAAAATATAATCAAGCCTTTATTCCGGATACCTTCAAATTAACTCATTACATACCGATATTTAAATAATTTAGCCGTATATATTCATAAAACAAACATGAATAAATTAAAGGTTTTAACATTCATTAATAAATTCATGGCAAACAAATATATCTCATGCAAATTAATTAAATAAATAAAGCGATGTAAATAGAAACCCAATTAAATAAATGCGAAAGAATTTCGAACCGAAGTAACCCGCACAACGCCCGGTTCTTCAACAGAATGTAAACAATGCGGGAAAAATAACTTCAATTCAATTACAACGGAAAATAAATGCAGAAAAATAAACTTTGAAACTGGAAAATAAAGTGAGAATCGTGTGTTGAATAATGAACTGGAGAGGTCCTTTTATAGTGGTAGGAGGTAACTGCTTGTTCCTAAATTTTCGTAGCTTTTTCCTCAAGAATCTCACTCCCAACTGCCCAAGTCGTCCCGGATTTTTCTCCTCTTTTTCCTCCACGTGAGACGTGCGTCTCACGCAACTGCTAGGGCTGACATGGCCTTGGGGACGGTCGCCTCCTTTTTAGGAGGGAGTCCGAGGCGGGCGCCTCCTTTTGTGGAGAGAGTGGAGACGTGCGTCTCACTCTCCTGCGTGGCAATTAGGGTTTGGCTTTGTTTGCTTTGGGCTTTTGCTCCATTGTTTTGCTTTGGGCTTTTGATAACTCTTGCTCCATACTTGCTTTGCACACCCCTTTTCTTCATTTCTTGCATAATTAATTAAATAAATCCTCTTAATTTCTTCCTTTTGCTCAATTTGCTTATTTAAAATAAAATACCTGAAACAATAAAAATACCAAAGAATATGGAAATAAAATGAAATAATTAAATAAAATACTAACATTATTTATGAAAATTAAATCAAATATACTATATAAAATCGTGTTATCAAACTCCCTATATTTAAACCATTGCTTGTCCTCAAGCAAAAAGGTAAAATGAAAATCTTTGAAGCACGCTTAAACACGATATAAGAACATACATCAATTCGTATCAGTTGCAGTTGATATTGTTAGAGAATCTAAGTCAAACTCAAACACCAAAGTTATCGAGGAACACTAGACAACCCCATCTATGCACACCAATTCAAGTCATGTCATTATAGCTTCAACCTAATACTATGTTTTATTTCACCCGTTTCATTCTAGTGCAATCACATTAAGCCCATTACCGCACACGCACATAGTGGAGTAACCGGTTAGTGAATTTGATCTTAGTAAGCCGCTAGGAGTTCCGTAATAAAATATTTGGTACTCCTTTTCCAATTAAAATTGCGGGGATCGAACCAATTTCTACCAAGTTCAGCACTGTGGACCACCGAACCAATTTTTAATGGATTAATTTGCATAAAATTCATATTTTCAAAGAACCTTTGATTAAACGATCCGGTAAGGACCATCTAACTTAGTAAGTGCATCTTAAATAAAAGCAATTTTCTTAAAGATATTTGATCAATCACTTATATTCATCGGTTCTCCACGTAGTTTGTGTTTTATGGCGGTGCCGACTGCTTAATAAACTACTTGGGGCTAATCTAAAACTAAGTTTTAAAGGTTCTTGGTATAATAATTACTTAAATCGATCTAGCATATTGGGGGTTTTAAAGTGTTAGGACGATAACAATTTTGCTAAGTCGTACTTGAATCCTTATTTAGATTAAGCAACCTTAATACTAGTTGAATATGTTTATAAATGTGTTTTAAATTTTCGTTATGGCTCAAGAAATAGGAGAATTAATAAGCATTAAATTTTGCATATAAGATTAAAATTAACATAAACATGTATTTTATTGAATTGAAATTTGCGATACAAGAAAATAAATAAATAAAAGGGAAATAATACAAAGAGAGCAAAGGCAATAAAAATGAGCAAGGAAATGATCCGACTCCCCTATACTTAAAAGGAGCAATGTCCTCAGTGCGTTAATAACGAAGGAGAAGCGAAATGAAAGATGGGTAAATCAGAGCAACAATAATAATGCAACTTAAGAAGAATAATGCAACAGTAATAATAATATAATATAATATGCAACATTATAATAAAGGAAACATGAATTGCATTAGAATGGAGAGCAAAGTTGCTTACAATGTAGGAATCAAGTATTTGGAAGAGAAACATAATAAAAATAACGTAATGAAAGCATTATAAAATCCTAATGAAATCAAACTAAACTAAACTAAATAAACTACTCAAGGACTCTAGCCACTAGATGGTCCTGCCTTAGGAGCAGAGGGAGAATGAAGATAAGAGAAGACTTCTTGAAATTGTGCAGAAACTGTATCCATAAAACTAAAGAAGTCAGCTCGCAGAGTAGTGAACTCGTCCCTCAAAGCCTGATGTTCCACCTCGAGAGCGTGGATAACAGTCGGATAATCAAAAGGAGGAACCTCATGCAATGTTGTCGAGCAACAGAGGGGTCATGGAAGTGGGTGAGCAGAGGAACTTCCGAGCCCTCTAAAACAACAAAACCCGTGGAATCTCGTGAGTGCTTGGAGAAGGATGTCGATCAAAACCATAAAGCCAATTGGCTTTGTTATGCACACTAGTAGCGTGGTTAGGCAAGGTAAACAATGCATAACTTGACCATTAATCAACAAGGTAAACCGAGTCGGGCCAAGATCACCAATCATACCAAGTTGAAACAGAACTCGATGGTCATGGAAGTAACACCAAGAAAAGCATTCGATGCTTAAAAGGTCGTCAAGTCCAACAACATTTGTAATCATAGTAACGAGACCTCCCATCCGAATGGGTGCATGATCGATCAATGAGATTCACAAAGTACGGAGCAGATAAGGGATCGCATTAACCGACGGTTCAAGCACAAAACATGATAAACACTCATCCTTAGAAATGAGTGACATTCGGGTTTTCCAAAACGGTATGGGCAAGAATCTTATGGAAATACCAAGGCCGGGTTATGGATATTCTCCGATACAAGGTCCCTGCTCGTGGTTAAGGATTCCAGAAATAGATCCCCAAAAATAGTCAAGATCTCTAAACCCAAGATACTCCTCCTGAGTTTCAGTATAAACTCCTAAACCACTAGGAAAACCAAGAAGATCAGCCAATTCCTTATGGGTAAACTTGAAGGTGAAGCCAAAAAGTCTGAAAATAATAAGTCCACGGCGTAGAGCTATCCCATGAGTAGGAAAATAAGCTAAAGAGCTGAGGAATTCCAAAGTGAGGTTCCGATAAGTGGCAAAGCAAGTCATCAGGCGTGAATTATCCCACCCAATCTGATTTAGCAGAAAAAGCACACTATCACGAATGCCAAGAGCATCCATAGCACCATAATGAAAGTAGGTAGTGGGCAACATCTCACGCTCAGATAAAACTCCATATTTGGTGCGCTGATTTCTTCCTCTGAAACTGACTGGCATATCATCAACACGAGACATAGTGGAAAAAGAAAGAAGTAGCTAGAAGAATCCTGAGGAGAAAGAAAATAAAAGAAGATCAGCATTGGCCAAATGCCGATAAGAAGAGAGATATAGAATAGAATATAAGACAGAGAATAGAAATAAAAAAAGAAATAGATATATTTTTTTGTTTGTTTTTGAATAGAATGAAGAAATAAAATAAGACAAGAAGAAAGAAATAAATACGGTGGGTTGCCTCCCACAAAGCGCTTCGTTTTATGTCGCAAGCTCGACAAATAAAACTAAAGATTAGTCGTCTAATCGAGCTTGTGGCTCGCCTAGAGTTATCTTTGAGAATATCCCACGATTTCGTAAGATGGTAATGTTTTAAACGCCCGCTTACTACAAACGGTTCAATCGGTCCCTTAATCTCTATTGCTCCACTTGGATAAACTCGAGTAATTTCGAAAGGTCCGCACCACCTAGATCGTAATTTCCTGTGGAATAATTTTAATCGTGAGTTAAAAGTAATACGCAATCACCTACATTAAAATTCTTCCTAGATATACGCTTATCGTGCCATTTCTTTGTGCGCTTTTGTAAATCCTAGCAGACGATCCCGCCTAAGTTCTTCCAATTCATTAATATCCGTGATACGCTTTCCACAGATAACTTAAGTTTAGATTCTTAATGGCCCAATAAGCCTTGTGTTCTAACTCAACTGGGAGATGGCATGACTTTCCATAAATAAGCTTGAAAGGAGTAGTACCGATGGGAGTTTTATAGGCAGTTCTATATGCCCATAAAGCTTCATGAAGTTTAAAGGACCAATCCTTTCTGGATGTAGCGACCGTTTTTTCAAGGATTTGTTTTATCTCGCGATTTGAAACTTCAACTTGTCCGCTAGTTTGAGGGTGGTAAGGTGTAGCTATGCGGTGTCGAACTCCATATTTCCTTAATAATTTTTCAAAGATTTTGGAAATGAAATGAGATCCACCGTCGCTATAACAAGTCGGGTACACCGAACCTAGGGAAAATTATGTTCTTGAATTTAAGTACCACTCGGGTGTCATTTGTTGGAGAAGCTATAGCTTCAATCCATTTTGAGACATAATCCACAGCCACGAGTATATACTTATTACCGGATGAAGATGGAAAGGGTCCCATGAAGTCTATCCCCCACACATCAAAGATTTCGACTTCTAAAATGCCTTTTGTGGCATTTCGTCACGCCTAGATATATTACCGCGTTGGCACCGTCGCATTTTAAGATGGTGGCATGTACGTCCTTCCATAAATTAGGCCAATAGAGACCGGATTGTAAGATCTTTGCACATGTTTTGATGTACTAGCATGTCCTCCGTAAGGTGACAAGGTGTTATAATGTTTTCAATCTCTTCTTCCGCACACATCGGCGAAAATTCCATCGGACCTCTCTTGAAAAGTAAAGGTTCATCCCAAGAATATTGTTTAAGATCATGGAAGAATTTCTTCTTCCGTTGATAGGTAAGTTCGTGGTAGAACGCCGCAGAAGGTAATTCACGAAATCGATACCAAGGCATGAGGAAATAGCTAAAGTGGTTTCCATGAGTTTATCCGGTTCTCGTGTCTTCCAAGTGGGCAATCGCTTATCATATCGAATTCATCATCAATCGGCACTTGTTCATGTTTAAGATTTTCTAGTCTAGAGAGATGATCCGCTACTACATTTTCGGCCTTTCTTATCTTTGATTTCTAAATCAAATTCTTGCAGAAGAATATCCATCTCGTGAGTCTAGGTTTAGCGTCCTTTTGGTTAGAGATATCTAATAGCAGCATGATCGTGTATATGATTATTTTGGATCCTACTAAGTAGGAACGGAACTTGTCTAATGCGAAGATCATCGCTAAGAACTCTTTCTCGTTGTAGCATAATTCATTTGCGCTCTCGTAGTTCTCGCATATAATATATGACGGAGTCTTTTATCCTTTCGCTGTCCTAAAACAGCTCCTACATAGTCACTATGTCACACATTATTTCAAACGGTTCATTCCAACTGAGTTTGCATGATAGGCTAAATTAATGCTTTCTTAAGTGTCCAAACGCTTCTAAACATTTTTCGTCAAGATAAATTCAAGATCTTTCATTAATAGCTCGTTAGGGTTTAGTTATCTTAGAGAAATCTTTAATGAATCGTCGGTAGAAACCGCGTGTCCCAAAAGCTTCGGATTTCTAACGGTTTTTGAGGTCAAGGTTCTCAATAACTTCGATTTTAGCGTAATCGACTTCAATTCCTCTTTGGATATAATGTGTCCTAAAACAATTCCTTCTTGTACCATAAAATGGCATTTCTCCCAATTAAGCACTAGATTAACCTTCACACAACGCTCCAATACCCTTTCTAAATTTTCTAAACATTCTTCAAAGCTTTGTCCACGCACGGAAAAATCGTCCATGAAGACTTCCATAATATTGTCCAGAAAATCAGCAAATATTGCCATCATACATCTCTGAAAAGTTGCAGGAGCATTGCATAAACCAAAAGGCATTCTTCTATAAGCAAAGGTTCCAAATGGGCATGTGAAAGTTGTTTTATCTTGGTCATCGTGATGAATAGGTATCCGAAGAAACCCGAATAACCGCCTAAGAAATGTAAATGAGAGTGTCTAGCTAAGCGCTCCAACATCTGATCAATAAATGGTAAAGGGAAATGATCTTTTCTGGTGGCTTTGTTAAGTTTTCGATAATCGATGCACATTCTCCATCCAGATTCGACTCTTTTAGTTATGATTTCTCCTTTCTCATTTTCGACCACCGTGACACCTCCTTCTTAGGTACAACATGCATGTGGCTAACCCATTTGCTATCGATATAGGATATATGATTCCCGCTTCTAACAACTTCATAACTTCCTTTTTCACAACTTCGCCAAAATCGGGTTTAGTCTCCTCCGTGTTCTCTTGAAGTTTTACAATCTTTTCTAGCATAATGCGATGCATACGATAGAGGGACTTATTCCTTTAAGATCGTTGATATTATACCCTAAGGTCGTTGGATATTTCTAATCAGTAAAAGTTTTTCGCCGTATTCTCCAAGTTTTATGCTGACTATCAATGGACGCTCGAGTTTGGAATCTAGGAATTCACTTAAATTTTCGAAGTGTTTTGAGTTCTAGGAAGGTTTCTTAAACTTTGTGTGGATCCGTGCTATAGCTAAGCATTCACTTATATTATTATCCGACTTTCATCCAGATTATCCGTATTTTCAAGCTCACCTCTTTATGCACTCACGATGATATCCATGAAGTAACAAGTATCTTCTATTGCAGTGCTTTCAGAATTGAGAGAGGATAAATTCGATTTTCTCGCCTACTTCAAAAGTAAGTTTTCCTTTTCACATCTATTATTGCACCGTGGCTAAGAAAGGTCTTCCAAGAATGATTGAGTAACTTCGCCCTCCCTTATGTCCATGATAATGAAATCGCTTGGTATATAGAATTGGCCAATACGCATGTGAATATTTTCAAGTACTCCTCAGGATATTTAACCGACCTATCTCGCTAGTTGAACGGACATTTTGGTTGGTCTCACCACCCATATCAAGTTTCTTGCAGATGGATAACGGCATCACACTTATACTGCTCCTAGATCACATAAAGCTTTGTCTATGACAAATTTGCCAATTACACATGGAATAGAGAAACTTCCAGATCTTTGAGTTTAGGAGGCATTGTGTCTTGAATAATTGCACTACATTCAGCAGTGCAGTACTTCATTATCCTCTAGCTTTTTCTTATTGGATAGAATTTCTTTAAGGAATTTAGCATAAGAGGGCATTTGGTTATAGCTTCGTAAAAGGAATTGTAACATTAAGTTGCTTAAGATCCACAAATTTCTTGAATTGTCCCACATTCTTAGTTTTAACTAACCTTTGAGGATATGGAATAGGAGGTTTATAAGGTGGTGGGGTATATAAGGTTCGTCCTTTGTGTGGTATCTTCATTATTATCTTTCGAATTTCCTTTTCTCGTTTATCTTTAGTTTCGTATGGTTTGATGTAATTTTGTTGCATAGTCGGGCTATTGTTTCGGGATCTACAGTCCATCATACTTTGTTCCGCTTCTTAAGATAACAAAGATTTGCATGTCCTTTGGGATTAGGTTGAGGTTGACCAGAAATGAACCAACAGGAGAAGCGTAGGTTGTTGTTGAGCTACTTGAGAGATTTGTGTTTCTAACATTTTATTGTGTAGCTAAAGCATCAAGCTTGTTAGAAAACCGCTTCATTTGCTCATTAATGTGTATATTCGATTTTGAACTTCCTTATTAGTCCGGGCTTGAGCACTATTGGTTTGGTTTTGAGTAGCAATGAAGTGCTCTATCATGATTTCCAAATTAGACTTCCTAGGAGCATTTGTTGTGTTAGGACCATTGTTAGGGTGATTTGGAATAGCTTTAGGATAACCGTGGTGTAGCAGAGCTTGTCTGTGCATATAACGCGTTGTTATTCTTGTAGGAAAAGTTAGGATGATTCTTCCACCTGTGATTATATGTGTCGTAAGGATTATTCTCGAACGCACCGCTTGTTCAACCGAACTCGAAGTGGGCATTCGAGCAAGATGTGATTGAATACCACATAAGTCGCAAGTTTGAGTAATTGCAGAATGAGAGTCAGGGAGCAAGTAAGTTCCCGAGCTTTTGAGTGAGAGCTTCCACTTTAGCTGACTTGATCCGCTATTCACTTCAACCATGGCACCTTTAGTTTGAGATTTCTACAAGAACTCTCCATACCCCATTGGTAATGGTTCGAGCCATGCTTTCGATAAGTTGCTTTGCTTCAAAGATATGGTTTATTCATCGCTGCGCCACCACCGCAGCTGCCTATAGTCAATCTCAGATTATACAAGAGACCATTGTAAAACGTGTGGATGATTAACCATTCTTCTAAACCATGATGAGGACAAAGTCTAAGCATGTCTTTATAACGCTCCCAAGCTTCAAAGAGTGATTCATTGTCCTTTGTCTCGAAACCATTGATGTTGGCTCGAGCATAGCGCTTTGCTTGGAGGAAAATATCTAGCCAAGAATACTTTCTTCAACTCATCCCATGTGGTGATTGAGTTGGAAGGAAGAGATTGAGCCATGCGCGAGCTCGCCTCGAGAGAGAAAAGGAAATAGCGCAATCAGACGCTTCGGGTTTACACCATTCGCCATCGCGGTTCTCAGCATCGCACAAACACCGATGATGAAGATTAGGTCGCCGTAGGGCTCCAAAACCGGTTCATGAACGGCGGAAAGAAGCGAAGGTTTTAGCTCAAATCGCTTCGAGCAATAGTGAGCAAGAATATTATTATGAGGCTCCGCTGAGAAGGAACAAATGTAGTCCTTAAGAGGACGAGGAGCAGAGGAGCTATATCACCATCTTCTTGAGTTCTTCAACGCCGAAGTTTGGTTGATCAAGATTGTTGTGTTCTAAATACTCTTGAATTCGCCTTCTTAATCTAAGATAACGCCGACGTCAGAATAGTATATGCAAAGGCGCCTTGAGAGCGAGTATTTGGCATACACAGAGGGAAAAGAAATAGTTGCTATAGTCTATACTTAATAAAATTACGATATCAACTTGAATAGTCCCCAGAACGGCGCCAAAACTTGATCGCGACTTTATCGCCTATTAATCGGAGACCGCAAGTATACAGCCCTATCGCGTAGTTTTAAAAGATATCGAACCAAAGGGACTATAAATTGAACTAACGTAATCTAAGCTTATCGTAAAGCTATAGCTATCGAATAAATAAATTGGGGAATTTTTGGGCAATAAAACTTAATTTTAATTAAAATAATAATAAGGCTATCGGTATGTATTTCGTTAATCCTAAAGAATCCGGTTTTCCAACGCTTATTTTCAAAATGATATAATTTCTTTTCAAAGAAAAAGTATTTATTTAAAACCTATTCTCAAACTGTCGCCTATTGAAGTAGATTATAATTTTAAACTCTAATGTATATCCCAATCGATTTTAAAATTACTTTTGAAAATAAGTAAATTTTAATTGGTTTTAAATGTCACGCGGTTTTAAAAACAATACCTAGTATCTACTATCCGATTCTAAACCTCAAACCGCTCGTGGTTTCTAATCTTAGTCTTTATTAACCTCAAACTTTCGCCGTTGGTTTCTAAACCTTTTAACAAAATAAATTAGATAACTAAATCGAAAAGTATTTATTTTATAAAATATAATCAAGCCGCTTATTCCTGATACTTTCAAATTAACTCATTACATACCGATATTTAAATAATTTAGCCGTATATATTCATAAAACAAACATGAATAAATTAAAGGTTTTAACATTCATTAATAAATTCATGGCAAACAAATATATCTCATGCAGCAATTAATTAAATAAATAAAGCGATGTAAATAGAAACCCAATTAAATAAATGTGGAAAGAATTTCGAAACGGAAGTAACCCGCATAACGCCCTTCTTCAACAGAATGTAAACAATGCGGAAAAATAACTTCAATTCAATTACAATGGAAAATAAATGCAGAAAAATAAACTTTGAAACTGGAAAATAAAGTCGAGAATCGTGTGTTGAATAATGAACTGAGAGGGAGGTAACCCTTGTTCCTAAATTTTCGTAGCTTTTTCCTCAAGAATCTCACCCCAACCGCCCAAGTCGTCCCGGATTTTTCTCCTCTCCACGTGAGACGCAAGCCTCACGCAATGCTAGGTGACATGGCCTTGGGACGGTCACCTCCTTTTAGGAGGGAGTCCGAGGCGGGCGCCTTTTGTGGAGAGTGAGACGCGCCTCACTCTCTGCGTGGCAATTAGGGTTTGGCTTTGTTTGCTTTGGGCTTTGCTCCATTGTTTTGCTTTGGGCTTTTGATAACTCTTGCTCCATACTTGCTTTGCACACCCCTTTTCTTCATTTCTTGCATAATTAATTAAATAAATCCTCTTAATTTCTTCCTTTTGCTCAATTTGCTTATTTAAAATAAAATACCTGAAACAATAAAAATACCAGCGTAATATGGAAATAAAATGAAATAATTAAATAAAAATACTAACATTATTTATGAAAATTAAATCAAATATACTATATAAAATCGTGTTATCAGTCAAGCAAGACCTGCTTACCATTGAAGACATTACAACTGAAGCTTCTGATCCTGACATTGACAACATCACTGGATCAAGCAAAGTAACCCGAACCGGAAGAGTGTTTTCTCCAGAGATCTCTCCACCAAAAGATACTACGACTCTAACTCACATCCTAGCTATTGAACCAGTTCCCGAAGCGCGAGGGAAAGAACCAGTAACTCATCCTGCTCAGATAGAAGTACCAAAGGAAGTTGCTGAAGATACCTCCAAGCAAGAAATGGAGGAAATTCTGAAGATAATCAAGAAGAGTGACTATAATGTTGTGGAACAGTTAGGACAAACTCCGTCCAAGATTTCCATGTTGGCTTTGCTATTGTGCTCTGAGGCTCATGTTAAAGCCTTAGTGAAGTTTCTGAAGAATTCTCATATACCGCAAGACACTACTACTGATCAATTTGAAGTTTGTATTGCTAGCCTGGCTGCCAAGAACGGCCTAGGCTTCTCGATGTTGATTTGACTCGCAGAAGGAAACACAACAAAGCCTGCACATCTCTCGAATGCAAGGGCATAACATTGTCTCATGTTTTGGTAGATACCGGTTCTACACTAAATATTCTACCAAAGAATGCTTTCGACCGACTTGATGTTGCAGGATTGGTCTTGAATCAAATAATTGTAAGAGCTGATGGTTCTAAACGAATAGACTGGAGAGCTCATTCTACCGCTTAAATTCGGGTTCCTTAATTTCGACCCACTTTTGTCATGGACATCCGTCCATCTTACTCTTGCCTACTTGACGCCTTGGATACAGGGGCAGGCTATTACTCTACCTTGCATCGTGGTCAAGTACCCATCAAGGGGAAATTGTTACAGATGCGTGAAGAGGAATACATGGCAAGTCATCTGCAGTCATTCTCGTACCTTGAAATGGAAGGTGAATTCTTCGAAACTCCCTGTCAAGCTTTCAAGCCCAAGAGTCATGCCTGACTCTCCACCGCCTCCGGTTACACAAGTTCCGCCTAGCATGGCCTCAAAGATGCCACAGTAAGAAGGAGGTCATACTATTTGGGGTCACCCCGATCTTCCTTTCAAATCGACAAGACCGGTTTAGGCTTCACCATCAAAGGTCAGAAGATGATACGCCGCGAACGTGTCGGCCAACTTCCTTTCCGCATCAGCAAGAATGGAGTCCATGCTATAGAAGACGACAACAGCGACTTCGACATCAGCGATTGGATCTTCCTAACTCCCGACAACGGACTCAAGAATTGGAAGACCAAGACGCCATACCAATCTCCTTTAGACAGGAGTAATTACTTTTCGTTTTCTACGCTTTGAACAATAAACTTAAAAGCCTAATGCCTTTCCCGGGGCATCACGACTCGTTTGTGAGGGTTATTATCTGTCATTTGCATATTTTCATTCAATAAAATCATTGGACTTTTTGCATTTAAGTGTTGTTTTCGTTCTTTTCATTTCTTTTACTACCCCTTCAAAAGCTATGTGTTCTTACACACACCCACGTGATACACTGCAGATTCACTCCGAATCTCGTTGATAACAGCTTTTCTATTGCTAAATATGACTTCGACAGTCCGATCTACCAAGCCGAAGATGAAGGTGGGGAAGATTGTGAAGTGCCAGGAGAACTTGTCAGATTGCTACAACAAGATGAACGGGTTATACAGCCACACGAAGAGCCAGTCGAGGTTGTGAATCTAGGTACTGACGAAGACAGAAAAGAAATCAAGATAGGAGCAGGTCTTGAGAACAGTATCAAAGAGAGATTGGTTCAGATGTTACGAGACTATATCGAGGTTTTTGCTTGGTCATACGAAGACATGCTAGGTCTAGACATTGACATTGTGGTGCACCGACTACCAACGAAGGAAGGTTTTCTCCCTGTAAAGCAGAAGGTTTGTTGTATGCGTCCTAAGATGTCTGAGAAGATCAAAGTCGAAGTTATGAAGCAGTTTAATGCTGGTTTCCTAGTTGTCACCTCTTATCCACAAAGTGGGTCAGGAATGTGGTACCATTTAAGAAAGAAAGATGGCAAAGTACGAATGTGTGTGGATTACAGAGATTTGAACAGAGCGAGTCCGAAAGACGATTTCCCACTTCCTCATATTGATCTTCTAGTTGACAACACCGCTCAACATAAGGTTTTATCCTTCATGGACGGTCTGTTACAAATCGATCAAATGGCTCGGAGACATGGAAAAGACTACTCGCCACATGGTGAGGCACATTCGCGTCAGGTCGTTTCAGCTCGAAGAACGCGGGCGCCACATACCAACGTGCTATGGTGACTTTATTTCATGACATGATTCAACACGAGATAGAGGTTCACGATTTACATAATAGCTCGATCAATCAAGAAGAGCATCTTGATCATTCATAAGTCGTTTGATAGATCAAGAAGTACACTAAGACTTAATCCCAACAAGTGAACCTTCAAGTCGATCCGAAGCCCTAGGTTTCAGTCGATGGTAAAATTAAGTTGACCCCGCCAAGGTTAAAGCTATCCAAGAAATGCCATTTCAAAGACCGAGAAAGAAGTCGAGGTTTCGGGAAGATTAAACTACATTGCCGATTCATTGCACATCTAATCGCTACTTGTGAACCAATCTTCAAATTATCAAGAAAGATCAAGTAGTGGAATAGAACGACGATTGCCGATTGCTTTTTGACAAAATCAAGGAGTATCTCGCAGAATCCTCCTATCCCGATGCACTCATCAAGGAAGACCTCTTATCATGTACTGATGTGTTAGAGAATTAATGGGTGTGTGTTGGGGCAACATGACGAGTTTGGTCGAAAGGAGTATGCAATATACTACCTTAGCAAAATTTTACCGATCGTGGAAACAACATACTCACAATGAGAAAACTTGGCAAAGACTTTGGCTCTGCGTCGTCGACTAAGACAGTATATGTTGACTCACACTACCTTGTTTATCTCCAAGATGGATCCAATAAAATACATATTCGAGAAACCAGCTCTCTCCGAAAGAATAGCAAGATGGCAAGTGATCTTAACCGAACTACATCCAAACACTACCGAAAGCAATCAAAGGAAGTGTAGTTTTATCATTTGGCTCATCAAGCCGTAGATGACTATTAGTCTATGCAATTCGAGTTTCTAGATGAAGATGTTTTACTAGTTACTGATTACGAAGAACCGGGACCAGACGAAGGACCCGAACCAGGATCCCGATGGACCATGGTCTTTGATGGAGCCTCAAACGCACTTGGCAATAGCATTGGCGCCATCATTACATCTCCTACAGGAGGACACACTCCTTTCACCGCCAGACTATGTTTCAGCTGCACTAACAACATGGCCGAATATGAAGCGTGCATCATGGGTATTAAAGCTGCTATCGATTTAAGAACCAAATTCTTGCAAGTATATGGAGACTCGGCTTTAGTGATCAGTCAGATAAAAGGCGAGTGAGAATAGAAACATTCGAATCTCATTCCATATCGAGAGCATGTTTTGAGTCTGATCTCCTACTTCAAAGAGATCACTTTTGATCACATTCCACGAGAAGAGAATCAGTTGGCAGACGCATTAGATACTATGTCATCTATGTTCAAGGTCAGATGGGACAACGAGGCTCCCCAAATCATCATCAAAAAGTTCGACGAACCGGCATACTGTTGTGAACTTGATATGGAAGAGAAACTTTGGTTCTACGAAGTGAAGAGGTATCTTGAGACTTAGGAATATCCCGCAGGGGCATCTGTACACAGCATAAAATGGTACTTTTTTAACACTTAAAGGACAATAAGACACAAAGACATCACACAAAAAGAAATACGAAAACTTACTCTAAACATACTTGCAACTACCGTTTAGTGTTACCAAACTATGAATTCTTGCTCAAAAAAAAGCGAAACTTACTAGAAATGGTGACCGATCACAACCCCACACTTATCTCATTGCTTGTCCTCAAGTGATGTATTGAGGCGAACAAAGGTCACCAACAAGATCCCTTCCTCCACAACACCCTCACTTCACAATCGAGTCCATGGCATCTTCCGTCAATCTTTCCACCACACTTCCACCTCCCAAAGACTATTTTACCGCAAGCTTTTCACATTCTCACAACATCTCCCAAGTTAAACTCTTACACTCACAAGAATACGGTATGCATATTACTTTTAACTTTGAATAAATTCTCTAATCACTACACACAGATCACACACACATTCATGAGGTCTTTGGGATGTAACGTGGCTTAGGTTTGGTGGGATAAACAAAGAACGGGATGACAAAGGGTTTTGGTGCCCGGCATTCCTGTAGGGTCCATAATTCTCTGCTCTTAACGACCTTGAATCGTAAGTGTTGGGGGTAAAGACTTTCGACTCTTAATTTCAGCCTTTTAGAGTCATTCTAAAGGAGTTTCCAATAAGTGGGCAAGTGTCAAGGCTATTTCTTTTGATTTTCTCATTCTTGAAATACTTTTGTTTTTCTTCGGATTTCTATAATCTTTTCTGTTTTTTTTCTTCTCTTTTTTTCCTTGCACTTGCCCCTTACTCAATGATACATTACCCCACACTTAGATTCTGTCATACATTTATAAGCTGAAAACACAAATGCCAAGCGATAACATGAATGGTGAAAGGGTGGTAACATGACTAACAATATGAACAAATAAAAGACAATGGCTCAAAGGGGTGACTATGGATACAATGCATACAGGATGGTTTTAGAAAGGCTCGGGGTTACAGAAAGAACTTGCCTCAGTGTATGTTTTCGTGGTGTGTTTGTGTTAAGAGAAAATACGCAAAATCAAAGTGAATAACGTCATACCTGACTGAACTCTCATATGGAATCACGAATTTGGCTCTGTAACCTCACCGGGTGGGTTTAGCTTGCATGCTCCACAGTGCTGGTGGTGTCATGCAATTTCTCTTTCAACTGCAAGAATGCCACAACACTCTATTGATCAATGTTGATGCTCTGGACTGTGTTAACTTCCCCGTGCCCGTGGAGATTAAGTGTGTGTGTTGTTCAACCACTCACCGTTAGCTTGCTCCTCCGAATTCCATCAATCACCGGTAACATCCTAACGGTACCGCATCGACAACTTAAACACAAATTAAAACAAACAAGGACGCAACAAATCAAATAAATCGATCGAACGAAATTGAACAATAAATAATCAAGCAAACAATAAAATAAAATAAAACTCCCCACACCTGAACTAAACATTGACCCCAATGTTTAAATTCAAGTGCGACGGAGACTACCTGCCTACTGAGGTGGCGGAGGAGGGTCCTGTGGGAATTGCAACATGAGACGTCGCAACATAGTCTGGACGTCGTCCACCACGGTTCCTTGTCGGAATGCCTCAAGACCTTGTCAGTCCTGCTCGTGCGATGGCACCAATTTCGCTTGCACCCACCCCACCGATCGAGGTCATGAGGAGGATCCGATATGTTGGTTGAATTGGGTGCTGCTGGTCGATGGCCCGAGCTTGAACGCCATCCTCCATTTCATTACTCAAAATTTTGACCACGTGAGGACTTTCTCCTAGGTTCATACCGTAGCTACATATAACCAATTAGCACGGTTTACTACGTAAATACAATGAGGTGCCGGTAGTGACATAATGTGTTGCTCATGAATCACTGTGGAGTAATACCCGGCTGCACTATTTATCATCCTTTGATTGACAAGAGTGGTCATGTCAATCTTTTTCCCGTTTGAGGGTTCCTCCATCGAGTCGACTATAATTCAAGTAATCACCAGCCATGAATCATTCCTCCTACGAATATCTCCATTTGAAGCATGACCAACTTGTTTCAAATGGTTGCAATGCCGCCACATTCACTCTTCCTACCTCCAAAGATACTGTAATGTAAACAGCCCCCTCTTCGCACACACCCCGTGCTATCTCCCGCCCAAACAAGGTAAACGCTAAACCTTTCGAGCATATTCAAGCAAGGATTATGAATCCCGAGGCCTTGGCGTAACTAGGATTGTACCCAGCCCAGATGGCCTCCCAAAATTCAGCAGTAGGAATGTCTCAAAGGGGCCCCGGTCCGATGAAGGCAATTTAAGGGCAGCCCCAACCTCTTCTACGGTCAGCTTATGCCGGTTCCCAAACATAAAGAACTCTAAGTCACCGTAATACCCCATTTCGCCCATTCCACTTGTGCTTCGCTTTAAATTCAACCGCACTCAAAATTCAAGAGTTAGGCCCTCAAAGGTAGGTGCCTCAAATAGCATAACGGCAACATTCCGATGTTATGAAACATACGGAACACCTCATCTTTAAGGCCTAACTTAATCAATGTGTTCACAAATATAGCGGGTCGGGAGCAACTTACGATGAATCAAAACATCATACCTTTGTTTGTACTTAGGATCAGCAAAGGTAATACCGTGGGGGTTGTCATCCGCAATCCTATTTTGTCCGGATGCCCGACTCGTAGCACGGCGGGGTCTTTGCCTTGGTTCGGATGGTCCGGCGAAATCATCTGCCCCATCGAACGCTCAATTACTCGCTTTGAGGCATGATGATGTTCCTGCACAAAGAAGAGAGAACAAAACACAAACCACAACACACAAAAATTCGAAAATTAAAACTGCCCAAAATTAAAATCTAAAACGGTGAAAGTGTAGAGCAAGAAGAGTAGAGCAACTTTAATAAAAACACTTTGGTGTTTTGATGAGTGGTGAAGGTGTAAAAGTGAGTTGTTTAGCTCTTGAGGCTAGGTTTCAATGGAGGAGAAGAGTGAAAAGTGGGAGAATGAAGTGAGAGAAAGGTTATAATTAGGTTTTATTTTAGGTGGGGTCCACTTAAAATCAAAGAAGATGGATTTTCAATGGCTGAACGCCCGCCACACGGTCCGGTGTAGGAACACGGGCACCGTGTGAAAGCTCCGACTTTGCTCTTTTTTTTTTGTTGCGCTCTTGTGGGGGATCAACACGGTCCGCGGTGTAGGAACACGGTACCCGTGTTTCTTCTCTGATGCACACCAATTTTGAATTTCCTTAATGCTTTGTGACTCAAGTTGCTTCTACTGATCCAAGTCTTACACCATCCTACAAAAATACAATAAAATAACACAAAAACACAAGAAAATGTTAAAGTAAAGGACGAGGTTGCCCACGAAGCGCTTCGCTTAACGCCGCATGGCTCGACGGACTCCACCTCACCGGTGAGACGAAATGATCAATGGCCTCGGTACTTGTCCCGATAGTAGGCTTTCAACCTTTGGCCATTCACTTTGAAGACATCCTCATTGTTCGGATTTTTAATCTCAACCGCCATGAGGGAATACCGTCTAACTACAAACGGACTGCACCACCGACTTCAACTTTCCAGGAACTTAAGCCCGAATTGAACAAGAGCACTAACTGCCTTCCCAAAACTCTTTCTCTGTATTCTCCATCATGCCATCGTCTCGCTCTTTATACATTTTAGCATTCTCATAGGCTTGATCACGAAATTCCTCTAGCTCATGGAGTTGAAGAATTCGTGATTCACCCGCTTAGCCGCATCATAATTCAAGAATTTTGTAGCCCAATGCTTTGTGCTCAAGTTCATGTGGGTGGCAAGCTTTGCCATAAACTAGTTGATATGGGGACATTCCAATGGGAGTCTTGAACGCCGCTCGTATGCCCATACATGCGTCATCCAGCTTAATCGACCAATCCTTTCTCAAGAATTTACCGCCTTCCAATATCCGCTTTATCTGCCTATTAGAGACTTCCACTTGTCCACTTGTCTATGGGTGGTATGGCGAGCGATCTTGTGCTTAACATTGTACTTCTTCAAAGACACTTTCCATCAACTTGTTTAAAGTGGGTGCCTTCATCATTAATGCTCTAGGCACCCCAAACCGCGAGAAGATGTTGTTCTTTAGAAAAGTAACCACTACTCAGATCATTCGTGGGTAACCGCCTCAACCCACTTGGAAACATAATCAACACCACTAGATATAATTCTTTCCATAAGATGGTGGAAGGGACCCATAAAGTCTATCCCCACACATCAAATAATTCAACCTCAAGCATTCCTTTCTCGTGGCATCCGATTCCTCTTAGAGATGTTCCTGCTCTGCTGGCACCTATCACACTCTTTACCATCCTTTGTGCGCCTCGAATAAAGTAGGCCAATATAATCCTCGATTGGACTTTGCGTATGCTCGCTCCACCGAAATGCCCACCATAGTCGAGTTGGGCACGCTTAAGGATATCTTCTTGCTCCTCTTCCGGACACATCTCCGAACCAATCCATCAACACCTCTTTTGTATAGGAAAGGTTCGTCCCATAAGTAGAACCTCGCATATGCAAAAACTTTTTCTTGTTATAGTCAAAATCATCGTGAATAACATTACCTACCAAGTAATTTGCATAGTCTGCAAAACCAAGGATCCCCATCACAATGAGGATCTGCTCACAATGAATTCATCCTTGATGGGTGTGTGGCTTCCGCTCCACTATTGGTGACATCCGGATATGATCGCCCATCGTGTTCTCACCCCTTTTATCCCGAATTTCTAGATCAAATTCTTGCAATAGCAGGATCCATCAGAAGAGCCTCCGTCACTCCCTTAGAAAACAAGTATTTTAAAGCATGGTCGAGATAAACAATTACCTTCGTCCCCAAAAGATAGGACCGAATTTGTCGGCATACACAATCGCTAATGCCTCTTCTCAGAGTTGCATAATTCATTTGGGCGAATTAAAACATGACTTGCATAGTAGATCACATGCAAGAGCTTTTCTTTTCCCGAGAACAGCTCCTACCGCTATGTCGCTGCATCGCACATGATCTCAAAGGGTAGAGACCACCAGAGAAATAACTACAGGGCGGTCACCAATTTATTCTTCGTAGTGAAGGCTTCCCACACTTTGCATCGAATACAAACGGAGTGTCTTTCACTAACAAACTTGTCAATGGTTTTGCAATCTTCGAGAAGTCTCTAATGAACCTGTAGAATCGCGTGTCCCAAGAAACTCCCGATTCCTTTCTCATGTGGAGGTAAATTGGCAATTACCTCCACTTTAGCTTTATCCACTTCGATTCCTCGATGAGAAATTTTGTGGCCTAGCACTATCCCTTCTTTCACCATAAAATGGCACTTTTCCCAATTGAGATCAAATTGGTCTCACGACATCTCCAATACCATTGATGATTCACCAAACATTCATCAAAAGAAGGTCCAAACACCGAAAAGTCATCCATGAATACTTCCATGTTCTTCTCAAGCATGTCATCAAAAATGGATGTCATACACCTTTGAAAGTAGTCGTGCAGCACATCCGAAGGCATTCTCCTATATGCAAAATACCATAAGGACATGTGAAAGCGGTCTTCTTGGTCTTCGAGCTACCGCATTTGGTCAGCCCGATACCCATCCAAAAAGCAATAATAGTCATGTCGCCAACCTTCCAACATCCGATCAATAAAAGGTAGCGTGATCCTTCCCGTGGTCGTGTTCAATCTTCTCAATCTATGCACACTCGCCACCCACGACAAAGGCGTAGCCGAATTAGCTCATTCTTCTCATTCTTTATTACGCTTGTTCCTCCTTTCTTTGGCACGACATGTAATGACTTACCCAAGAGCTATCGAATGGGGTAAATCAGCCCCGATCTAGCAATTTCACCACCTCCTTGCGCACAACCCTTTCATAGTCGGATTGAGTCTCCTCCGTGTTGTACTACCTTCTCGATCATCTTCCATTAAGATTTTATGCATGCACACGGTGGGGCTAATGCCTTTAAATCTTCAATTGCCCAACCTAACGCACTTGTGCTTCTTTAGGACCCGTGTCATTTCTTCTTGTATCTCTTCAAGGACTAATTGATAATAGCAGGACATTTCTCTTCCGAGTCAAGAAAATGTATTTCAAGTTTTGTAACTCGCTTCAACTCTATCCCTTTTTACTTCCTTATTTTCGTGAAGATGATGGTTGGCGTAAGTCTTCCCACCGTGTGGTCCGTGCTTATTCCATTTTGATTGAACTTCCATCATGTCTATGACTTCGGCCCTTTTCATCTGCTTCTTCATTTTCTCGAAGATCGATTGACTCAACACCCTTTCAAGAGGTAATTCAGTGATGTATAATCTATGGATCTGATAAAAACTGTATCCAGCACTTCAATGTTCTTGCTTGTCCCTATCTCTTCTTTAAACCGCATTGAGTCTCTAACATTAATTTTCAACACCTCATCATAGACTTTGAGTGTCATCGTTCCTTCTTCCATGTCTATCATCACCCGTCCAGCCAAGAAAAGGTCTTCCCAAAATTATGGGATTTCCTCATTCGTGCATGTCCGTAACAACAAAATCTACAGGAAAAACAAACTTATCAATCCTTACCAGAACATCAGTTGCAATCCCATGCGGTTTTTTCATCGAGTTGTCCGCGAACTGCAAAGTCATTCTTGTATCTTTTACAGAATTTATACCCAGCTTCTTGTATATTGAGAGTGGCATGAGACTCACTCCTGCACCAAGATCAATGAGAGCCTTTTTAAATGTTCGGTCACCTATTTCACAGCGAATAGTGACTGCTCCTCTATCTTTCTTTTTCTGAGGAATCTTTAGTCCCTCAAGAATAGCACTACATCGCTCGCTTAACACCACCGTTCGGCCAGTGGACCGCTTTTGATATGATGTCCTTCATGAATTTTGCATAAATAGGCATTTGTTCTAAAGCTTCACAAAACGGAATGTTTATCTCCAGCTTTTTGAACAACTCCAAGAATTTTTCAAAATTCTTCTCATTGGCATCCTTCTTCTTGGCTCTTGCTGGATAAGGAAGAATAACCTTAGGAGTTGGATCCTTAGGTTTTTCTTTTTCCACCACCGGTGTTGTTACCTTTTCAGCTTCCTCCTTGTTCTCACAAATCTCAAGATCCACTTCACGCAACTCTTCCTCAATTACCTCTTTCTCAGCATCTTCAACAGCTTTACCTCTTCTGGTTACTACGGCCTTCACTCCTCGGGTTGTCCCTAGGATTTGTCACATTGAGCTAGGCAACCCACCGGTGCTTGTACATTTGCCAATTGTTGCGCTATTTGTCCCATCTCAACCTCTAGATTTTTAATAGAGGCTGAAGTATTCTTGTGATTATTCCTGGTCTCGTCTTGAAACTGAATGTTGTGAGCTGCCATTTTTCAATAGCCAACTCCCAATCCGCTTTTTGAGCCCTTGTTGTTGTTGCTGCTGATTTTGGTATTGTCCCCGACCTTGTCATGTTCCTTTTTGGTCTCTCCACCCAAAGTTTGGGTGGTTTCCAACCAGATTATATGTGTTGGAGTACGGTTGTTCTCGCTCAGAACTTGATTTCTTCAACTGGCTGAGGAGTTGCTAAACAATGAGTCATTAATGAGGTCCCGCACAAATATCACAAACAACACTTTGGGTTTGTTGTATCCGTGCCACTTGTTGAGTGGTGATATTCATGGCTTTTAACTTTTCTCCACTTCGCAGCCTATCTTCTTCCATCTTGAGTTGCTTATTTGCATCCAATTTCAAGTCTATCGCTTCCGTTTGCTAGCAACTCGTCATATAATTCCAAGTGTTCGCTAAGCGATTGCTTCAATAATCTTCTTGATACCGGTGGTGTTGAGAAGTTAGATGAGCCACCGGATGCTGTGGTCAATCACCGCTCTTGGAATTCTCAACCCATTAACAAAAGTTTGCATTTGTTCCTGTGATCCAGATTATGCGGGCACAAGAAGTCTCTGAACCTCTTAAACGAGTCACCCAGTTGATTCACCCTCCTTTGTTTGAAATTCAATATTTCATGTCTTTTCCTAATGAATACCGCGGAAAGTATTCATTCAAGAAAGCGGTTTCCATCTCTTCCCATGTTGTGATGCTACCTACCGGAAGGGAATAACCATTCTTCCGCTTCATCGCCAATGTGAAGGGAACATCCGCAACTTTTTCTCGCTCTTCAAGATGACCATCTATCTTCAATGTGGTGCTCATAGTCGAAAACGTTGCGATGCTTGTTTGCATCTTCATTCACCCTCCCGAGAAGGATCTTCTTTCGTCGAGTGATGTGGGTGGAGCTGAAAATTAGGAACATTCACCGGTTGGTTGACAATGGTGTCTACCACCTGCATTGCTGTCCGTAGTCACCCAACAATCTTTCTTGTGGAGGGTTGTCTCCATAGTGTCCGAAGTGTGTGCTCCGAAGTCGATTCTTCCGAGGAACAAAACTTCTTCCTCTCTCGTCTGCATAATCTCTTCCGCCAGCCTTGCTTTCTAACCTTCTTCCACGAGCGCAAGCGCTTCTTTCTATCTCTCAAAGGAAATTCACTGAGGCCTGACCTCGCATACAAGATTAGACAAAGATTAGCACACACCAAATTTCAAAACAATTAAACATAAAATAATTTTAATTGCAGAGCAATAAAATTCCAATTGATTAGCATTCAATTCCGTAATCTGGCAATCCCCGGCAACGGCGCCAAAAACTTGATCGGAAAATAGCAAGTGTACTATTTTGTCGATGTAGTTTTAGTGATTGTTAACTCACGAATATCGATCTCAAGGATTGCAAAGCAAACACGAAATACCGCCTTATCAAGTGGACAAAAACTAGAAGTTTGTTGTTTGAAAACTCTCTACACGAGGCAATGTAAAATAAGTAACTCTTTAATTAAACAAGCTAGGGCTGGTTCGCATAATTTGGCCTAAAAGGTTATTATTCCCAATTTCTCTAAAAACATATGTTACTCAATTATCAACCTCTTTAGTGTTTTTCCTAAGTCCTTAGAGAAAACCCTTGAACATGCAAATTAATCCCTATACCCAAGAAGAATAATAATGCATTCAAGTAAATCAATATCAAGGTCATATATGATAATCATAGGGTATCCCTAGTCCTAGGAGATATCTACTATAACCAAATTATACACAAACCCTAACAAATATAGTCCTATATTCATCACCATAAGTCAAACTCAATTGTTCCGAAGAGAATGCATAGAATCATTGTATAATTAAATTGAAGAAACTTAATATCCGAATTGAAAACTAAGGATTCATAACCATTACAAGATCCAAATTAGAACCAACCCCTAGCAAGTGGGAATTTAGTTATTCATAGAATTCAAGATTAACAAATTAAAAGGAATTGACATTATAGCACTTAGACGCTGATCTTCAATGGTGACACCTGAAGTTCTCCGCCGTCATTTTCTCCAATCCGATTCTCCTCCAATCTCTATTCTCTCCAATCAAAAGATACCTCTTCTTGACCTAAAGATGTCTTTATAGTGTTCTCTCTCTCTGCCTCACCAAGTGTCAAAATACCCTTAATGAATTAACTTGGATGTACAAAATTCAGAATTTGAATCAAGACGCGCTGAACACGGGCCGTGTTCCCGCACACGCGCCCGTGTTTCCTCTCAGGCACACACGCCCGCTTGCTTAATCACACGGTCGGTTCTCGCACACGGGTGACCGTGTGTGCTCGCTTCTCGTCAAAATCCACTTTCAGCACTTTTCAACACGGGTCAGCTACTACACCGGGACCCGTGTTGATCTCTTAAACTTGCTTTTTCCACCCATTTCATCCGCCCGCTAAAAGTTCTTATTTACCTATGTATCAACCCGAACATCAACACTACCAAGCACAAGATAAATGGTACTTTTTAACACTTAAAGGACAATAAGACACAAAGACATCACACAAAAGAAATACGAAAACTTACTCTAAACATACTTGTAACTACCGCTAGTGTTACCAAACTATGAATTCTTGCTCAAACAAAGTAAAACTTACTAGAAATGGTGACCGATCAATGGCCGAATATGAAGCAGCATCATGGGTATTAAAGTCGCTATCGATTTAAGAACCAAATTCTGCAAGTATATGGAGACTCGGCTTTAGTGATCAGTCGATAAAAGCAGGAGAATAGAAACATTCAATCTCATTCCATATCGAGAGCATGTTTTGAGTCCGATCTCCTACTTCAAAGAGATCACTTTGATCACATTCCACGAGAAGAGAATCAGCAAGTGCACGATTAGATACTATGTCATCTATGTTCAAGGTCGATGGGACAACGAGGCTCCCCAAATCATCAAAAAGTTCGACGAACCGCATACTGCAGAACTTGATATGGAAGAGAAACTTTGGTTCTACGGTGAAGAGGTATCTTGAGACTTAGGAATATCCGCAGGGCATCCACAATGACAAGAAATTTTAAGAAGATTTGCATCCAAATTTTTCTCAAGAACGACATCTTATACAAGCGCAATCACGACTTGGCTTACTCACCGTGTATATCAAAAACTGCGGATCATGGAAGAATTACACGGCGCATTCAAGACTCCACCCAAAGGGACATAAAATGGCTAAGAAGATTCTGAGAACAGGTTACTATTGTCCACCATGGAAGCTGATTGTCACCGCTATGCTCGTTCTTGTCACAAATCCCAGATATATGCAGACAAAGTGCACTTACCTCCAGTACCATTGAATGTTCTGACCGCTCCTTGGCCTTTCGCAATGTGGGGCATTGACATGATCAGAGAGATCAAACCTACTGCCTCCAATGGACACTGCTTCATCCTTGTGACAATTAACTATTTCACCAAATGTGTAAATACTTGAACTCACTTTTAGTGATTTTATATCGCAAATGTGCGGATAGCAAGAGTCGCCACCGACTTTTATTTTTATCCTATTAAGGGAAGGTAAAAGTACAGAAAAAGACCTTCGCTTAGATTCGAGTACGGAAGGTTATGAAAAGGGAAGGTATTAGCACCCTTTCCATCCAGCTTATTCTACGGCTCTTAGTTGCTCTAGATCACTTTTTAAAATTGCTTTCGTGTGTTTGACAAAATGTTTTGAAAAGGCATTTCGCTTGACTTTGTAATGACTCATGTAGAGTGTATACAAAGTGTTTGGAAATGTTTCGTTTTTGGAAAGAGTTTGAACTTTGAAAAGAGTGTGGTGTGAATAGCATTTGGTTTAGAGCAAGCAACTAAAAGACTTATTACCCACTTAATTGGTCATTTTTATTTACGCTTTAGAATAGCGCTAGCCATACCATTAGTTGGTAGGTAGCTCCATTCATTGGATGTGCGGGACATTGAAGGGACATCGGATGGTCATCAAGGCAACTTGAGAAGTATCCTAGCACATTCGGGACTATCATCATTTTCGTAGGCGACAATCGAGGGTCAAGATCATGTATTCGGAGGCGACATCGGGGTCTTATGATCTTTGTATCGAAGGGACTATGATGATTTGTTTGTAGGCAACGGTGCTAGGATACCTCACGCTCGAGGGACATGACCATTTTGAATTGAAGGCAACGAGAGAATTACCTAAGGGTATGTGTGAAAGAAGTGTGTTGATTTTATATTTTATCTTGAAAATTAGTGGGCTAAGTTCATTATTATCTTCCCATACACACCTAGTTACTAGCAATTGATAGGCGGAAAGTAAAATGCGAATGTAAAGATGCGGAAAGGTAAACCTACGCTATTACAAGGTTTAGCGTATACATAATTTAAAAATGCGGAAAATAAAGACCTAATTTTAAACTATTACATCCCATATACAGCTACATTATTGAAAAAATAAAATGATAAAGCAAGAATCGAATCGGATCAACTCCAAAAGAACGAGAAATTGGAAAATACGAAATGAATCGAATAAGAGAAAATGTTAGAAAAATGCAAATTTTATATGAGAAAATTATTATTGGAAATAATATAAATATGCTTAAAATAATTTTTGGGATTTTTGGATGCAATTTAATAATTAAAACTAATTAAATGTGATTTAAATGCAAAATATGAATAAAAATAAATATGCATGCAAAATTGTATTTTTAATTTTATAAATTAAATAAAGGTTTTATGAAAATAATGCAAAAGAAAATTAATTTTGATGATTTTAAATGCGTAAATAAAAATATGAAATTAATTAAAATAACATGAAAATATTGAATAAACTAAAAATAGGAAAATAGTTGAAAAGTTGAAAGTTTGAGAAAAGAAACCAAAACCGTGCAAGGTGGATTCGAACTCAAGACATGGAGAGTATCTGCATGTGAAGCGCCTTAACCACCGGGACAAGTGTCATTTGATGTTGGAAAAGTGAAAATCAAATGTTTTTGAATGATCACGTGCCATGGATGTGTTTGAAAACAGTCAGCACGCTGGGCCCATGACTGGATGGACGAATCGAACGCCGCCTTCGCCACGCATGCCTCGGCCGGATTCCTCAACGGTCAACGACGCCGAGTTTCAGCTCCTGCCGCCTTCTCCCACCAAACGCGATCCAAAACCTTCAAAATAAAAGAGATAAACGAGAATGGAAGACCCTACCCCCCCCTAAATCGAACCTTCTGAGTTCAATGGTACCATTGGTTTTGACTGAAACGACCTGTAGCTACCGGTTCGAACGAAACAGCTTAGATTGCCCTAATCATGGCAATATGCAATCCTGACGTTCAAGGTGTGAAACGATTGCCCAGATCGATCATGTGGAGCCTCAGGAACACAACCAAATCATTAGAATCGATTAAAACAAGCAGATAATAAAAGTGCAAATTCAAGAAAAAATTGATTATGTATGCATGTATACGGCACGACTTAGCTTGCTTTGACCATTGTTTTTGATGCAAACTTACTCATACTTACCCCTAGAGCACGATTGGATGGTGTTTGAGGGCTGAAAGTGGCTGGATTAGAAATTCGATTTTTCAAAGTTTCTTGAGAAATTTTGACAAAATAAGGGCTCTTTCTTGGGCTAGGTTTCGTGTCTATGCTTGTACACAATGCTGAGTATTTATAGAGAGGATTTGGAGAGAAAAATCAAGCCAAAAAGATTGATCCTTGATTGTGCAATATTTTCCATTTAAAACAAATCAAATTTTCTTAAAAACTTGATTTTTCTTTCCATATGCATGCTATCACGAATTTGGTAAGGATCATGGGCTTTCTTGGACTTCAAGGAAGATATAAAATCAGCCCTTTTGGAAAAATATATCATTTTCATATTTTATATAATTTAATCTTGAATTAAATGTTCTAAAATTCAAAAATAAATTAATAAAATAGAAAATTGCCATGGCCAAGCATTTATGGGTCAAAAAATATGTCATGAACAAGTATGGACCAAAAGATTATAGGTCCATTTGGAAAATTTTGCATTTTGACCAAAATGTCCTTTTGTGCAATTGTCCAAAATTGCCCAACTTCTGAATAGTGTATCTTGCTCAATTTTCCACATTTTTGAGTGTTCTTGGACTTTTTGGAAAGCTCTAAGAGTCCTCTAACCAACCTTTTTGGTCTCATCTAAATTGGAGTTACCATGCTCAATATATCTTCAAAACAAAAAAGTTGACTTTTTGTTGACTTTGAAAATGACCTGTAATGTTTTGAGCTATACCTCTCAAATGAAGCATTTTTTGGACATTCTTGTGAGACATGAAGTTGTAGAGAATTGAATTTCCTTCAAAACAAGAGGTGGTGGAAAAATTTCTGAGAAAGTATGAGAAAGTTATGATCAGTCAAAGTTCAGTTGACTTTTCACCTAGAATCCCTAATTTAGAAAGTTGGACTTTTGAACAAATCTTAAGCTTTCTTGATGAATCATGATCAACCCTTGATCAAATGATGAATGTAACTTCAAAATGAGGATGTTGACCAAAAATTATGAAGTTTGACTGTATGTTGACCACAGTTGACTTTTTGTCCAATACAACTGATTTTCAACCATCTGAGCAATTGTCTGAGGAAACTTGACTTGTGAGGCTTGAAACTTGACATGGAGAATATTTGAAACATATGAGGAGGCATGAAGACCATTGGAGATATTGGAAGTCTATCTTGACCTGAGAGATACCAAACCCTAGTTTGGGTTGATTGTCTAGGAGAGAGTTTGTCTGATCGACTCTTGAGGAATCTTTGAGTATAGATGTATGAAATCTCTTGAGTGGATGGAGGGCAAATTTTGGGGTATGACAGGGTGGAAGCAGCCTCGTTCGCATTTGTTACCAAGAATGTTGTGGCTCAATTCGTCAAGCATAATCTTATTTGTCGATACGGCGTCCCCGAAAGGATTATCACAGACAACGGTACCAACCTCAATAACAAAATGATCATCAAACTCTGCACGCAGTTCAAAATCAAGCATCACAACTCTTCTCCATATCGGCCTAAGATGAATGGCGCAGTGGAAGCCGCCAACAAGAATATCAAGAAGATCATATAGAAGATGACAGTGACTTACAAGGATTGGCACGAG